>OY992506.1:22678064-23278064 GCA_963921215.1 Scoparia ambigualis
TGCTAGCCTGTAGTTTGAACCAAATTTGGTGAGCATGCTCAGTGTGATGTATAGATGCTCCCCTTAAACGTTCGCTTATTGATATTGTTGGACCCTATACGGCGTGTTTCTTGTAAGGTGTCAAGCCAATGTGTGGTGATAGGGAACTACCATACCTATCTATTGAAACCCCATGTAATTCTACGATTATTTGTAGTTTTCGAGTTATAATTTTTTTTCGTTATTCTTAGACTCAAGTACTCTAAAAAAATTATATCTTTATTTGGGTCACCCATCACACCATTATATACAAAAAGTACCATTATACACAACAACTGTTCTTGGCAGGGGACACCCAAGAACAGTTATTGTGACGTAACTAAAATAGTTAGACATATGCTATTCCAACACTTTTTGTAGATAATGGTGTGATCTGCTTAAGATTATTAAGGTTAAAGTTAGGAAGGACATTTTTTTACTCATAAAAGAGCAATCAATAGGCATTGTATTAAAAAAAAACATCGAAGAAAAGTCGACCGAAAAATAGATATAATATTTTTAGAGCCGTCTCGTCTTTGAATCATAAAATAACGAAAAAAAAATTATAACTCGAAAACTACAAAAAATCGTAGAACATACATGGGGGTTCAATAGATAGGTATGTTAGTTCCCTATTACCACACATCGGCTTGACACCTTACAAGAAACACGCTGTATACTTATAGTTAGTTAGGAGCAGAAGAAAGAAAATAACTTCTAACTTGATTGCCAAAAGACCTAGGAGTTTGAGCTTTTCTGTTACTCTCAGGAAGAGAATTCGACAAGCAAACAGCATGGACAGTGAAAACAATTATAGGAGAAGAAGTTAGTAGAGTTCAAATCAAATCAAAATCATTTATTTCAGTCTATCAAAGTGATTGGAACCATCCTAGTAAACATTCGAAAATTCCTGTTTCAGGAGGCCCCGCTCCTCCAGCACACAGTCATACAAAATTCGATAGACAACACATGTCCTATTTATTAGAGTTATATGCCTTTGCATTGGCAAAGCTGAGGAATGGAAGGAAAAGCAATCTTTAAGGTAAGGTGGGGATGTTGGTAGAAAAAGTGTGGAACAAAGGAGCGTAAGAGCGTGTAATTAGGAGCCAGTTAAGTTTTGAACGAAAGTGAGACTCATGGTAAAATTTACGAAGGTTGAAGATGAATCTTATACAAACATTCTCCAGTCGCTTTAATTTGTCAAGCAATTCCTCGGACAAATCAGTGTAGTAGACATCACCGTATTTAATAGACAGCATAAGAGATTGCGCTAGTGATTTTGGTGCTGGTTGGCAGAAAGTTACGCAGACAGTTTAGCAAGCTATATGCACCGAAGATCTTTTTTCTCACAACATCTAGGTCTCCACGAAAGGTTCTGGTCAAATATTACACCGAGGTTCTGACGGATTTGGAGTATGGGATTATTGTAGTGTGCGTTAGGACAGCTGTGCCACTGTGGGAAAACAGACTTTTTGACTATGCCACGAATTAGTTGATCATTAGTCAAAATTAGTCACCAAGTAACAGAATTAATCGGTCTCGCGTTTAAAAGTTATCACTTAACATGGGTTTTTGTGGCACAACTGTACCTACTGACGTAAGTACAGCTTTGCCACACCTGTATCTCGAGAATGGGTCCACGTAGCGATAATCTGATTGCATAGTGAATTAATTGGAATTAGTCGCCAAGTGACAGAATTAGTCGGTCTTGCGTTTAAAAGTTTGACTGTGTTTTTACAAAACATTTTTAAACACTGTTTAACTAAACACATGTTTAAATGTGATGCTGTCACTTTTTTGACAATAGTGTTTGACTGAGACAGCATCACATTTGAACAGGTGTTTAGTTAAACAGTGTTTAAAAATCTTTTGTAATAACACGGTGAGTTTTTAAATCAATATTACTATTTATTTGCTAGTACCATCTAGTGCCAGGCCAAGATAAACATGGGTTAAATGGTGACTAACCAGAATTCATTCCCGATTTGGCTATCATTATTTAGCATTTAATTATCATATCAGGCTTACCTGCTGTGTCACACCGGTCAATCCCTTTACTTGTAACAGTGCAGCAGTGTGCAAGAACGAAGACAGTTTGCTCTCCTCAATAAATACTTCTCCTTGGTACATGTACGACAATAAGCTGACAATGTCATCTGCGGACACATCTTTCAAAATAATAACTGGGTGCTGACAAGGATTCTCCTGAAAAGTACAATTTGTTACATCAGTATGTCAAAAACAAACTCATCCTCATCATTGAAATTACAATTAGGAGGAATAAAGTTATAAATTAAACTCAATATCTTTATGCTTTTCTATTCTATTCATACATTATTGAACAGGAGCAGATAGACAAATATGAAATTAAATGCATACTGACTACAATGTTTACAAAAAAAAACATTTAAGATATGAATTGTATGTCACTAAACAAGAGAGAACACTTGCAAACGCTAACGCAAATGCGAAGGTTATTTAATGTCCCCAGTCATTCACCTTGAACACATTCCTGAAGTACGGACTGCACGCGGACAGTATGACTTTATGGGCCTTGATGTTTCTGCCTTCACATGTGAGAGTAACATCCACCAAATCCTCCGAACATTTTAGCGAATCTAAGGCACTAACGATGTTTGTTTGAAAATTGTTCCAACGTAAACAAAATTGATCTGCCATTACTACGTAGACCGCATAAATTCCTGCAAAAAAATAAACTTTACTTAATCTGCTAAATGACAGACAGACGAATCTTCTCAAAATCTTTAGCAATATTTAAAATCTCACTGACCTGTTCACTTGTACACATTACAATATCATAAATCATTAGAGTTTTTGTTAGTTACATAAATTTTTAACAAAATAACTGATAAAATGCATACAAATGCAGTGCATGACCTCCATACATTGACACTTTCTTTCACTTCTCTATAGGGATGTGAAAAAAATCATTCCAATAAATCGATTCCAATCTAATGACATTTATAGACTAAAATCGATGTTGACTTAAAATATTTTTATTAATTATTATCCTAAATTTAATTTTAAAATCTTACGAATAACTTTGATATAAGTATTGGAATATAGATTTGGAAGAATTTTATGTCTATGGTAAGTTACTGGCAGACTTTAGTTTTGAGATAAAAAGAATAACTGCCAGGAACAGATTTAAATTAGTCATAAGAAATTTAACTCTTTGAAGAGATAAGAGCTATACGGCTCTTTACCCAGTAAAGAGCAATATAGCTCTTCTAGTTTAGTAGCTCATTTAGCTCAGTGTAATTCATGAAGATAGAAGGCTCTTGACACGTTTATGTGTAGATACTGTTCAGGAAATAAATAAATAAAAAATCTAGCTCCATACAAAAATTAGAATATTTTTTTTCGATTCCGAGCCGACATATTACGATGAAACACTGAGCTAATTGAGCTAAAATGAACACTGAGTTAAATTGAATGGGAGTGAGCCAGATATACGTTGAGCTACAACAGGTAAGCTACCTTTTTTAAACAACTCGTTCGCGAGCTACCCATCGCTAATTTAAATGTTGTGAAATGATTGTCATGATCTTGGAAATGATGATTGCTTATGAAGATTTGGAAGAGACATGGGCTAATCCTTTTATATCTTTAAGGCGGGTCTCCTGCGACACTGTTTTGTGTTTTTTAACACCTAACATCAATCATCTAACAAAATATGTCAAATATGTACGTAGGCCACGCCTATATTTGTTAGATGTATGATTTTAGGTGTTAGAAAACACAAAACAGTGTCGCAGGAGACCCGCCTTTATAGTTTGATTTATTTTATTTATAAAGTTGTTGTGAACCGAATTAAATGATGGCCTGATATTGGAAGTGTTTATTTTTATAGAGGATCCCGATCCCGAAGGATTTGATATTGCACAAGGCTAAGAAGTGGAGTTGAGTCATTGTTGTACAATACCTAAGTATTTAATTGTTTATCTTTAAGTTTATTTTTAAATCGTTTTTTGACGCAAATAATCAATCTATGAGACAGTCTTACCTTATCTTAATGTTTAAAATGTTGTATAATATTTTCGTTCAGATTTATATGGATGTAAATTCTAAGAGGTTTGATAAGACACTGTTGCAAAAGCGTTAAAATATTTCATCCCACGCGAGCTTCGCCCCTTCGCGCCTACGCTGGCTTAAATTACACTCTAGCGTAAGGCTGACAAGACTTCGTGGAGTCGGTTTTGTTGCGATTCATTTGTCTAACCAAGATCCAACGCAAATCCACAGCTCATTGTAGCGTATATGCGTCAATCGTTTTTCCAATTTTTCAAATAAACCTATAATTTTTCTCAAAAATTATGTTTATTTGAAAAATTGTAATTTGTAAAAGTGATTTGCAATTAAAAGAGAAGTACGTATAAAAATATTAACTTAAAATATTGACTTTGATGCGAATGCCCCGTATTTTGGATGCTACTTGGGAAAAGTAGTGACTTTTCCCCCAATTAAAACGCCTGGCAAAGTTATACTCGAATTAAATATATAATTAGCTATTATATCACACCAAACTCAGAGCTCTATAAATTGTATACCTTCAATTGATTTTACAACCCCTTTGTTGCCCATCCACTCTCACACCCACCGCTGAAAAGCTGCCAGGCGCTCGAATTAATTAATAATGATGATAGTATGGCATACTGACTAGAGGGATTTCGTTGCTCTATAAATTGTATACCTATTTCCGTAGCTAGCTCCGTCTATTAGGGCTTTGCGTATCGCTAACAACGTTGACCAAGCAAATCGATTACGTATGTGAAACTTGTTTTATAAATAAAGATATGTTAATAAATAAATACCTACATGTTATAACTACCTATTTAGTTTTAATTCCTAAGCTAAAACCTAATCTTAGTATGCGTTACTTTTCATAACAACAGTAGCTAAGTACTTACTCCTGATAATCTAAAGAATCGATAATAAAGTTGATTGCATAAGGCTAGGTATAAAAGGATTTTCCTCATTTTAAATCGTTTTAATGTACATAACGTTGTAGCGCGTTCGGCTTGCGATCTTGCCCCCCAAGCAATTTTCGTAATGCCGGGTCGCCTGATGGGTGACCAATTAAAAACATCTCGAGCTCCTCCGTGCTTTGGAAGGCAGGTTAAGCTGTTGGTCTCGGTTTTTGTCGTAAGATGGCAGTTGTATAAACCACCAACCCGCATTGGGCCAGCGTGGTGGGTTATGGCCCAATATCCCCACGTGCTATTGTTCACGTGGGAGGCCTGTGGCCAGCAGTGGGACGTTTATGGGCTGATGATGATGAATGTACATAAAACAACATGCAAATGCTTTATTTATGTTAGGTATACGTTTCAACAATCACATTTAGGAAAGCTTATAGTCAGGAAGAGAAAAAAATGTACTAAAATTTTTGGCGCCAATTACACCAAACTGTGCAAATCATTTACTATTGATAGGTATCGCTAGTACGACAGAAACTAAAAACACAAATAAGATTTAAAAAAAACACAATCAAAAACTCACTAAAAAGCAAAAATAAACTTAATTTACATTAATAGATAAAAATAACATATGTATCTACATATTCATGATTATAATATCTAAACAGACAAAACCTTACTTACTTATGTTACCTACATATAAACACGTATTTTATATTCTACAAGTACCTATACTATAACCTATTTATTACAAAATATGATTTTTTACATATGTGATAATTTTTGTGTAAACCTATTAATTATCTATTAATATATTTTAAATGTTGTGCTACCTATCTGTCTGTTTGAAGTCCGTGCCAAGCCATAGGTATGTTGCATGCAGAGTGCAGGCCCGCTGCGGTCGTACGCAAGGCGCGAGTGCGGGTGGGTGTGGGCGGTGCTCGCGCTGAGCGATCCAACCCAAAGTGGCAGACACATGCGTTTGTATGCTATTAAATTTTGATGCGTTTTTGTTGTTGCTGATAGATTTCTATAGTTTGAAAGTTCCTTACAGTTGTTTTTGTTGTTGTTCTCTGTCTATGATAATTATCATTTTTTTAATAGGTATCATTAGGATTTTGGTTTCGTTTTTGTTATTAATTAAAACTATATATTATATATAAAGGTATATTATTTTTCTTCTGTTTGTGCTTGGCACCGACTTCAAATAGACAGATAGGTAGCACATCACAGACATATCTATTAGATGTCCTACACAGACATACACACACACAGACACATACTTTTAAAATTTTAAATAGATTAATAGGTAAGTAATAGGTTTAGAAAAGAATTATCACATATGTAAAAATTCATATTATGTAATAAATAGGTTATAGTATAGGTACATACTTGTAGAATATGAAATACGTGTTTATATGTAGGTAACATAAAAGTATTGTTTTGTTTGTTTAGATATTATAATCATGAATATGTAGATACATATTATGCTATTTTTATCTATTAATGTAAATTAAGTTTATTTTTTGCCTTTTAGTGAGTTTTTGATTGTGTTTTTTTATCTTGCTTATTTGTGTTTTTTTTTAAGTCGGTTTATTTTTTTATAAAAAATATTTATTTTTCTCTCTTTAGTGTTAGTTGTAGGTACGTGTATAAAGTACCAATTTCAGTCAAGTCGCCTTTACACATTCTATGCTATCGACGAGTTACTAGAGGCAGCAACAAACCGAAAACGACCACCATCTAACGTCATTCCTGCTGATGTTAATAACTTTGGCGGTTTGACGCACGCACTGAAGTTGGGTATAGGCTCCAGACAAGCTCCAGTCTGGAGCTTAACTTAACTCTAAGAGTTATGTTAAGACGTAACATTTCTGTTATTGAACGCCTAGTCAACGGGGCAATGGGGATCGTGTCCAAGTTTAAGTGGCCTGCCCTTCGCTGTGATCAAATAGAATCGGGCGAGTTACCGGATTCAGTGTGCATAAAATTTGATGACGACACTATTGGCACAAAAGTAAAAGACAGTGATGGGTTAGTGGCCATAGCGCCCGTATCAACAACATTCCAAGCAAATAAAGGGTAGGGGGATGTTGAACGGAGAATGCTGCCGCTAATCCTCAGTTGGGTGGTAAAGGTGCATAAACTCCAGGGCACCACTTTAAACAGAGTCGTGATTGACTAGGGCAAGAAATATTTTGCCGAAGGCCAAGTCTATTTAACACTTAACCGTGTAAAGCCACTGGATGGCATTGCTCTTTGAGACTTAGAGCCTAACAAAGTGCTTAACAAACCGCATGATGAAAAAGCATTGCGCAATATTATAAAAAAAGAAATCTGTTATTTTCTTATATTTTCCATCCAAATTTACAAGTTCCCCTTTTTCGTACAAAACATCCCAGTAACTGTGTAAAGTCAATAAACCAAAATAAATACAAGTTAATATGGGCAAGTACAAATACACAACTCCTTAACCGTCAGAAGTTGAGGAATTGTACCTTCCATCATCAGCTTACCTGTATAACTTGATAGTACACAACTAGCCTTTTATAATATAATATATATTTAAACAATAATCCCCTAACTTCTAATCGTTGAGGAGTTGTGTCTTCCATCATCATCAGATCAGCAATGTCATCAGATGATGACTACAAGAAGGAAATATATGACTATTTAGAAATTATATGAAATACGTAGGTACGTGCGTATAAAATTTGAAGGTTTCCCTCGATTTCCCTGGGATTCTACCATCAGATCCTGACTTGGTGGCAATGGGACCGCCTCAAAAGAATGCTCTTTCAAATAAAAAAAGATTTTTTTAAAATCGGTTCAGTAATGACGGAGATATCGCTGGACATACATACATAAAAAAACATACACGTCGAACATAGAACCTCATCCTTTTTTGAAGTCGGCTAAAAACAGTAATGGGCGATTTTCCGAGATCAAAAAAAAAAAGAAATTGGTTCGTAAATGACTTCATAGATGGCGCTTAGCATAGATTAGTATGGCGCTTAGTAAAAGGCGGGTTCATTAAGAGCACGTGTATGGCTGCGTAATATTTATTCTATTCCAAAATAGAAATAGGTTCTGGATGTCCTGAATATAAATAGGTAAGTAAATACTATTTTTTTATTCTTTTGGTAGACAAGTAAAAGTGTAGAATTTATTACAGCCCATAAGTAGCCCAGCTTTCATAAAACGACATCTATCGAGTGTTTTTGAACTAATTTTTACTTTTTAATTTGGGCTGTCAGAAAATCGCCCATTGGAATCGATTCATTTTTGATATCGCAACGTCCCTAAATGTCTATGGCTATCACGACATGACTCTGAACGTCAAGTTTGACGTTCAGAGTCATAAACAACAGTAAGCCTTTTTTTTAGTTTAAAAATTTAGGAAGGCAGCAAAGGGCCGTAGCTCGTACAGCCATAGATCTTTATTACCTATCCCTAGAAATAAGTAAAACATATTACGATCTCAAGGGCCGATTGTTTAATTCTTAAAAGTCTCACAAAGTATTACACAACCATTTTGAAAAATTGTATTAACATAGCATGTCCTTTTCCCACAGACATATATTGTCTGTGCCTTTTCCTCACTGGAGTACCTACAGACTAGTTTGCAATAGGCGAGTAATATTATAGTCGTTATTGCGCGACTATTGCAAAGAAGGCGTTATAGTTACAAAAGTTATAATACGTTGATTTTGTCGCGGACGTAATAATTGTTACGAAATGGTGGACAAAGAACAATGTAAACATCGCCCATGGTCTGCGCTTTGAGAAATCTCCCTCTGACTAGACAAAAGAAAGTGTTTACTGCTACATATTATATTATACTACGCAATGTAGTCGCCTAGGAACTACCTACTAATCATCCACATAATATAAAAAAATATTATTATTCACCTCATCTCATTATCACCTTGAAATTAATGTTAACTGTTTAAGTTGCATGGGCTTTATCCCTTTGCATTATTTATAATACGAGAAGAAAATAAAAGGTAAAAAGTCTAGAAGAAAATTATTTTGTTTTCGAAATTGGTTGGGTTGGAAACCGAACTGCACGTTTGTTCGAAAAACTTGCTTATTTAGTATTTTACTGATATAAATTAGCATCGTCGGTTAGTCGTCAATAAAATGGCCAATGATCCCGAGAGATTTGATTCTATGTTGCTTGCTATGGCACAGCAGCACGAGGGTGGTGTAAAAGACGTAAGTGAACATCTTGTTTCTATTGAATAGGTACCATGCTTCTTTTTTGTACTTAACAACCCACAGTGAACTTTGTTATAAACAAAGCGTATTGTTTAACAATTTCGTTTATTACATGAGTGAAGGTAGGTAAAGATTTAGAAGCAATCCACCAAGCAATTTCCGTTCCAATTAGATGTATTTGAAATGTAATTATTGTTTGCAATGTAACAAAAAATAAGAAATGACTTCTTTTGCAGTTGCTTAAAACTATAGTCAGTTTTCTTGCTCGTAAAACTGATTTCTTCACTGGAGGCACTGAAGGAGAGTGGGAAAAAGTAAGAACCATGTTTTATTATTATTTTAACTGCGGAGGTTAAAAAACCGGCACACAAGTATATTACTATTGCATATTTATTAATGTAAAACTCCTCTAGAACATCAGACTTAACCACTTGGCACTTGGTTATTTAACAAATAAATCTTACTAACTTTTTTTGTATGCAAAAATGAAATGTTATTGCGCAATGATTTTGTTAGTTTCTTTTGATAACATAAGTATTTATAAGGTTAATCTGGTTTAGGTCTTACAAGATACCTTTTATGAGCATGCAAAGAAAGCGAAGGAAGAAAAAGAGAAGATAAAAAGAGAGAAAGAAGAAGCCGATAAAAGACTTAAAGAAATCCAACAGCGGAAAGAACAAGAGAGACTTGCTCAAGACTTTGAACCTGCTTCAATTGTAGAACTTACAGACCAAGAGGCAGACAAAGTACAGGAAGAAATTGAACAAGATAGAAAAAAAAGTAAGCTTATATAAGAAGATCAATCCAACTACTAACCAACTGGTCTGGGTGTTTTCTATGTATAATAAGTATGTATTTATGTATTTTAAGTATGTTTATCCGTTGTCTAGTAACCATTCAACGTTCTTGTTTCTTCGAAGCTTCTCTTGGGCTAGATAATTGGTGTGATTGTAGGAAAGATTTATTTATTTATTTATTTATTTATTTATTAACTAATGTGTTTTTATATATTTTATAGCGTTTTATTAACGCTTAAAAATTTTACTAAACAACTACTGACAATGAAACAAAAGCTTACACATACTTTTATACATATATATTTTTAAAGTTCCATTTGATTATCATTTGTATTCATTTAGTTTTTTACCCTTGACTGAGCTAGCCAGGCAAATGTAAAACAATCGCTTCTATCAACCAAACTAAGGTCAATATAATGACTTCCTCTATAAATTAAATCTGAGATGTTAGAACCTGATGGTGTGAGGTGTGTCTGTGGATGTTTAAACAGACTGTCTGCAGTCACAACATCCACAACAGTCAAAACATTTAGAAGCAAGAAAATAGTGTCATTTTTTATGCAAGTTTAAATAATTCATTTATTGCCATACTTAGGTATTTTTATTTTACGTACTAGCTAATAGATTTAGTAAGAATGGTTTTCTAATTTTGTATGATTAATGCTACTTGCTACTAATTTGTATGAAATTCACTAACTAATGGCAAATATTGGTTGTATCTCTGTTACAGAGGTAGAAGATGGCAGTGGTGACGGTGTTGACAAAGAAGCAGGGCCATCGGAAACTCCAGATGATGAAGAAGACCCCAAAGATAAGTGTAAACTCAAACCTAATGCTGGAAATGGATGTGACCTCGAACACTACAGGTGGACCCAAACTTTAGAAGAAGTTGAGGTGAGTATGTTTTGCTATAAGATGCCAATGTCTATGTATGTATCTAATAAGTATGAAAATAGATACATTGTGACAACAGCATCGTAAAACTACTGATTTTTGTCCATATACTTTTAAAATAACATTTTCACTCTCACATTAAAATATCTAACTTTCTTTCACCAAAGTTAGGCATCTTTTGAATGTTTTTTTTTTAAATTGATAGATAACAAATAAACATACTTACCTACAGTACTATACAAGAAAACACCCAGACCAGCGGGTCTATGGGTTAAAAAATATGGATATGGACATGGGCTTCATTTGACATTTGAAGCCCATATTTTGTCCTTATATGGGCATATTATGGGCTTCAAATGTCAAATGAAGTCCATATTCATATTTTTTAGCCGATAGGGTAGCAGAAATCAATTAAAAAAACCAATTACTTTTAAATTGGCCCGACAGGGAATCCAACCTGGGTCCTATCATAATTGTGCCTCCAGTACCGGCGTGCCAACCACTTGATTGTGGTGGTGGACTTGGTTGTTAATATTATAAATATGGCCACAAACAAAGTTGCACAGTCTATGCTCATAGGCTGAATGCCCCAAACTTAGCAACACTGCTACATATAATATTTTTAAAAGAAAAGTTAAGTAAGTATACAGTGATGATGGCAAATTTTACTGAAAGGAAACATTCCTTTATTTTTAAAAATAATTAAAACTGCATTTAAAGATTTTCGAAAAATCACCTGCTTGAGCCGGGAATCAAACTGGTGAAATGTGAAAAAAAAACATCCTGTATTTTATGATACCAACGGAAAGAGTCATTCATATGGATTGATTTCTTTTAAACAACATAGTATCTTTAATTAAAGAAAGACCAAGAATAATATTTTTTTTATTGTAAAGCTTACTAGCTATCTAAAGAAAATACCTAGTTAACTTATGAATTGGTCAAAATTAGACTCATTCAGACATGGCAGCTCATTCCAGTTTTGCGGTGCGTGGAATAAAGCACTTCTGGAATGCACAAACGAATCGAACCGTTCGAGAGAACAATGGCTCCAGGAAATGTGCATGTGCTTTGTTCCGATGGGGAGCGGTGCGATGGTAGAAGGAGGAAGTGGGCACCAAATTAAAGAGCATTCCTCAGAGCATTCTACATTATACAGGCGGTAGAACACACATAATGAGCCGATGTCACAGCGCAAAGAAAGCTAGGGGTTCTAACCGTCTGTGAGCTTGGGATCGTTGACCAGTCGAATGGCGCGTCGCTGCATAGATTCCAGAGGGTCAAGCTGGCATTTAGGAGCCCCAGACCTAAGATGAGAACAGTACACCATGTGAGGTCTAACTTGGGCTTTGTACAACTGTAAAAGCTGGTTCAAGAGTCAAAGTCAAAATATATTTATTCAATAAACTCAATTAATAAGTACTTTGAATCGTCCAAATCTTTTTTAACCTACCACCCATTCAGGACATAATTTTTTAACTGTGGCAAAGAATGGGCGCAAGAAACCACAGCGCACAAAAGCAACGACATTTACAAACAAAAAAAAAAATATGTCGTTACCAGGTCAATACAAAATATGAATTTAAAAAATAATAAATGATGCAATACAAAGTAGTATCAATTAGTTAAAGACAATTAGAAATAGCTGTTGGAGTGCTTGGAGCATTTCAGATCTAAGCTGTTTTGTCTTCTGTGTAATCTGACACTTTATAATAAGCTTTTTTATAAAGCTTTTCTTTGATTTTGATTTTAAATTTATTAAGATCTAATTTCTGAATATCATTTGGTACTTTGTTGTAAATCTTACACACAGACCCTTAAAAGAATTATTTATTTTATGGAGCCTAGTAAAAGGTACTGCTAATTTGTTCTTACTTCTAGTGTTTGTGAATATCAATGTTTTTTGAAAACATTTCAGTATTTTTATGAACATAAATCAAATTTTCATAAATGTATTGTGATGCAACTGTCATTATATTTATTTTCTTAAATCTCTCTCTGAGAGAGTCACCAGCCTTTAGGTTATAGATTGCTCGAATAGCCCTCTTCTGCAGCACAAAGATAGTTTGAATGTCGGCAGCATTTCCCCACAGTAAAATGCCGTACGATATTACACTATGAAAGTAACTGAAATAAACTAATCTAGATGTATCAACGTCAGTTAACTGACGGATCTTCATTACTGCATAAGCCGCAGAGCTAAGTCTATTCGACAATTTAGTTATATGTGGGCCCCACAGAAGTATGGTATGGTATGGTATCTAACGTGATGCCTAGAAACACAGTGGTGTCCACAGGATTCACATTCTTATCTTTAATTTGTACACTAGTTGTTACTTGCTTAACATTAGGCAATACAAATCTTACACATTTGGTTTTTCCCTCGTTTAATAGCAAGTTATTTACACTGAACCAGTGAACAATCTTTGAGATCGCATTATTCACATTGTCATAATTAGGGTATCGTCGTTTCACTTTGAATAAAAGTGAAGTATCGTCATCAAACAATACTATCTCATGATGACTGTCTTTTACAAAATAAGGTAAGTCATTAATATAAACCAAAAACAAGAGTGGACCTAGTATTGAACCCTGCGGAACTCCCATTGTAACCACTGATCCCGGAGATCTTTTACCGTTAATGTCGACCTTTTGAATCCTGTTACTCAAGTATGAGATTAGAAGGCTCAAAGAAGCATCCCTAATTCCATAGTGATTAAGCTTCCTGACCAAAGTTTCATGTAAAACACAATCGGAAGCCTTGGATAAATCACAAAATACACCTAGGGCGTCCTGTGATTCCTCCCAGGTATCAAATATTTGGATTAAAAGCTCAACACCGGCGTCAGTTGTTGAGCGACCCCTAGTAAAACCATACTGTTTACAATGTAAACGTTTATTTCTATGAAAATGAATTTGAATTTGGTCTAGCATCAACTTAAAATTTTACTAAATGTAGTTGTAAAGCACAGAAATAGGTCTAAAATTAGAGGGGTCAGAAGTGCTACCTGATTTAAACAATGGAATTATTTTACTATGTTTCATTAGGTCAGGAAAAACACCACAGTCAATGCATTCGTTAAATATGCAAGCTAAAACTGGAGCTATTGTCATAATTACTGATTTAGCGACGTCCACGGAATTACCCCACAGATCAGCAGTTTTCTTTTATTGAGAGTGTTAAATGTTTTTAATATATCTATAAAACACTTTTTGAAAACTGAAATTACTTTCACAATCTTTAACATTCTCCTTAAAAACAGATTTAGCTACAGTGGGGGAGGAAATCAAGGCTTTTTTGTTGAAACTGGAATGTCAGTAAAAAACCTCTCAAATGCTGCAGCAACATCAGCATCATAAGTCAATGTTTTATTATCAAAATTTAAATTGTACTCATTATTATGACCTTTCCTGTTTCACTGTTTATAATATTCCATGTCAATTTTATGTTGTTATTACTATTCTTAATCTTAGAACTCAGATTGGCTAATCGACATACACTTTTGAATAACTTTGAATCATTTTTAACATATAATTTGAAATCGTCACTGGTGTTATAGTTGCGTTCACCATAAAGTTCATAAAGGCGTTTCCCACTTTGTGAATAACAATTGTAGCCCATTCATTAAAAGTAACCAAGATCTTTTTTGGAACAAAAGATTTATTAAATTCTGAACAATAATTGTGTTAAAGAAATCATTATAAAAGACATTAGGGTTGTCATTGTATTCTAAATAATTTAATTTTGTATCTAGATTGCTTTTAAAGCGTTCCAGCCGACTTGCAGTTTTTGGTACAACAGTGATATTCTTTTTCATCACTTTGTTACTCTGGTGTGGGAAACTGGCCATTTGGCCACAGTGATCAGAGTCCAGGTTATTAATTATTTGCTTAGCTAGAGGTATTACATTAGTATATATGTTATCAATACAGGTAGCCGAAGTGGCAGATATTCTTGTTGGCTCCAAAAATAAATGATTCAAATTGTATGACAGAAATAAGTTTTTAATTTTAGTTGACAATGTGGAGTTTTCTAACAAAGGACATCATTTTTTTGGGCCTTTTCTGAAAGTGCCGGCCAACAAAAAAAAATGATACGTATTGTTAGAACTAGCCATTTGGAGAAATAGTTAATATGGCACAAAAGTTGTAGAATTGCTCCGAGCCAAGTTATACAAGTTCGAAGATTCATCATTTTCATACATTTATTATATCCTAATTTTTTTTTGTATGAACGGAACAGATGATGACCCCACAGCTTTTACGCTGCAATGACAATTGCTTCAGATCATTAGTTCTAGCAATATCTATCATTATTTTATGTTTCCCAGTTCCAGGACTTTCAGAATTCAATAAATGTATAAAAATGATGAATTATCGAACTTGTATAACTTGGCGCAGAGCAATCCTACAACTTTTGTGCCATATTAACTATTCCTCCAAATGGCTAGTTCTAACAATACGTACCATTTTGTTTTGTTGGCCGGCACTTTCAGAAAAGGCCCAAAAATGTATGGAGCCTGAATGATCTCCTTTATATTAAACTACCGCAAACAATTATTGTTTTACCTACATTGCGGACCTTACGCAATGTCTCATCCATAACATTTTCAAAAAAATCATACAATGCTGAAGGAGGTCTGTATACACTTATCACAAAAAACTGCTCCAACTCCACACAAGCTATTTCATCGTACGCTCAACCGAGAGGCTCACTATGTCTTTGCGTTCCTTTAATTTAAACTTTTTACTAACAATAATTAAGGAGCCACCATGTATTGCATTTCCTCGACTGAACGAACTTCCTACCAAATGATTCTTAAAATTGAACATGAACTGATGGTCTCTAAGCCAGTGCTCGGTAATACAAAGAATATCAATATTATTACAGTTCATGAACAATTCAATCTCTAAATCTTTGCCCATCATTCCTTGGATGTTCTGGTGAACAATGTTCATAGATTCTACATTTTTTAAATTTAATGATTGACTGGGCCTTTTTATAAAGTTATTTTTACATTGATTTAATTTCATTTTATTTACAAACATTTTGCAAGAGAGTTCCTCTTTTGTCTTATAATATACTTTCAATAATTTGCTAGAGGTGTCCTCTATTGTCTTATAAGCTAATTTAAATTATTTGGAACATATTCCAAAGTCTGAATTAGCATGTCAGTATGTTGCAGCTCAATAGAAGTCGCTGAGCTAGCCATGTTATTGGCTACATACTTAAAATAAAATGATAGCGAATTTGCTATCTGTCGCTTAAAATAATTCTTAAGATAATATTTATCTTTTGTCAATATAAAATTATTATCTAATAATTTATTTATGTCCATTATTGCTACTTTCTTTTCATAGAAAGCCATTGCATTTAATGTCAAATTAAGCTTAATAATTATTTTCTTCGTGTGGCAAGTTTTTACTGTAAGGAAGTGTGAACATTATAATTTTTGTAATATTAAAAAAAGTAATTTTTCATAAAAGTTAACTAATACTTTTTGACGTGGTTAGACGTGAAGTACCGTCTCGCTATCCTAAGAACTCCTAATTTCTGTGATGCCATCTTCGCTGTGTCCTCTAGATTCTTGCGGAACTGCACATCACTGAATATGTCAACACCAAGGATCCCAATGCTGCTTGATGTTAGGTCGAGTGCTCTGGAACTGTGGTGCTCACGCAAACCTGTGTCTTGGAGTTAAAACTTAAAGTTAGACTTTTAGCTTACTAGCATCCGAATAAAATCTTTATTCCCCAACTTCACATTACTCAAAATCTTAACACTAAAGGTGGACATTCACGGTGGCGTCATTTGGCGTGACTCCAAACGACTTAAGTCAAATGGATGGACACCAAATCGCTTTATTAAGTCCATAATCGCTTTTGAATTTGGTATCATAATGGTGACCAGGTATCCAATTTATTTAGACGTTATTAGTAATTTATTTTGTCTCTTTCCTTTTAATGTATATGGCCTATTTGAAAAAATGTGATAACTATACGAGTCTCATTTGGACTCCTATGCTTTAGTTATTATTCTGAAATACATCCACACAGAGTTCAAAATGTATATGTGGGTTCGGGCATTCACAAGCAACGGCGGCGCGACACCACGGCCCAGAGCGGTGGATTTTGGCGCGAATGGAAATCCAGAGTTTTACATCAGTCCAAACTGGTTTCACAATTCACACTCATGATCAAAATTTGGATTTATATCACGCCATTTGACGCGATGGCGCGACCGTGAATGTCCACCTTAGAGTACCAATGCTGTAAAGTTGTAGAGACCCGCTCATACTGACTTTTAATAACGCCTAAACACATAAGATAGTCATGCACTGCAGCTACCTTTGAGACCACTTTGCTATTATGACATTATTAGGAGTTGGAGTTGCGTCTTGGTATTTTGTAATTTATCTGAAGCTATGCACTTGTATACAACTCTACCCCAAACGATGACACAAAATTTTTTTTTTGGGTACCTGTCCTGTCACTAGGTGTACCCGGAAATACACCATGTATGTTCCGCGATTTTTTGTAGTATCCGAGCTATGATTTTTTTTTTTAGAATTTTCTACTTGACCGACTTAAATTTTTTTTTAAAAAATTATGCATCTTTTTTTGAAAAGATACATAATTTCCGAAAAAAAATTACTTACAACTTAAACATTTACACACACACAAACAACAACTATTTCCGGGTACACCTGGATATCAGGAATCCAAAAAATTTTATTGTCACAGTTTGGGTCAGCCTGTATCAGGAATCCAAAAAAAAATTTTATTGTCACAGTTTGGGTCAGCCTGTATTAGGAAACGGTGAATTCGATTCTCAGGTACTAGGTTTGGTTGTTGGTAGGGCTTGTTATAAGTAGCCTTGTTAATAAGCCTCTAAGCCAACCATTAAAACGTAGAACAAAGTCTTAAATTACTGAAATGTAAAGCTGTATCCTTGTTTTTAATACACACAATCATATTATATGGGAAATAAAAATCACCTAATGAGAGAGTAAAATTTTATTAGTTTGATATCAATTTATCACAGTTCAACCGTAGCATACTTGTTACATACAAACTCATTTTTTCAGTTCCTACTGTATTAATATAAATTATCTTATGTTACAAACAAAGGATGCAAATTTTCATGCATTCAACGAAAATTTGCAACTTTTTCTTAGCCACATATTTATATTGACTTTAAAAAACGTGATACAGACATACAATATACTTATTTTAAAATAATATGTATAGTAAGTGTACCTTTATGGTTTTGGCTGCGAAATTACCCAATTAGAAAAATGTAACGTATGAGTTACATACACATTATTCAAATTGTATCGAAGCAATAAACAACACTATTACTAACATTAAATAAAACTTACATCTTATTACTAAACTGTTTCTACAACATATACAATTGTCGGTATAACAACAAGTTGAATAACTGGGTTTATTTTATTGCACTAATTTATTTATCTAACTAAGGTTGGTCTAACTACTAAAAATTTGTCTATAACTTTTGAACTACAAACATTCAACATCACGTTTTTGTGTTTACACACGTTCATTATTGTTCGGGCTATCTCATAATGCGCACCATTGTTCGTTTCGTTTATTATTTTTAAACTCTCACGCACAGGGGATACATCAAGGCTTTATTTGAAGCAAATCCTCATTCACGTTATAAAAGCTTTTTAACCTTTGAGCTATTCATTCACGTTACGCCTTAAAATTACCCGACGTGAAGGGCTACAATGTAGGCTCATGTGTCACCTGTTGCGTTAACCAACAGGCTTAATTTTCTTTTTATAATACATAATTGCACCTTTAGGTAAGTACTTCAACTTCAAGAGCCGGCTATCCGTCTAGAGTAGAACTAACAATAAATATACGTACATCGATTATCTAATACTTTTAGTGCAAGATCAGCATCGATCTTCTTCTTCTAAGAATATTTGTACATTCCCGTCTCCTTGCGCATTCGCACTGCAAAAGAAAAATGTTTGGTTTGGTCATTTCATTGGAAAAGGCATTGACGAGGTCACATAGCTATTTACATAAGTTTTAATGATACTGTTTTTCTTCAAATGCATTTTTATATTTTATAGTCCCCTCTTACATATCCCAGCAGATTAAAACAAGCTGGTGTATGTAATTATTATTATTATTCAGCTCTTCTTGTCAGACTACTGGGCAAAGGTCTTCCTACCCTCCTTACACTCTTCACGGTTTGGGGTTGTAACTTGCCAGTCCTTCCGATAGTAGTCCAGCTCGTCCCGCCACCTCCAATTATTTATGTAGATATGTTAATCAATTAATTATTTTACTAAGAAATACTTACTTTCGACAAAACATATTGCCGCGAGTATGCAGGCGGAGAACAATATGGTCATCGATATGACGAGTACGGTGACCTGATGGGAATGGCTGCAGCAGCAGGACTTGGGCTCCTTGCCGGCGCGGTGCTTCGTGAACCCATTCACCACCGTGAAGTGGGTCGAACTGGCCACCGACGTAGCGTCAGGGGCGGTCGCAGAGCCCCTCTTTACGCCGTTCCAGAAGGAATCGGCCGGGTCGCGGGTCTCTTCGGGTATCGCTACTACGGCTTCGGACAAGCCCGCTTTGCGACCGTAACTCCCCAACTTTGAATGGTACCCGTGGTCGTCCTGCGCTGAATCTCTTCCATGCATTCGCGCTAGGTGGGCAGCACTCAACAGGAAAGACCCAGACGAGACGCTCTGCGAAACAAATAACCCATATTACTCTTTTGTAACCTGCGGCACATTAACATCATTTCCCTGGGACAGAATCAGAGTAAAAGTGTATTTTTTTATTATCCAATCGAATTACCTACTTAAAAAAAAGTGAGACTCGAGTTTTTAAAACGCCCAAGCGCACATACCGTTCTCGGTCAGATTACGTCACATTCATTGATGTTTAACAACTGTTGGGTCACACACTCCGAAAAGGTCATGAGTCTATATAATTAGTTTACTCAGAGAGAAAATAATGGGACGGTAGATATGATATCTTTCGTTTTATCAACATAATACTACATCCATTCTTAATTAATTATCGATCAACATCAAAATATAAAAAAAACAACATGAATGTCGTAATGAACGAAATCGTTACAAGAACACGCGTGGTGAGTAGCACATTGAGCAATTTATCATCTTATTTCGGTTGTACAAGAACTGGCATGTGGATCCTGTATCGGACACGCTAATATTAATCGGTTTCTTGACCACGTTCATTGTCAGAAAATCACCTAATTCTCGTGCAAAAAAATCTTGTAACAAAAAAAAGAGTATTTGTTCTTCAGGTCAATGGTACCTACTCAATCCGGGTTGTGAAAAAGCTTTAGGGCAGTAATGTTTGGTTTTTGTTATAATAATGGACAGGTTGATTTGCTTAGATTGATTCACATTAGTTTTTTCTCTTTACTACAAACAAAGCAGAGATATTTGACATGTCAGGCCTAAAAAAATATTTAATTGATCGTCTATTAGTCTACTAATTACTCAATGGCTCTCGTGTTGGTCGCTGGCAAAGGAGTACCTTAAAGTTCAAATTAAAATACTCACTTCGACAGACGTTAACAGCGAACATTAAATAAAATGCTTAAAATTTACATTACACTTATTTTGTTGAAGTGTTTTAAGTAATCTAGGTCAAAGAACATGTAAGTGAAGCCAATTTACACGTGAAGGATGTCGCAAGATAGCAAATACACATTTTGCTCAGAGGTTGGGAATATTATTTTAAATGAATATCTATTAGTCGTGAGCTATGCCACCAGTAGATGGCTTTTTTATTGTTGATGGGTTTTCGTTCGACCTCAATAAAGCTTGATGGAAAGCGACAAAGAGGCTAGCAGTGAATGGATTCACAATAACATACTTAAGAAACGGGAGGTAATTATGTAAAACTTATTTCAAATAAAATCTGTAAAGACATTTGCGGAAGCTGCTTGGGTAGCAAATATGTGATTTTAAAGCCAGCTTTATAGTTGTTTATGAAACAATCATTGTAATGTGTGATCGATCTTACATAAAATGTCCAGACAACGTTCGATTCCAATTCCATCATAAGCGAAACAGTTCCCTAGAGAGTCATTCGCTGTAGATAATTTTTATATCTAGTGTCTCTTGAGGACCATTTATTTAAGAACCCAATGCAAATATAATATACTCGTACATACATACATACATAAAATCACGACTATTATCCCCGAAGGGTAAGTCAGAGACTAGGCTACGAGGACAGCAAAAGCAGTTCTCTACCATAGTCCACTTTTCCCCAAATAGCGACTGCACATGTGCTCAGCGTGACAGCTGGTGAGCTCATCGCCGCTTAAGGTATGCTGTTGGATGTAGGTATGTGCAGTCTTTGGTCCGTTAGTCGCCTTTACGACACCCAAGGGAAGAGAGGGGGTGGTAGTATTCTTTCACCGCTACGCAACACGGTTTATAATATAAATAGTTTGAGAGAAACGTGCGCCGATGGCCATTTTTGATGAACTGATATTTCTGTAAGAGTCAAGTGTCTTAATTTTTGTTGAACTACTTAACGCGCGATTGTCCTTTTCGTCTTGAAAAGATTTGTAGCGATATATCTAGCTATGATGTGCAAACTTTATGTTACCATCTAGAACAGGCTATAGCAAAAAGTCTCAAACTCGAAAACAAAACAAAAACCTCCAAAACTTAAAATACTAACCAACGAAACAAACGTGGGAAACTACTAATTCTAAAAAAACAAAACTAGAGATGAGAAAGACGAATTAAAACAATTATTTAAAAAAACGAATAAAGCTATCGGAAAAGACTACAGCACTTGCAGAAAAATGATCATCGAGAAAAACCTCATAACGTTCCGCAGTACAAAACGAGCCAACAAGGAATTGCCAACACAAGACATGGATTCATAACCTAAAAGACGGTCAGAATGAAACAAAAAGCAGGAAAGACATTCTCAAATGCGCTACTGAATTTTACAGAGATCTCTATAAAAAATCACCAGAAGATCCAGTCATAAACGGAAACAAATTTAATAAAACAGAACAATAGATCCAATAAATAAATAAATAAATAAATAAGTGAAATAGAAGTACTGAGACATGTCGGCACTGAAAACAGAAAAAAGCCCAGGACTAGACAATCTAACCAACGAAACACTAAAAATCGGAGCACCGATACTACTCCCTTACTTGACAATACTTTTTAGCAGAATTGTAGAATCGGAAAAAATACCAGAACAACGGGGTTTATCACATATAATATTACTGTACAAGAAAAGAAATCCACAAGAAGTAGTTAACTACAGGTCTATTAGTTTGTTATCTTGTATAAAAGTTGTTTTCTTCGATCTTACTCAGCCGAATAGCACCAATTATTAATAAAAACCAACTAATTAAACAAGCTGGGTTCCGACCGAACTATTCAACTATTGACCATATCTACATTGTTAACCAATTACTAGAGAAATATCATGAATTCAATAAACCACTTTATGTAGCTTTTGTTGACTATTCGAAGGCGTTCGACTGTATTTCACACTCATTTATATAGGAAGCACTAAAAAACAACAACATACACGAAACATACATAAATATAATAAAAATGTTTACTCCAAGAGTGTGAGTAAAATAAAACTGGATCAGAAAGGAGAGGAGTTTCCCATAGAAAGAGGTGTAAAGCAGGGAGATCCGCTCTCACCAACGTTGTTCATAGGAGTTCTTCAAGATATCATTCAACACATAAACTGGACAAACAGAGAGGTGTGGATAAAGACGTCTAACACATCTAAGATTTGCTGACGATATAGCTTTTTTTAGTGAAACTCCCACAGAATTAGAAAATATGCTTCAAAACCTCGACAGAGAAAGTAAGAAAGTAGGACTAGTAATGAATACCAACAAAACTAAAATAATTAATATGTCAAGGAATATATGTACCTCGGAAAACTAATATCATTAGCATATCATGGAAACAGTATTGGGCACAAAAATAAATTCTCAAAGGTAATTATTACAGTCTGAAGCTAAAAAAGATCGTAATGGATTCATGTATCTTGCCCTCCTTAACATACGCAAGTCAGACTTGAACTTTTGCAAACAAGATCAAGAACAAAATTTTGTCATGCCAGCACGCCATGGAAAGAAGTATCCTGAAACTGAGAAGAATATATAAAATACGAAATATAGACATACGCAATGATGCATATCATGGAAACAGTATTGGGCACAAAAATAAATTCTCAAAGGTAATTATTACAGTCTGAAGCTAAAAAAGATCGTAATGGATTCATGTATCTTGCCCTCCTTAACATACGCAAGTCAGACTTGAACTTTTGCAAACAAGATCAAGAACAAAATTTTGTCATG
This sequence comes from Scoparia ambigualis, assembly GCA_963921215.1. Classification (NCBI taxonomy): domain Eukaryota; kingdom Metazoa; phylum Arthropoda; class Insecta; order Lepidoptera; family Crambidae; genus Scoparia; species Scoparia ambigualis. The sequence continues at coordinate 22,701,323 of OY992506.1, forward strand.
CCAGCACGCCATGGAAAGAAGTATCCTGAAACTGAGAAGAATATATAAAATACGAAATATAGACATACGCAAGGATGCACTACAGCACGCCATGACACTGAAATGGAAGTGGGCAGGCCACCTAGCCAGATACTAGGATAACAGATGGACATTACAAACAACGAAGTGGCTCGGTCCCACTGTGAAGAGACAAAAAGGACGGCAAAGGAAAAGATGGGTCGACGATATTTTAAAAACAACTGGAAAAAACTGGATGATCATAGCTCAAGACAGACAAAGATGGAGGAGGCATTCTACCCTACAGGGGCCATGCAATAATTTAGTACTTTAATATCTTATAAATTTACTTTACTTAATGTATTTATTTTATTTTATTTATTTATTTATCAACAAAAATATAATTACAATATTGGTTAGTAGTATCTTAAAGCATATGTTAGGTTTGTTTAGATACTAAGTTCTCAATATAATATTAAATTTGTTTACGCTATATATATTTAGTAAATATAAAAAGTAAAAGGTAACAGAAAATGGAATGGAAAAATAAAGCTATAATATCAATAATCTAGCTATACCATATACCACACTACAATATAAAATAAAAAGATACCTACTATAGTAGGATAAAGCACAGTTTAAAGTGTCAATATTAGAACTCACGTGGGTGCTGTGGTTACTTGAAGATCCTTGGCTGGATGCAGAGCCTCCTCGAGAACGCGAGTCGCTGATGCTGCCTGCCGTTGTGCTGCCCGACAACGACGGTCGTGGTATGTGCCACTCTTGCGATGAGATCTGAAACCAAATTTAAATACGTAAAATACAAAGTTATCTGGGACGAGTCGCGTAGCGGCTCATTAAAAAAATACTAGCACCCCCTCTCTTACTTGGGTGTCGTAAAAGGTGACTGACGGACTTCGCATATGCATCCAACAGCATAGAGCGGCGACGGGCTCACTACCTGTCATGCTGAGCACATGTGCAGTTTCTATTCGTTGAAACATGGACTATTGCAGGGGACTGCTTTTGCGGTCCTCATTACCTAGTCTCTGACTAAACCTTAGCCCTGTTATTAATAAACGTTGATTAAAGGAATCGATAAATTTGAAAACAACCAAAGTAACACATTTTAAATTTTATAGCAACCAAATAAAAAATAACTAAAAAAATTATATGAAGAGCTTAATTTTTAGTTTCTAAAATGATTGTCTATGTTAATAGGTATGTTTCATTGTAATAATCAATTTTATAGGTTTTACCGTATTCACATAAAATGCATTTAAAAATATTGAATTTGGTTGTTTTCAAATTAAATGTATGAATTTAGACTTTAGCTGTTCTTTTTACACATCCCAAAATCCCCATTACAGGGCAGAAATGAGTGCCCTCGTTGTGGAAAAAAATGGTAGGTACCTAAATTTTATCAAACCTCGCAGTGCTTGTCAAAAACATAAAGAATCTCACAATTGTATTATTTTTATTATTATTTTTGTTATATTTGTTATTTATTTGTATTATCCATTATTCTTTATACATATTTAAAAAAAAACTAACTTTATATGTAACTTTTCAGAAAAGATATCATCAATAACACAATTTGACCGTTCATTTGAATAACTAGCGCGAAACGTTCCGTTTAATTTGAAAACGGCCAAACGTGAAGACTTTGGTCGTTTTCAAAGTAAACCAAATATTCCAAGGCTCATTTCTCTGTGTGGAATGGTCTTACATTGGTCATTTCCATAAACAATTTCATAAATCGACGCGTCTAATAATAATTTCATTAAAAAAGTAAATTTCATAAAAATGACGACTTTGGTTGTTATCAAATTAATTAATTTACACTTAGTATTGACGCTTTCTCTATCGGTCTTCTTTAACAAAAACGAGACAGCATCACTTTAAACCGAGGTGTAACATTCGTCAACGTTTATTAATAACACGGTTTGGGATAATAGTAGTGTTATATGTATGTATGTAAAGTACTATATTATCTGAGACGTCTACAAGTTGGTATCCGAAGCTGTGTCCGTATGAGAGAAGTAGAGAGGTAGATGGATGTTACTATAACTATAAATGAAATCAAGTGCGCTATTTGGCGATCGTTTTTTTTTTAGAAATTAGAAGAAATTACTGAAAACTAGGTAGTCTCAAAATGTTCTGGGTTTAAGCATAAACTGTTGATCTTTATTACACAACATTTGTATAGTGGGGCTGTGGCAAGCTTATATAAGCTAACATCTCAAATATTTATTCTTATAGTATTTGTGTATTTTTAAAATTAGAAGTTAGCGCAGAGATGTAATTGACCATGCAGTCTGTTTTGATCATTCTAGTGTTGTGTGAGATGTTGAGTCAGCGGACAAACATAGATTTTTATATTCAGTTTCTTGCAAAAAAAATGCGAGTTAAGACTAGGCATATTTTATAAATCATTTATTCAAGTAACAAGACTCATCACATTTCACATATTAATACATTGTCAGTCACATTATTCAAAATTATAAGATTAGGTACATATGATTCATACAATTATTAATTACTTAATTATTCGAAAATTCCATAATACATACATTCAATTATAATTAAATTAATTCATGTCATATCATATCATGTCAGTTATTATACAATATACAAATGTTCAGACAGTCCAACTACAGTGCGAAATGTGCAGTTTGCAACAATAGTTAATGTAGGGATTGTCGAGCCTGTCAGCAAGTGCGGCCAGCATACTGTTGGAGCTCCCTCTCACACGCCGCACCATCGAGGCGGCTCGTTTGCGCATAGTGGTGTGAAAACAATCTACACGCGCTTCTGCGAACTTTTAAATACGCCTTATTGGCTTCATTTAGTTTGTTACTGGATTCAAGTCCTTGTTGGTTAATTTATTTACATAATGTTATGTATATGACTTTGCTAAAAGGACACCGAGTAATTGCTGGCATTGATTTCCTTCATTATTCAAAACAATCATTTAAGTATTTTGTTAACTGAACTGGTTGAGATATATAAATTGATAATGGTAACTCCAAACCGTTAAGAATATTTCAAGTTTGACTTCCAAAATGTTGGTAGTAGTAGCACTATTATTTATTCTGTGGTAGTAGTTTAATGTGGCGGTTAGGGAATTACGAGCATTAACCATCAAACCAAATATTACCGGTACAAATAGCCCTAGCAGCAAACATTTGTGCGTAATATGATACACATTTATTAAGTCATTGATGCACTCTTCATCTGTATGAATACTTATTAGTTATCTAGTATATAAAATACCAGCTGTTCAAGTGAGCTTGATTGTTGGTATCGGATAGACCGCTTTAGTTGATTTCCTTTTTTATGTGGTTGAGGATTCCGGGTGAAGTGCACTTCCACCTTCGGCCTTATCGTCACTCATCATCAGGTGAGATGAAGGCCAAGCGGTTACCCGTAGTGAATAAAAAATTATAATTAAAAAACCAAATGCAAGTTTGTATAATTATGATTAACTGGCAGCTGTCCGCGTAAAACCTGTATCGCGTGATCCTTAGCGTATATCGCAGGGATATGATAAAAACAGAGATTTGGTCAATTCCCTAAGTGATTTGATCAAATCACGAGGATGTTAAAATAAAACACGATTTTATCATTTCCCTAAACGAATCTAGGGATTTGAACAAATATCAGAACTGGTTCTGTGAAATGACCAAAACATGTGACCTACAGGAATAGAGCAGCTAGTATTTGTTCTCTAATAAAAAAGAATAACCTCGAAATTCAAGACAATCGCTACGCTGCGCTTCTCGATTGTCTTAAATTTCTAACCTATCACGTGACCTACAGGTGTAGGGCAATTTATGTTCTAGTGGTGTTCAAATCCCTAGATTTGTTTAGGGAAATGATAAAATCGTGTTGTTATTTTAACATCCTTGTGATTTGATCAAATCACTTAGGGAAGTGACCAAATCTCTGTTTTTATCATATGACTGCTACATCTACATCAACGATGAGCCTATGTGCAAAATTTCAAGTTAATAGTTCCCGAGATTTCGTGATTGAATTGAGTGATGCTATGAATCAGTGAGTGTGTGAGTCGTATCTCCCTTAATATACTTATATTTTTGCAGATTACCAAATAGCTCGGCAGATTATGCAATCTATTTGTCATAATCGCAACCATTTTTGCCTCCAAAAGCACCAACATTCCTCAGAAAATATGCCATACAGTTGGAAAACTGAATCTTTTGTTAGCGGTCTTGCAAAATTAGTCTACGCTCATTTGGAGACGTAAGGTTCTGTTTATATTTCTCAGTTAAGAATCTTCGGAGAGCAGGCCCACTTTATGCGTTTGTCGTTGTGCAACGCCGCGCTGTTGTGTGTTGTGTGGGTGTTACCGAATGCGTGCGGAAATCGCAGACTCTTCCTTGTCGTGTCGCGTATCTGATGATATTATTACCGTCTTGATATCATGTCCGTTTATATGGCACAATCAATGTTAAGTAATTTGAATATGAATGTTACAAATGGTTTGGTTTTTTTTGCATCTTCTATATCAGTGCTGTTATGCCAAAAATTAAATAAGTAATAAAATTGTTTTAAGAGCTCAGCTGCTGTCGTAATACCAGACAATATAAAATCAATTGTTAGCAACTAGGAGTATTCGTGACAGACAACTAAATGTAAAGTAATATTTGCATCGCCATCGCACAAACTGTAAATTGTAATTAGAAATATTTGTGGTTCTACAAAATTTATATTTTCCTAATAATGGTAACCAGAGGTAATGCGATTGTCGCGAAAAGCTAAAGTTCACAGGATGCCAAATTGTTTCTTGAATAAAGTTGAAAAATTCCAAGGTCGTGTATCAATCGTGGACGACATTTACAGAAAAGAGGTTTTAGTCCAAAATTATGTCACCATTGAGGCATTATCGTATAAAATATTCGAAAGCGTGGGTACAAACATAAGGGGTTACAGACGACCAGCAGTGTCATGTGAATCCTTGAAATAAATATGAGTCAGCAATTCCCTTCTGAAATACTATCCGCGACGCTATTGCATTACATTTGCGTCGCTCAAATATTTGCTTTCTACTGGATTATAGGTCTGTCGACTGTGATTTATTACGCTTATTCAAACATTTGATAGCAACAAATAGTTGGTTTAATAGCATCGTGTTTCCACATGAAGGTTTCTTTTAATTAAGAATGTGAAGCACTTATATTAACTATTGTTTATCAATAATTGATCTTTGTGTACGAATATGGAAGTCAAAGGTCTCAATGCTTAATATTTACAAGTCATTAAACGGGACTCGAGTTTGTTTCATCAATTACATTATTAGGTCAAGTTTTGCGCGGACTCCAATTGATTTTGTCAGATACAGTTCTCAAGGTCCATGTTCTCTTTATTTGCAGTCTCGTTTTGTCGGCCTCTGTTGCAATAAATCTCAGCTCTGCCCGCTTCATGGTCTTCTTTGTTACTTTGATAACGTAATGGATAAGCATTTGCGAATACTACTTACGTATCATCATAATATATCATAATTCATTTCTTTTATAGTAAGTTCAAGGTCATTGATTTAATATTTCTAATGAGCCCGTACCTTATTAGGATTTGTGGCATTAGTGTAAATATCATTTATTCATTCATGTTTAATATTCAGACGGTATGTTTTATTATCGGTACATTTTGTTATTTAAAGGCAAATTACATCATAATCTTTTACTTTAACAGTAATGTTGTTAAAAATTTTGGTGGGAGTGGCACTTAAATAAGAACAGAAGATAATAAATAGAGATTATTATAACACTGTTTGGTTTAATTCTCCTTGCTGATTGTACTCGACCGTGGGTACACCCGCCAAGCATGTATAAATTGCAAAATTATTTCACCAAATTTACAAAACCGGTTCCGTTCGCTATTACTAACACAGATCTTTGACATGCAAAATGCACCCAACACTTTCGCTCGCTGAGATGTTTGTAATACGTATTTAATAGACAACCATTTAAATGAAATCATAAGCATAGTGAGAGTTTTAACAACGTTCACTTGGTGCCTATTGTATTGTCAGTTTTTAAAACTATGTAATGCTGCCGCTTTTGTACAAAAAAGCTTTCAAGTATTTTATCTCTGCTGCAGAATTATTATTGTTAGTACAGGGGTGCGATTATAGAACTATTCTCACATTATGATATCAATTAATCCACAATATCCATCAGTTATGCAATGACTTTATTTCAATGGAGGCCTGTGTCCAGTAGGACAGTGTAGAGTCTGTTACTTTAATTTTATATGATGCTTGAACTCGTATTCGAAGTCACCGTATGACTATTTACCCCCGAATATTATATATACCTACCAAAAGCTATGAAAATCTGTATAGGCAGAAAGAGATAGACGGTTTTTGAAAATACGCAAACACAAATTAAAAGTCGTTGCTTACCACTTTTCATCTTAATCTTCATCTTGGATGCATTTGTAAACTAAATTGTAAGTCTATTTTTAAATAACAAAAATAATAATAATCCACATTTTTAAACTAGTGTGTAATTTGTAGAATGTGGCATTCTGCGACCAGTCCACGCCTATGTAGCCAATGTTCCAATTTGACTCTGAACGAGCAAAGATCACTAAACTTGACTAAACCTACACAGAAACTTAAACAGTTAAAAATTTAGTGTTTCAAGTGATTGCAATCATAAAACTTCACGAAATAATTATGTTTCACGGTATGATAGGTAATTTAACAGCTTTATTACCAGCTCACTCAACTGAGTTTAATCAGTACAAAATGTATAATCATACCATTTTGAGGAAAATCCTATTCAGAATCCAGAACACCTTATTGCATGCGAATAACGCACGATCGGTCGTGCTATATATCCTTGGGGAGCCCTTTTTATTTTACTTTATGTGCATAAGATTGCATTATAAAACATTTACTTTATCCTAATTTGAATGTTATCAACTTTAAGATGACTTACGCTTACGACAACATCTGAAACTAAAAACTCAATGTAACTTCCGATACAAGAAGATCAAGATAGTTTTGTTTGGTATACTTACTTATAGGGAAACTGAAAATGGCTTATGGTACGCCACCGCGATCGACCGAGCTGATGTAATATAAATGAGATTTTTTATTAAATAGTTCTTATTTGCCATTCCTATATGTGCAATCGTCATATGAAAAGATCTGAGCCAAAAATAAGGTAGCGGACAATAATGATAATGATATTTTACCTTCGGTAACACTTGTCCACAAAGTCGTACGAGTGTTACAGAACCCCAAATGCGCATAACTGTCTTGCTACCAACCAATATTTTTATATCCAAATCTTATATCTAACAAATAACTATCAAAGGAGAAAAACTGTTATGGGAAATCGGTTGAATAGGCAGTTTCCCTGGTTCCGTGATGTGGAAACAATCGCCTACGGTGTTGCGGAGAATTAGCTAATTTTCGTGACTGTTCCGCTTAGTAGTAAATATTGTTTGGGGTATATATTTAGATTGTTGCAGTGCCTGCTATAAAATTGCTTTGATATTTCTTGGTTATGTTGTTTAATAAATAAGTGAAAGTAGCTTAACACTTGAATAATGTAATTCTTATTATAATCTTTGTTAACTTATCTACCTATTAGGTTTAAGAAATTTAATATTAAATTTAATGTCATTGAACGATTCGTGCTAAGATCTAACATGACCTAATTTATAGTCAAGTATTCACTTCACGTTCTACATATAAATATCTTACCATGAATTTACATAGCATAGACTTGCTTGCAATGCCGTAAATAATTTGCATTACGAGATGAACCGTGAGCTATTATCTATCATGGTACGCAGGATTCGTAATAGTAGTTTAGATCGAGCGGCGCGGTACCGGCACGTGCGTTTGTAACGGATGTGGGCCGTAGATGTGTCAGTGGTTAATTACTGTCAGCACGTGGCGCCACACGTTGCTTTATATCCGTGACCATTAAAATGTCAAACAGGGTCTGATTTTCAATAAAATTACGGGAAAGTGACGGTACTGTTTTGATGTCATGTACACACGCCTGCTGATCAACTTATCCAAAACTGTCAAATTTCTCCAATCAATATTAATCCTTATACAAATTCCCTCCCTTAAAGCACCCCAAAGTTCAAAATGGTATGAAGAAATTTGACATTTTGTGGTAGGTTGAAGAATATTGTGGGGGGTTACTTAGTAAATCGTGAACACGAACCTGTTTTTGCTAAAAGAAGGGAAATACTCAGGAAAATACTTTTTGCCTGAAAGCACAACAATTAGGTTTTCTATCTTAATGTTATTATCTCTTGGGGCACTGAGCAGTATTTTTTTAATCTTACTATGCGAAATTCGTATAGGAGTTTGTATGGTAAGATTAAAGTAATATCTTATAAATAGAGTAAAGTAATTAAAGTAATATCTTATATGTAGAGAGTTGATGGTAAGGCTCATGGTAGACTGGCGTCTGATATTTCTCAGTCCTACTGCACCCTGGCCCAAACTGCGTCGTGCCTGTTGCTCAACTGTAGTTTTCCAGGTTCTTCATAAGTCCCTTCTTTGAGCGAAACAAGATCTGTCTAGACATACAGGTTTTGATAGTTTACAAATATTAAATATTGTATCGGTGATTCGTTGATGTCTTTTACTCTATAGTGTGTTTATGGCCAAACTTGCAATGACTAGTAGAAGAAAGTGAGTTTGGAGTGTGATATCCAATCCCAAAACACGAATAATAAAATCGCTGAAGGCTAAATGAACAAAATTCCAAATCACGTTTCACCAAAAACATCTTAAATCGAATCACGTCAACCCAAAAGAACGAAATCTCAAATCACGCTTTACCAAAAACATCTTTTTGGTTCCTTCTAAGATCTAATATTTTATTGGAAGTTGAAAGTCTCAAAAGTCTCAAAGGGCGAATGTTTTGACAACTGAAAATTTAAATATCAAACTTTTACAAGTTACGCAACTATCATCCTTCCTTACTAAAAATCTGTAAGTATATGTTTGATTTTTTATTAAAAAAGGGTACCAAATTAAAGTCCGTAACCGTACACATTAGACCTTTGCCTATGTACCTATGAAGAAGATTTGGTTATTTGGTAAATATGTAATCTTTCTAAATGGCTCGCATGATTTAACAGTTACAAAAATTTTAATAAAGAAAAATCAAAAAGTACCACATAAAAAGACTATGAAATAAAAGTGATTACAGGGTGCCAGATTCTCCTGGAGGCTTTCACAGTTGCAATTAGTTGGAAAAAAAAGTTAACATACTGTTCATAAAAAAACATGGATTTGGTGACTTTTATAGGTGGACTGACCTATTTAGTATAACAAAACAGCTAACATGCTGTTCATAAAAAAATCATGGATTTAGTGACCTTTATAGGTGGACTGGCCTATTTATGCCATTTTTTAATTACTTACAGTATTATTTTTGATTTTTTTATGTTAACTGTTTTCTTTCTAACTAATTCTAACATGCTGTTCATAAAAAAATCATGGATTTAGTGACCTTTATATGTGGACTGGCCTATTTATGCCATTTTTTAATTACTTACAGTATTATTTTTGATTTTTTTATGTTAACTGTTTTCTTTCTAACTAATTGCAACTGCGTGAAACTGTGAAGGAGAATCTGGTACCTTGTCTTGTTATTGTATGTCTTTTTATTTGGTACTTTTTGGTTCTTCTATTTTACAATTTTTGTACAACTGTTAAATCATCCGAGCCATTTAGAAATTTGATTACGTATTATAATAATAAAAGTTGAGAATATTAATAAGTTTAAAACTATTTATATATAGACCTAACACGATAAATTTTTGTAAGTAAGTACTTTCATAATCTACTTACTGCTTGCCGTTTCGGCCGCGATGCTGCGACGTTGAGTTCGCTTGTGACCACGGCCGCAGCATCGCGGCCACAGTATAAATATAAAGCTCATTTTATAGGTACTGTGTCGCGGGCGGCCGAAACGTCAAGCAGTAAGGAGATATGTACTTACTTACAAAAAATAATCGTGTTAGGTCCCGTTAAAATAGTTTTAATGCAATGCAACGCGATAGTTTAAAGTCTTATACTAATAATATGTTATCAAATTAATACATCTCTGTAAGAAAACTTTTATTTAAATGTGAAACATTGTGTTTTTTTTTATTTAGTTGTAGTTTGTTTCCTACCCTCAAAATATTTAAAGTAAACCAAATAATATTCAAATTTTCAGTTATAGTCAATAGTCAAAATAGTCAAAATATATTTATTCAATAAACTCAATTAATAAGTACTTTGAAACGTCCAAATATTTTTAAACCTACCACCCATTCAGGACATCATTTTTTAACTGTGGCAAAGAACGGGCGCAAGAAACCACAGCGCACAGAAGCAACGACATTTACAAAATATATATATATTATATGTCGTTACCAGATCACAAAATACAAAATATGAATTTGAATGTAAATAGTTTAATTAAATATGGTGCTCTATATAAATTAATTATAGGCAATTAGAAATAGCTGTTGGAGTAGGTACTTGGAGCATGTCAGACCCAAGCTGTTTTGTCTTCTGTATAATCCGACACTTTATAATAAGCTTTTTTATAAAGCTTTTCTTTGATTTTGATTTTAAATTTATCAAGATCTAATTTCTGAATATCATTTGGTACTTTGTTGTATAATCGTACACACAGACCCTTAAAAGAATTATTTATTTTATGGAGCCTAGTATAAGGCACTGCTAATTTGTTCTTACTTCTAGTATTTAATTTGTGAATATCACTGTTTTTTGAAAACATTTCAATATTTTTATGAACATACACAAGATTTTCATAAATATATTGTGATGCAACTGTCATTATACTTATATCCTTAAATCTCTCTCTGAGAGAGTCACCAGCCTGTAGGTTATATATTGCTCGAATAGCCCTCTTCTGCAGCACAAAGATAGTTTGAATGTCGGCAGCATTTCCCCACAGTAAAATGGCGTACGACATTACACTATGAAAGTAACTGAAATAAACTAATCTCGCTGTATCAACGTCAGTTAACTGACGGATCTTCATTACTGCATAAGCCGCAGAGCTAAGTCTATTCGACAATTTAGCTATATGTGGGCCCCACTGAAGCTTGGCATCCAACGTGATGCCTAGAAGCACAGTGGTGTCCACAGGATTCACATTCTTATCTTTAATTTGTACACTAGTTATTACCTGCTTAACATTAGGCAATACAAATCTTACACATTTGGTTTTTCCCTCGTTTAATAGCAAGTTATTAACACTAAACCAGTGAACAATCTTTGAGACCGCATTATTCACATCGTCATAATTTGGGTGTCGTCGTTTCACTTTGAATAAAAGTGAAGTATCATCAGCAAACAATACTATCTCATGACTGTCTTTTACAAAATAAGGTAAGTCATTAATATAAACCAAAAACAAGAATGGACCAAGTATTGAACCCTGCGGAACTCCCATTTTAACCACTGATCCCGGAGATCTTTTACCGTTAATGTCGACCTTTTGAATCCTGTTACTCAAGTATGAGATTAGAAGGCTCAAAGAAGCATCCCTAATTCCATAGTGGTTAAGCTTCCTGACCAAAGTTTCATGTAAAACAGTTGTCAAAACATTCGCCCTTTAAGACTTAAAGACTTTTAATTTCTAATAAAATATTCGATCTTAGAAGGATCCTTTTTGGTAAAGCGCTATTTGGATTTCGTTCTTTTGGGTTAACGTGATTCGATTTGAGATGTTTTTTGTGAAACGTGATTTGGGATATAGTTCTTTTGGGTTGACGTGATTCGATTTAAGAGGCCTATTACATCTCGACTGTGATTTTTGCGTAAAATGACCTATTTTGGCGTTATGGATCTCAGAAATAAAAATACATTAACAATTATGACTTATTGAATAGTATAAAATAGCTATTGGAATAGTGCGTAGCGGCCTCGCTTTTTGTAAATTTTGCTTAACTTTTTAATGAAACCCAAAATTGCAGAGAAAGATTTTCAAAAAGTGCGCGAAGGCACTTTTTTAAGCTAATCGATTGAACTACTGTTCTAAACAAGTGAAATAAAAAAATTATAATGTTATATCTTATATAGTCGAATAGTGCGTAGCGGCCTCGGAATTTTTAGATATCATTGATTTTATATGGGAAAAAAATCTTATTCTAAACCAAAAAACTTCGTAAATCGCTATAAGTTAACTGTGAATATCTCCTATCTACGATAATATTATTGAGCAAAATTTATACCAGAGTAATTGTTACTTCATGAGGAATAAAGATTTTATAATGAATTTATTATCCTATTTCGATAAAGATGATAAATACAACTGCACAATTACTACAAAATGCGATGCGCCGGCCGTCCAATCTCAACTTATGCTCACAGAATGGAGATTTGTAATATTAAGCACAAATTTATTATCCTATTTCGATAAAAATGATAAATACAACTGCAAAATTACTACAAAACGCGAAAACGGGCATTTTACGCAAAAATCACATTCGAGATGTAATAGGCCTCTTAAGATGTTTTTGTTGAATCGTGATTTGGGATTTCGTTCATTTAGCTTTCAGTGATTTTATTATTCGTGTTTTGGGATTCGATTTCACACTCGAAAATTTGCGTTTGTTCTTGATATTTTAATTTGTTTGTAGTTTCTATATTGTTTTCCTTATAGTCCTGTTCTCTGTATGAGTACTCTACGCTATACATATTTTGTTTTAAGTGTTAAGCAAAGTGCTATGACACGTGATGAGGGCACGTTCCAGTGTCTCGTGTGTTTGAACTAGTAAAGACTATTTGACTTGATGATAATAAAATGTATCTACCATTTGTATTTAAAAGAAGACTAGCATTTGAAAGTAGTTTTTAATGTTCTTTAGAGATGATACAAAATTTCATTTACGATATTTTCAATGCATTTTCAATTGCAACAGAAATGTTTTTCTAGTGTGGAATTCAATGTACCGTTCATATTAACCGATAGAAAGGGACGTTTTCTCGGGATAAAAGGACCTTTCAATTATCACCGCAATATATCACGTCAATGCATTGTCCGTTGCTTGCTGCGTTTCGACGTTACGGAAAGACAAACAAAAACACATTTAATATATTTATAAGTACGATTGAGGATAGTACGGCAAACCAACAACGTCAAAATACAAAAAGTCACGTGATTTATTTAAATAAATTACGAAACACAAATTACAGTACATAAAAACAGTAATAATAAAAGATAAGGTCAAAAAACCTTTGATAAATTGGTACTATCCGTCCACCTGTTTCTTGGCGTGATATCAACACATAGCGTAGCACGCGTGTGATTCATTATAATTATACCCACACTGTACTGTTTAAAATGCATTAGTACATTGTTCTACCATGCATAAAATATAATGAGGAGGATGCAATACGGTAGATTATACACGGACCATGATTCGTGAGAGTAATGTTATAATTTAACTGTAAGAGGTATTCCTATTTACATATTAATAATAATCATCATAATCAGCTTATAATTGTCCCACGGTTGGGCACAGATCTTCTCACATGTACTTTAATAACACCACGCGGGCCCAATGCGGGTTAGTGGGTTATTAGGGTGGGTTTATACACCCTCAAGTTTTATTCGTTTTAATGAAATTAAGGGTGAGTTCCACCCATGAAACTGAACAACTTTCCCATTTGGTTTCTTGGAGAAAGTTGTCCAGTTTCATGGGTGGAACTCACCCTTAATTTCATTAAAACAAATAAAAATTGAGGGTGTATAAAAAGATAGATAGGCGACGCCCTTAATTAACCTACCAAGGTTACTAATATTATTATTATATCTTTATTCGTAAATCGTACTATCTGTATTTTCCACCTAGCAAGCATGCTTTATCTCATTTTCAAGTTGTGACGAAATCCACTGAGAAACTTCTGATTTGACAAAGAACTTTTTAAAGTTTTAACTTTCAAAAAATCTAATATAATATTGTTCCCACCAATTTTTAAAAAGTTTATGTTAACAAATATTGGAAGTATGTACGATATATCTGATAAGTATAAATATTTATGCTTAGAAAGAATTGCATCAGGGATATTTATTACCTGTACAAGGACATGGAATTTGATAATTATGTTGTTACAATTAATCTTGCATACAATACTCTTGACATGTGATCGATTGCTCTGCCGTTGTACGCATTCTGCAATTTATATAGTTTTGTTATTAAAGTGCTTATGTTTATTCATTTTAACAGCAATGTTTGTTAACGGACTTATTACCCCCGACCAGTAAATTCGGTTCCTAAAGTAGATGTATTAACCATTCGAATGTGCTGGGGTATGTTACAGAATTGCTATGAAGGGAAGCGTCTTAATTATTATCGAGTTTCATTCGGAAGATCCATAAAACGATTAATGGTGTCAATGAAACGTCTTTAATTTTATGGAGTAAATAAATGTAGAAATATTACATCAATTTATTCTCTAACAGTACTCTGACGCAAGAATGTGGTCCGAAACGGGATCATAATGAGGTGATCCAGATGTCACTGGGCATCGCTCATATCGATGTAGTTCGACATTTCGGGTTCTTAGTAGTGGTATTTGACGTTGTAGTTACTGTAAGTTAACAATATATTGAATAACACTGATGTTTATGATGCGTTTACCGCAAATGGTCTTCCTCAATGGCATGCCTTGTAAAAAACGTAGATTCATTGAATTTACCGACGCGTCAATCCTTGACCCCAAATCAGTTTTTATTATTTCTATTATACCTGTCATGGTTACCTTTATGTAAAAATATTATTACGACAAGTTTAAATTGAAATTGTGAATAAGATACGAATTGATATGATCTTTCTTACTACATATTTTTTCACTATGTTAGAATTAAGACGAAATTGCAATAAGTAAAATTCTTATTTGTCTAAAAACATTTATCTAGTATTTGGACACCGTGAAGTAAATTGACTCGTAACGGTATGTGCTAACAAACAAATTATTGAAAAATCTCGTAAGCTCTGTGAGCAGCGAAATGAGTTGTGCCTTGTGTACGTTGCGACAACTGGGACAAGGTGTCATTACACTTGGAGATAAATGAACTGTGACCAAGTGACTGATCCAGTTAGCGGCATAGGTAAAACAGGTGCATAGTTGTGAAACACGTTCGGTCTAACGAGACGCTCTAGTTATGCAACAGCGGTAATCTTCTTCAATCAGTCGATGCTTACGCCTCGCGTCCGTAATGATTCCATGTTAGTGCGGAACTCATTAGATGAACATTTGCATGCACTCCTAATCATACGACACGCTGTTGGTCCCAATTACACCTTTGTGCGACGGGCCGCTTGTTCAACCCGTAAAGAAAATTATTGTGTAAGTACTCTATGATATGATGACGAGATCATTTAGTCGTGCTTAATTATTGTAAGTTCGGTAAGTTAATCCGATTTCCCTTTCATCAGTGAACCAA
The DNA here is from genome assembly GCA_963921215.1 of Scoparia ambigualis. NCBI lineage: Eukaryota > Metazoa > Arthropoda > Insecta > Lepidoptera > Crambidae > Scoparia > Scoparia ambigualis. Next base: position 22,716,799 of record OY992506.1, read on the forward strand.
CACGATCCATTGTGAATGGCTCATTGAAAGATGTAACGCTTCAAATCTTCAGCGTCGCGACCGACGCCTTTGCAAAACTTTCATAACCTCAAACAATAGCTGCTACACTTACTATGATAATCAGTTAACGAACAGCCGAACTGTGCTCCTTTAGAGGAGAAAGCGAACCTTCTTCTTGTATCGCTCTTCTCAGAACACTTTCGGATGTGCAAATGTCACAATGGATAGCGGGACGCATGACTTCGATACTTTTAATTTCACGCCCGCATTATTCAAACCATCGATGACTTTGACATTTAAGTTATAAATATGCGTTATTGTGTTATTATTATGTTCGAAATATCTGTTATAATCATAATTATCAGTAAACATGATACAGCAGACAACAAAGGGCATACAACTTTCTATTGAGTTGAGTTCTAGTGAGTTCCTCACAATTATATAAATACCATTTTATAAATGATCGAATGAAGTAAGGTAGGTACGTATAAACTTTAAAATATGAGAGGACATTGCAATAAATAAATAAATAAATAAATAAATAAATAAATAAATAAATAAATAAATAAATAAATAAATAAAACTTTCCTACAATCACACCAATTATCTAGCCCAAGAGAAGCTTTGAAGAAACTCGTTAAATGGTTACTAGATAACGGATAAACATATTTAGAATACTTAAATACATACTTATTATACATAGAAACACCCAGACCCGAGACAATTTAGAAAAACAATAATTTCTAAATTGACCCGACCGGGGATTGAACCCGGGACTTCAGAGATGGCGACAGCATGAAAACAGGTGCAATAAGACAATAGTTCTCATAATTTTGTCACCAATTTTTTCCAACCACTTTTATTATCGTTTAAAAATAGTTTGTGACTCATACACGATGATTTTTGCTACCAATAATTTATCGTAGTTTATATGCGGTTGCATTAGGACGCGACGTAACTTATTGTTCACGCTGGCCACAAACTGCTTATAGACGTCCTTGAACTCAATTGGTTGTATTTATGAAGCTAACGGGAATCGTGTCAATGCAAATCGCTATGGAATCTGCTTGGCTACTGACTGACAATGATACCTGCCTTGCGATCGTACTTACTTACATAATATTATTATAGCATTCAAATGTTAATTTATTAGGTTTCTATCAATACACTTATTATGATGTAAGCATATTTTTTTACCGTTTATTAAATAATTACTTATCGGGTGGCCCAAACCGTGACATTAAATTTTTTTTTTTTGGATTCCTTACATCCAGGTGTACCCGGAAATACCCCATGTTTGTTTCGCGATTTTTGTATTTTTCAAGCTATGATTTTTTTTAATTTTGAGAATTTTCGACTTGACTTGACTTAAATATATTTTTCCGGAAATTATGCATGTTTTCAAAAACGATGCATTACTTTCAGAGTCAAAAATTATCAAAATTTAAAAAAAATCATAGCTCGAAAACTACAAAAAATCGCGGAACATAGGAAGGTAACATGGGGTAGGTATTTCCGGGTACCTACACCTAGATGTCAGGAATCCAAAAAAAATAGTGTCACCGTTTGGGCCACCCTGTAGGTACATTTACACTTGAAATAAGCACAGATCTAAAAAAATAATTGAGCACATATTATCAGTGCGCGGCCGCAGTTAAGTAAGGTACGCGGTTTGCCTTATTTAAGCATTGTTTGCCTCTTTTACTTAAATTCAAAATGACGTTTGTGTGACGTAGACAAAACAATGCTTATGTAGTATTTTTAAAGTAAGGCCCTTTAGTCTTTTTTTGGCTAACCAGTCACAGTCATAATCTCCTAATCCTCTTAATTCTTTAGGCTAATGGAATTTTATTATTTAGATCTTATCTCAAGCTTTAAAATCACAATATTTACAAATTATAATAATTTATGATATCAAAAATACATTTATACAAAGCTCATATCAAAATTAATGACGAAACTTTCCGGATCCCGGAATTTATTTTACAACAGTTTTAATTAATGCTTGCTAAACCTTCCCATACTTATTCGATCATCATGCATATTAAGAACGATTAGCTCTAATAACACCTATACAGTGGGATGTTTCGATAGAAAAAGTGGCCATGAATTAGGTTACTTAGCCGGATTCTTCATATATTCACGATTTGATGACATCATATTCTGACGTTTGTAATTTGCTGTTATAGCATCACTACGTGGGCTATCAGTAGTGAAATAATTTATTTTTGTCTAATATACAAAAGAGTCGTTGGTCGTGTATGATTGATTATTTGCTTGTTGGGATATTTTTGTGTATCTCCGTTGTCGGTTATTTATATTCAGTACTACCTGAAAAAATACCTTATAAATGTTTTTTTTGTCAAGTCTATTTATGTCGTACAGAGCGACCCTTATTATCTGCTGAATTCACATCGTATGTCTTTAGAATGAATGGTGAACGGTTTGTTTTCACTGCCGGATTTCGTACAATAGGACCAGTGATTACCTTGAGGTTCTTTGTTAAATAGAACAGACCGCTTCCTAACAACTATCACATAAACGATATACAAAAAGTTCCTTGCTATTTACTTCTGCAGAGTTTGTCAGGATTACCTGTCATGTGTTATTAAAACTAGTAATGTAAAAGTAATCCAAATATTGTTTAGAATGAGTTAAAATCGCGTCAAGAAATGTAGATTAGGAGGTCACTGTTTTATATTATAACCACTGACGTCGAATACATTACTAAAAGAAATGCCGTAAAACCCAAGTTTTTTAGTTGCCAAGAACGGTGACTCTAACGTTACATGCTGTATCATTATAATAAAGAAAATGTTCGTCCTTGTCCAGACTGCAAGACCGGTTGTCTTACGACTTTCGCGATATTCTGACTTGGTTTGGGACATCTGATTCAGTTAAACAACAATGAAGTACCAAAAAACCTCCAAAATCCAAAAGTACAATGTCAGGATAATTTAGTCCGGTATACCCTGTTAGATTAATGACCTTATGCGGCCGTGTATAAGCATTGTTTCGTCATCAAAAACTTGTTCAATTGCTATAAAGGTAGTCACTTAATTTTAAGCGGCTATAGAGAATAAATGCCTCGTGTCGTGACGTGACAGAAGGCTTGCCAACTCCAAAAAAGACATTTCCGGGATTACCTAGCTTGACATCCGGGACTTGGCTATATTACACGGGACACCAACACACCACATAAAATGGTTAGTAAAAAAATGCATATATTTTTTATCATGCAATAAAAAATCAATACAAATGCCTAATCCGAGGGTAGTTGGTACGAGATAGATACTTATATCATATATTATTATCACTGATTTCCGGGACAAAAAGCGTCCCGCAAGGGGTCACGGCGAGACGGCTCAAAGTTGACCCAGAAGCCAGAAGCGGAAAATCCGGGACGGTTGGCAAGACTAGTGACAGATGCAAACCGTTTATTTTCTAAACAAAAAAAAACGAAACGTTGTTTATTCATTTTTTGCCTTGTTCACAGTTTGTCTTTAGATGTAATGTCAGTGCCACACAAGGCATGGGTTGTTTATGTTAGCATTTGACTCGATAGGGTTTTTACAACTCGATGTCCCCGTGTGGTTTCAATTACATCACGTTTCACCTTTTGTTTGCCAGTTCCGTTTGCTCTTGGGAAATCCTCTGATGCCTCCAGGATCTTGAAGCACTATTGGTTTTTACTCGTTACATATTTAGACACGTGGGATTGATTTGACAAAAAAAGCTATTACAAATTAGTTTTAGCCACAGAATTAACATACGTATTGCTAATGATAATTATTGTTATAACAAATGGTACACTGTCGTAATCTTGACTTTTTGCAGCACGGATTTTGATTAATTGCACTGTTCTGATAGAATTCAATTTGTTGTGTGCGATCGTTTGTTGACCATATTTGGAAGTTTTGCATTTAAGAAGTATGTGAAAAACTAAGTTGAGACAAGGACTTAAGCCAACGAGCGCTCAGTTGTGGCGCCTAGTGACCTACTCGTACAATAATTGCTTATGACATGTAGCCCAATGACGATTTCAGCAACGGTTCGCACGTGACGTAACCGATACTTTGCGTTTGTATTACAATTATCGTTTGCATATTGGAACATGCTGATGTCTCCGTTGCTATTATTATCATTATCGGCAGCCGTTTGGTGTGTCAGTGGTCATGTCTAGTATACATACATATATATTCGTTATAATCAGGACTATTATCCCCGATCCCGAAGGATTAGTCAGAGACTAGGCAATGAGGACAGCAAAAGCAGTCCTTTTCACCAAATAGCGACTGCACGTGTGCTCAGCGTGACAGGTGGGGAGCCCATCGCCGCTCTATGCTGTTAGAAGTATGTGCAGTCTTTAGTCCGTTAGTCGTCTTTTACGACACCCAAGGGAAGGGAGGGGGTGGTTATTCTTTCTTAGCTACGCGACACGGTTTGTCTAGTATGCAAATCAATATTATAATCATCGCGTGTCAGTCCCTGATTGACATAGGTAGGTATCTATTAATGCTTATGAAATTTAAGTTGTTACAAACAGGAAAGATGTCTTTGATATATGCCTATGATTTTCAAAGATATCTAGATTGGATTGATGACAGAATTTGAACACATACGTTCAGCAAAATTAAATCAATTTTAACATAACCTTACGTTTTTCGTGTTATAAATGCATAACACAAGGCTTTTAATCAGTCGAAGTTTTTAGACTATTAACATTATTGTATATTTATTAATACGCAAAATAGATAATTATCAAAATTATAGTTAATACAATAAAGTTCACGGCCAGCACTTACACAAAAACAATTAATTATAATACAGTTAAATAAATGTTTTTTTATATCTAAAAAAATATACTGTATGGCTATAGCGTCTGCAAACGCATCCTACGTTGGCTGGAAGAGATCTCTTTTAGAGAAAAGTCCACAGCAAATGTCATTTGCTTACTAAAATTTATAGTGTAACTAAATGGTTGTAGTTTAAAAACAGTTTTAATTCTTAACTAGGCAAAGGACGATATGTTATCAATAGTTATCATATCAGTAATGGGGTTCAAGATAAGCAGCTTTAATAAAAGTTAACTTTAACTTAGTTATGGTTAAATAGAGACGCAGTTTATATTAATAATTTAAAATTGTCAGAAAACTTTTTAAGCAAGGTTCAATTTAAAACTATATTTATGAACAAGGGGAAAGTTTATATATAAGGTGACTGCTAGAAACCGCAAAAAACTTCTAGGGCTGGTCAGGTCAAGTGTTTTAAACATGACAAAAATGACAAAAAATAAATTCGTGTTTTTTTTATTTTTTATTAAATAGTTCATTTTGTAAATTTTAATTAGAAGGTCTTTGGGTATCTAATTAATTTTAAACCAATAACATAAGAAAAATAAAATTAAAAACAATTAAAAATAAAGATTATTTACAACGCGCGGGCAATGAACGGCTGGCCGGCCGACTGTTGACCCGTGCGCGTTGTCAGCTGGGCGATAAGTACCTACGTTAGTCTGCAATGTTTTGAATTAGGCGTAGGTATAAGGTGCAGTTATTAAGTCCAACGACTATCGATAGCATCAAGTTATGTTATGGCCACATTTTAACTGTAATTATGATAAGTGTATGAAAGTAATTTCAAATCAACCCTAGTAAAAATCTATTACACCACACATTAGGAGAAGTTACAATTATCTTTCCTTACAAATGAAAGATCAATGGGTAGTTATCTAATGTCGCGTCCGCACGCTAAGCGCTTGCCGCTAACTCCAAACCAAATGACCAGATGACCTTTCATGTCCTCGACAAATAAACAGCCTAAAGCATTGAGATAATAAGTATCAGTCTTACCTATTTATTTACACTAAATTAAGTTAAACTAATGTCTCGCAATAAAGGCAACGTTAATACCTAAAAAGCTGTGTAATTAAAGGTGTCGGTAGGTACTTACATGGTGTTAAATAGCATTCCAGTTTATTCCAGCGAACAGGAAAGGTGATAAGCTTCCCATCACACTTAACAGGCTTTCAAACTAATGTAATATTACATAAAAATTAAACCACCGCCAAAATTACGTACTTAAATAAAATAAAATTTATTAAAGGATGAACTAAAATAACTTTTGTGATCGGCACATATTTATTATTACACTTATTCAACGTGTTTAAAACAACACCACCTATTCTACCTACAAGTCTTAATACGACTTAACACCCATTTGTTACTCAAATCATTAATTTGTTACTGAACTGATTACTTTATTCACGATAGCCTATTCATAATAATACTAATCCTTCACTAATTAACTCATACTAGTTATTAGTTTAATCGCGCATACACAAATGCACCGCACATACCACAACACAACTAGGTACCTACACTACACAACAAAATTTCCCCGAGGAAACTGAACACACCTGCTGCGCATGAGAATCAGTGAGTTCAGTGACTGACTCAGCACAGACAGCGCAGCGCAGTGCCACAACAGTGCGATTCTCCAAGTTAAAGTCGTAAAGTTGGTGCCGCTGCGATGAGAATGACTCTGTCTCTTTCATATTCATAGAATTGGAAAGAGACAGCAGATCACAGTCATGCGTACATTCGCATGCAGTCCGGCAGATCTGACGAGAAATCCGTCAATTTGGCAACACTGTGTGTGGCGGCGTTTCTTCAAAGACGCTTGCGACGATCCATATCTATTTAGGGCTGCCGCTAACTATGAGCGGTTCTTTTTCGATATGAATTCGAATTCGTAATTTATATCGTGTGTAAATTGTGTAATGGATGTAAAGTGAAAGAGGTTTGATGACACACTGTTGCTTAAAACACAAGTCAAATGCGTTGAAAAATTTTGACATGTCAAAAAATATCTAGATGGCGGAGTGGTTAACGCCGCTCGCCTCCCGGATTGCGGAGGATGTGGGTTCGATTCCCATCTGAGGTAGTAAACTTTTTTCGACGTTTTAAAATCTCAATGTTAATAAGATAAGAATTCGTGATAAAAGAAAAACGTTGTTCATTAGAAAAAAGAAACGGTGGCGCGAATAATTAATAAATTGATTTCAAGTACCTATGTAGCATCCACATAAAAAGACCCAATTTTGTTGTTGATTTATTTTTCTTAATTCTGAATTCACGTGATGCAGACCAAAAACAGCTAGTCGCACTAGTAGTGATGCGATGCGTACCAGTTTGAATCGCAATCATTACCATCAGTAGCTTGTTTAACCATTATGTTATGATCCTTTTAAACTTTTACGAGCAAACATTTTTGGATATTTTTATGACCAACACAACAAATCCCATAAAACTGTAGTCAATACAGTAACATGTTAATCTTAGAATTGATATTCCAAGTGTGTTAGTTTGTGTACAATGTAAACCTGCTGGTGCGTTGTGGTTATAGATAATTAAAGTTTTTGTTTTCTTTTTCTATTTGCAATTCAATATCCAGATAATCCAGATTTATTAACATTTACTTGATAGTATAAGTTTTTTGGTTTACCAAATTAACTAATAAAAATTAACAGATAAATTATTGATCTAATCTAATAACTTTTATAATTCGCATCTTTACAAGAATAACGTGACATCTCATCAAAAACGATTTGATGAGATGTCACGTTATTCTTGTAAAGAGGCGAATTGTAAATTCGCTTAATATGCAAGTTTGGACGATAGCTTTAATTATTTAAGTGTGTCTATTCATGTTTGTAAAAAAAATGTGAAAGAGTTTGTTATCAACAAAAGGCCAAAGTTTTGACATGTCAGTAACTTCTAGGATCTAAGTAAGTAATGGTTTTATTTTCTTGTGCGTGCCAACCCTAATCACGTGACCTACACACGGCTGCTTTGATTTTTTCGGCAGTCAACTTATGCATTCTGGTGCATTCGCGTCGCGTCGCGTGTGCGTAAAAATGCCTAGGTATACGAACCAGCAAATCTTGAGATGCTATTTTGCTATCGTGAGAGTGACGAGGTAGTAAGTGGTGCTATGCGCTTAAACGAAGAGAGACTTTTTTAGTTTTAAGGTGTAAATAAGACTTGTAAATACATAGGTGATGAACTTTTAAACACGCCGAATTAGTGTAATAATAATCATGTGCCGATCACAAAAGTTATTTTAGTTCGTCCTTTAATAAATTTTAATTTATTTACGAAATTTTAGCACAGGTTTTCACTTTTATTTAATTATTATTACATTAGTTTGACAGTCCAAAGCCTGCTATGTGTGATGGGAAGCTTATCACCTTTCCTGTTCGCTGATGTAATAAACTGGAATGCTATTTAACACCATGTAAGTACCTACCGACACCTATTAATTACACAGCTTTTTAGGTATTAACGTTGCCTTTATTGCGAGACATTAGTTTAACTTAATTTAGTGTAAATAAATAGGTAAGACTGATACTTATTATCACAATGCTTTAGGCTGTTTAGTTGTCGAGGACATGAATGATCATCTGGTCATTTGGTTTGGAGTTAGCGGCAAGTGCTTAGCGTACGGACGCGACATTAGAAAACTACCCATTGATCTTTCATTTGTAAGGAAAGATAATTGTAACTTCTCATAATGTGTGGTGTGATCGATTTTTACTAGGATTGAATTGAAATTACGTTCATACATCATAACACTTATCATAATTAGAGTTAAAATGTGGCCATAACATAACTTGATGCTATCGATAGTCGTTGGACTTAACTGCACCTTATACCTACGCACATTTCAAAATATTGCAGACTAACGTAGGTACTTATCGCCCAGCTGACAACGCGCACGGGTCAACAGTCGGCCGGCCAGCCGTTCATTGCCCGCGCGTTGTAAATAATCGTTATTTTTAATTGTTTTTAATTTTATTTTTCTTATGCTATTGGTTTAAAATTAATTAGATACTCAAAGACTTTCTAATAAAAATTTACAAAATGAATTATTTAAAAAAAAATAAAAAAAACACGAATTTATTTTTTGTCATTTTTGTCATGTTTAAAACACTTGACCTGACCAGCCCTAGAAGTTTTTTGCGGTTTCTAGCAGTCACCTTATATACATACCCCGTTCCCATACTATTGTCGTCAGCTGATCGGACAGTTTTGTATGGGTGATCAATTTTTTTTTGTCATTTTTGCACATGGGTTTCTTGGGGAAAGTTGTTCAGTTTCATGGGTGGAACTCACCCTTAATTTCATTAAAACAATTAAAAATTGAGGGTTTATATAAGTTTTGATTTGCTACTTTTAAAACCAGTTTTTATTAATAACTTTGTAACGGCTTATCAGACTATTGGTAATGTAATATGTTACGATTAGGATTGCACGTAAGAAACAATAGTCACGATTTCATAACGGTGACATAACAGTACATAATGACGATATAAAAAACTCATCTCGTATGTACTTCAAAGATTGTCAGACATGTTTAAGTAATGTCCTCACGTTTCTGTGTGTTAACCTTTCACCACTTGAGTTATTCGGGTTTCCCTATCCAATCGCATCTCGGATGTAACATTTTTCATGTATTTTGAACAGTTATATGTAGGATTGGGTGTGGCTTATTCGTCGTTCCCTTTATTTGTATTAATTGTATTCATAAAAAGTATGTCCAATCTGAATCAATAAAATCAATGTATAAATATGTATATTGATATGAATTCTCACAATAAGTTTTTGCAATATTCTCTTTAGAAAATATTGTAAAAACCAGGCATAGTTGAATCGCAATTGGATCGCATTGTAATTGTTTGACACATTTGGTATTCATAAATGAGTAAGATAATACCAAATGTGTCAAACAATTACAATAAATAAATAAATAATAAATAAATAAATAAATCTTTCCTACAATCACACCAATTATCTAGCCCAAGAGAAGCTTCGAAGAAACTCGTTAAATGGTTACTAGACAACGGATAAACATACTTAAAATACTTAAATACATACTTATTATACATAGAAAACACCCAGACCCGAGACAATTTAGAAAACAATAATTTCTAAATTGACCCGACCGGGGTTCGAACCCGGGACCTCAGAGATGGCGACACCATGAAAACCGGTGTACAAACCACTCGACCAAGGAGGTCGTCAACAATGCGATACAATTGCGATTCAATTATGCCATTCGTAAATTAGCAGACTTGGGCCCCCGATCGAGCGATCTAGCAACAATTTGAGCATAGACCGAGAGTCAATGATGTCCTTCATGCCATCAATATTGTCTATTAAATTCGTGTTTAAATCTAAGTGCTCCAATTTACAATTAGAAGTGCATTTGTATCTAACAATGATACCCTTTCGCCGTTTTCGGTTGAATGAATGCAGCGGTCAGACCGGCTGGATGCGCGCTAAGTCCGGGTGTTGTGAAATGTGAAGGTCGCGCGTCGAGGGCAACCGAACAGCTCAGTCCCTGTGCCATTTAGCTCCGTACCTAATAGCCGTCGCTGGCTGGACCGAAGCCGATCTTGCTCTCGATTTTTGCTTTTATTTCCCCATTCCAAATAGGAGTGACAACGCGCCTCCGAGCTCCGAGCTGCCTCAAGTTCATTAACGTACGTCAATGGAATCGCGTATAAATCATAATTTAAAAAAAAACATTGACTTCCTGCAGTGTCTACCTGTCAAATTACGTTTAACAAAAATGTTACATTAATGAAATCGTTTTTATTGCGTGCATCCAGTGGCAAATGTACGTCAGCAGTTTTCAAGTTGGCTTTAGGTTTGCTAATGATTTCACACCGTTGCCAAATTCTTACTGGATCTTCAGGCCTGAGCGAGGTTTACCTTATTACGTGCAAACCACTACGGGGTTTCTTGCGATCTCGAGATAGATGTGAATTATGATGAACCTTGGGATGGTTATAGTCAAGTCTAATATACATGTTAGGATTATTTAGACAATTCTTTCTCTAATTCCTAAATGCCAACAGTGTAAATATTTAATTCGCTTACACGAACAAGCGACAACCCTAGGTATTGGAACAAGTGAACGCTACAACTTTGATCCATATGGTTCTTTTTCAATCCACATAAGTGTTCAGGTTTTTATCACAGTTTTGCTAATATCCCTTCCGTATACTTAACCTTCTAACTTCAAGCATAATAAGATGACAGCTTTGTCACTTCACGAGTTACGCGGTAGTCATGTAATGTAAACAAACCAAAAATGATTTAAATAAGTGTTGCGTACATATTGAATTTCAAATAGGTGCATATCTTACATTTTGGGTCATATTGATTGATAGTTTTGGAAATACGAATTACAAAGGTGAAGTGGACAATTCTATAAGTCAAGAAACTACTTACAAACCTAAGCTTAAGGTTTTGTCATCGGTAATTGCAATCCATTAGCGATGCATAAAAATTATAAGTAGGTAGTTAATGGCCGCTGACATTTATGTTAACAAAAACAAACATTAAAGACTGTTTTTTTCAATGACATTATAAACCCATTTTTCTACTATCAATTAAAATAAATGTTCAAAGTGGAATAAAGGTCAGTAAAAATAAAGGCCAGTGAAACGTGCAACGATTACAATACTACTTGATCACTCGGAGACAGCTAATCAGAAATTCCATCTACATCTTTCTTAGTTCGAAATATAATTGTATTTTAAATTAAACACTGTATGAATTCATGAAAAACATGTTACAATTACAAAGTGATCATTCGTATACCTATATTCAGTCAGTACAGCAATGCAGCGGGCCTACCGCTTGCCGTTCGCCTCACGTCTCACGTGCTTTACTCGGATGACCGTCCTTGCCTGACGTCTTGACTACGAATACGTTACGTTGATTTTAGTAGACGCCGCCGCCGCCTTTTGCCTAGTTCGCACTAGGTGAGTAATTCTCTGCCTTCTGTGAAAAGTGATACATACCAAAGTGACAAATTTGCAGTGTCAACTTTGCAGTGTTGAAAAAATATAAAAAGAGTAAGGTCATTGAATAGATATAGAAATAAAAAAATAAATAATTCCGCTGCACTGAAAAGTTGTCGTTTTGAGATGTATCACTTTTCATAGGAGGCACAGAATTTTGTCTTAGTAGAAGTAAATTGCTAATGGTTTGATTAGTAAAAAATTCGTTTTAAATAAGCAATCAGTGGCGAAGCAACGTTTTTTTACTCGACTAAATTACTAAGTTACAGAGGGCCTACTCTCTTTTTCCGAAACGAAATTTCGACCGATTTTCTTTCGCTAATTATTATTTTAATAAAATAAAAAAAAAAACAATAATCAAAATAGCAAAATATTTTGTTTGAACGAAATTTCGGAAGAATAGAAACCGCTGTAAATAGCTGACGAAAATCGGCCGAAATTTCGTTTCGGAGTAAGAGAGTACCTACGCCCTCTGGTGCGAACTACTTAGGCTTTAAAGTTACGCGACGATGACGATAGAAATGTTCAGCCCCCCTAGACAGTGGTAAACGCTCATCTCCTAAATAGACAGGGGTTAGACTTTGCCACCTGCTTAGGGAGGCAGTTCTGTGCGAGTTTTATTTACCATTCGATTATGGTAATAAAAAGGAGACATTTTATGGCTCAATGCCATAAAATGCAACGCCTCCTGGTGACAAACAAGGTGAAGCTGAGTCAATGCCATACAAATTATTGTATTCGTCAGTAGAATAATTTAAAAACTACCTATATATTAAAAATAATTAAAACGTAGGTTTATCTATTGTGTATGTTAAGTTTCATTATTGAATTTGCGCTAATACCTTACTGACAAGCTACTCATATAATATACCTGATGAACGTTGCTTACGATCTTTATGATTAAAACAAACTTAATTCATTTTAATTAGCACAATAAATTTGAATTCATAATTGTAAATTGTATAGACCGCTTCATTAAGTTTAGCGATACCTGTTCTACATATGCGACAGTCTAGCCTACGCGGATCTGTTCGAAGTCCTCCGACGACGCCAAAATACCAAAGTTTTGTTTTTTTTTTATCAAACGACATTCCGACGAAGGCGTTATAAATTATGATTCCACATCAAATGCACAACACCAGTATTGGTATTTGTGATGTTTAGGAGCCGCTCTGAATTATTCATACATTCGGAATCAAGCTGTGGACGTTGAAGGCTTCCAAGGAGCCACCGTAAACATCTCGGATAATTAATAGTTTCTGATTATAATATTCCACAAGGTATGTTGAACTATTATTTTTTTAATAATATTCCATTTTATTTTTAGTCAATGAAAACATAAACATTTAAATTAATCCAACTGAATCAACTTATTTAATTAAACTAGGTATATAAGGACACTTTCGCATTGCCGCTCTAGATGGGTGACCAAATTAGAAACATCTCGAGCTTGTCTGTGCTTTAGAAGGCACGTATGACTGTTGGTCCCAGTTGTTGTCTAAAGATGACAGTCGTTGAAACCCACCAACCCGCATTGGGTTAGCGTGTCGTAATATGGCCCAATTTCCGCAAATGCTGTTGTCCATGTAGGGAGGCCTGTGCCCAGCTGTGGGTCGTTTATAGGATGATGATGATACAGGGACATCGTTAATGGGTCGTAAAATATTGAATCATGCACCTAATATTGAACACAGAACATTTTAACCTAGAATTGGTGGAAGAGTCTTAATAGTTAGTTAGTAGTTAGGAGTTATAAACAGTTAGTTATTCTGAAAAAACACAATTTTAAATCTGAAAAAGAACAAACTTTGGAATCGAATTTGGAACCTCCAAGTTGGCATCCGAAGTGCTTTACCGCTTAGCCGCATGGTCACGCACGCCACATTAGCAACTGACGTTAACTTTAAACTGCAGGTTTATTATTATATCCCAAAAAGTTATGATTATGAGCGAAGTTCCTACTTATTAAGTAGTATATTTGCCATTCAGAAGAAGCGACTTGTTTGACTTGACCCAGAACGAGACGGGGAAAAAACATAAAAGCTTATCTATCAAAAAGTATTGATTTATTGATTGTCCTACTAAGTAGCAAGGTTCCAAGTAGAAAGTGCACTAACTAATTTATTACTTTGTATTGTATTTATTATTGTAATGTTTTCACCTAGTCTTTTCAAGTGTGGCTCAAACGTTAATGACCGTAGAAATAAGGTTGCACGTCTAACATATCATTCCATTATAATTACATAATTTCAGTAATTAAGTACCAAAACTCACGAGATAACGCGGTGCATTGTTTTAACTGTTTATAAGTCCCATGCATCACTCACCGTGCTTTTGGTATCCATTGTATGTGCTGCCTCCGCGGCAGGTTGTGTTCTCTAATAAGTAGCTCACTATAATTATGTCACAGAACACTGCATTCACTCAGTCCACATGTCTAGGGTGGTAACAGGCGTCGCGTATCTTCAGTTGTTTCGAGTTTTCCTCTCTCGCCCTCTCCGTGGACGGCCGTCGCGCGACGTGCCTGATCCAAGCGGCAAAGCGACTAGAGTCGTACTGAGAGTGTTGCAACAATCGCCAAGGTTTATATATGAGGTTGCATGCCGCCGTTCTTTTTACAAATTTTGCACTTTTTTATTGTTATTATAAATAAACAATACACAAATTAAATATTTTATTACCATAAATTATTTACTTGTTGCTTGAATTATGTTAGAAAGACGTAAACAAACCTTAATTATAGTAGGTATTTGCCAAGTTTAGTCACCGATAATTCTTTCGCGATGATTTTCTTCGAAATGCCTTGTGAATTTCGAATATTGAAATACCCAGTATTATATTATAAATTATAAAATAATTTCAAGGCTTCTCATTACTCATGAAGTGCTTTTTAATGATACCTTTTCATCTTAAACATATTTTGTAAATATTGTGCTGCGTCTGGAAATATACGTGTAAAACGTCTTCGAGATCAACGCCGGTCATACCTCATACCGATTTTTTTAGTACTTGCACTGTTATTATGTATTTATTGCACTGTTAGATAATTATAAGACGCCATAATTAATCTTTAATTTATGAATAATGAGGCTGGAAGTTTCAGCAGACAACTTCTTTTTGACGCAGCTTCCTCAGACAAAATTTTAGTAAATATGCAATTTGAAGATTTAATCGTTGAACACGTTGCTCTGCTACAACGTTAGCTTCTGAACAACGTAGCCCACAGGAAAAGTACTAAGAAGCAATACAGAAGCACTGTCACGTTGGCACGGCTACCATGACGCGGCTCCCGGCTGCGCTTGCGCAACCAGCGAGGACGGCCCGTCCGCACTTGGAATAACATTACGGGACTCCTCGCCTTGACGTTTATAAGGCTAACATTAAACAACTCATTGCCTTAAATCACTTGCATCGTTAAACGGATTTTTCTTTTGTTTTACTAATGTATTTTTTCAAATTTAAGACCTACCAGGCGGACAATTGCACTGCATGTCTCGTTTGGGCGTTGCTAGCAAGGACTAACATTTACGTCGCGAATTCCTTGCCATAGAGTTTGTAATGTTAACGTGAATGAACGCATTGACCTAAATCACAGTTTAAATTATAGTCTTTATTAGATTCCCAATAGTCGGTTCTTGCGCGTGAGTATAGGGAACAAATTGGCCGTAATTGGACTCGTGTTACTAGATTCTTTGTCTTATTGGACTGAGGAACATGGTCTGGCTTCGTCGGCATCATAGGGCTGGTTCTCACCTGCCTCGGTTCTATGATTAATGTAGAAGGGTCATCTGCAATTAGAATCATAATCCCCGTATCCTAAAATTTAAGAACGGTGGAGTGAAGTGAGCCTGTTTCCACCCAAGGCGCATTACCTTTGTTTGATCAAGATCATCAAGACAGATCATAAATTGATCATGAAATTTACAAAAGTTTATGAACTGAAAATCAAACCTATACTTAGAACATTTAATGTTAATGTTTTATATTTTAGCGTTTTATTAATGCTTAAATATACTTAAGTAAAATTTTTTTAAACACTGAAAAAAGTCGACAACCTCAGGCGGGAATCGAACCACGCACCTTCCGCATTCCGGGCGGCTGCCTTAACCACTTGGCTACCGAGGTCTGGCTTTCAACCGTCGAAATTTGTCAGTGCTTGATACTTATGTTTTTAGTCAACATTGCTTCATCAAATCTTAGAAGTTTTCACCTCTGAGATCCGAAAGAAATATTTTTACAAATATTTGAACATTCGGTTAAGATGAAGCTGCGTTTATAGATTAATGTTTTATATTTTAGCGTTTTATTAATGCTTAAATATACTTAAGTAAAATTTTTTTTAAACACTGAAAAAAGGCGACAACCTCAGGCGGGAATCGAACCACGCACCTTCCGCATTCCGGGCGGCTGCCTTAACCACTTGGCTACCGAGGTCTGGCTTTCAACCGTCGAAATTTGTCAGTGCTTGATACTTATGTTTTTAGTCAACATTGCTTCATCAAATCTTAGAAGTTTTCACCTCTGAGATCCGAAAGAAATATTTTTACAAATATTTGAACATTCGGTTAAGATGAAGCTGCGTTTATAGATTAATGTTTTATATTTTAGCGTTTTATTAATGCTTAAATATACTTAAGTAAAAATTTTTTTAAACACTGAAAAAAACACTTAATGTGTTAACAAAACAAATTAAGGGTGTCCCATAAAGAGCTTGCCAAACTTAAGGAGATAGACTGAGGGGTGACCAACTAACTGAGTATAATATTAATAACTTATGTGAAAGTATTTTCGTGCTATATTTTTTTTATGTTTTGCAAAATCTCTCCCTTTGGGGCTGATTTTTCCTTATTCTTCTTGTAAAATTCTTGAAGAAACAATCTATCATAATAAAAAAAATATAATTGTTCGTTCATTGTTAGTTTAAGTTACAGAAGCCGTGCGATAAATTAAAAAAAGAAAGCTCGAAAACTTTGGTACCTTTACTTAAGTATATTTTTTTTGTTTAAGTATTATTTTGTCACCCCTCACCAATGACCTTTTATATACTATAGACTAATCCTGAACGAATTGCATTAAAAATGGCAAAATTGTTTCTATGACGTAATCACGTCGAAAGGGAAAGAAAATAAATGCAATCATATCATTAGTCTATTGTTAAAAAGAGATAAACATATATTTTAACTTTTGTATACTCTTTAAGGTAAGTTGACCAATGAGCTCATTGAATTTATGCGCCATCTCGGCCGCCATTATTTTCTCTCTCACTCTTACAGAAACGTCTCTCTCTTACATAGTACACGCGTCTCACTCATGCATATCGAATCGGCAACAGGGCAAATGTCCTCACTAAATGAAAATTTCTATTTTAAATTTATTTTTACAATAATTACGAGTGAAACAAAAAAAAATCTTGTCTCTTATGGTTGCAGTATAATTTTACAATTTCTGTATACACAGGAAGGCCTTTTATAACAACACAAAAACTAACGGTAACGATCGTATTGACGTGACAATGACTGACGTGTGACTGAGTGAGGTTCAGGCAATTACCTGGATTTGTTCTAGTCACTACGGAGGGCAGGCAACGTATCTACACATATAATATCATTGCCCCTCACTCTATCTTTTCCTTAACTTTGGCGCTCTCTTTATGGGTTAATATTTTTGATTTGGTTTGATTATCATCAAAAAAAATCATCTGAAGTGATGATACACGTCAGTCTAAAAAGGTCCCGCTGCTTGGGCAAAGCCTTCGATCGCACAGTGACAATAGCTGATTCCGGACATTAGTGCTTATAACGACCGCTGTATTACGTCAACAACGGGAACCCTACAGCTTAAAAGTGTCTTCAAAAGCAAAGAAGAGCTCGCTCGAGATAATAATTTTGCCCTTCCGTCATTGTGTTCTTAATATTTACGATCATAAATTGAATTCGCCGATGAGCCGCCGCGCCGACTAAGCGCCAACTCGGACACTTTAAATTCGGACACTGTGTCCGAATTGACACTTATAATTTTATTATTTTTTCACTGACAATTCGGACACTCTTAAATTATTGGAGCTGTTCAGTACAGTCAGAATTCACAAACCTCTAAAATATTTTGGTAACGTTTTTAAGTGTCCGAATTGTCAGTGAAAAAATTATAAAATTAAAAAGTGTCAATTCGGACACTGTGTCCGAATTTAAAGTGTCCGAGTTGTCGCTTAGTCGCCGCGCCCGTCTATTTATTACTTTTAACTTACTTCTTTTATTATAATAATGATAATAATTACACTACTAGGTACCTAGTAAAGCATTTAAAAAAAGTACATCTAACTTCCGATCCATTATTCGTGTGATGTCAATTATGTTTGTTTAATCATTCAACATGGAAAATCACTTTATCGTAGGTAGGTAAATTGAAATCAAACACGAAAAAACATCGTTATGTGATATGCCATTTGAAATAGCCTTAATCACGTTTCTTTAAAAAATGGAACATCAAATGACCATTTTGTTTTTAGTTAATTAATAAGATCGCTAATGAAATAAGTAGTTGCTTTACATAAATATAAAATTAAAATAATTACTTACTTCTTTTCTTTTTATTTCAATTAAGATTGGGAAAGTGTTAGTTTTGTGGCCTGTGGCTCATCAGCTCATTTGTCGCTTTTATCATATTTAAATATTTATTTTTTATTTTTAACCACATACACCATCTTCAAAGATTTCATGTTTTATTAATCACTATAGGTAGGTGAGGTAATCTAATCATACAGTTAGCATCAAAATCGCAACACCATACTTAATAATTTCAATAGTTTGAAAATAGTTTAAAACATAAACATAAACCATTTTCAAACTTTTTGAAAGCCAAAAATACCTTTTATCTTTAGATAAGTATTTGTGATAGATAACGCTGTTTTGTACCTAATTAATACTTAAACTTTTTTTAAATAAACTACAATGTATCAATGACTCTATAATAAAACCGTGTCGTGTATCGCTGAAAGAATACTACCACCCCGTCTCTTTCCTTGGCGTCGTAAAAGTCGACTAACGGACGACTAAAGATGATACATCCTACAGTTTAGAGCGGCGATGGGCTTACCACCTGTCACGCTGAGCACATCTGCAGTCGCTATTTGGTGAAAAGTGGACTATGGCAGAGGCCTGCTTTTGCGGTCCTCATTGCCTAGTCTCTGACTAACCCTTCGGGGATAATAGTCGTGATTATATGTATGTGTATGGCTCTATTCATGTCTGTCCCGTAACTTCCTCTTGACCATTTACTTTGCCTTTACTTACTATATTAGTTTTCTGCGATTTTAATTGTCCCTGTAACTGTAGTCGATGAACAATATTTGATTATCTGTAAAAATACTATCGTGACAAACCTCAGTATTTGAAGATGACTCATGTGTAAGTACATTATATATGAGGTTCTAAACTCTGTTCGCGACTAAAAACTTAAGGAAGTATAAAAGTTCCACTATTAATAATAGGATAAAATAAAACCAAATAATTTTGTTTTTAGGAGATACTGAGATAGAACGACTACTAAAACCGCTACAGAAAAAATAAAAAACTGTTAAAAGAAAACTAAATCGGTTACTTATTTGTTGTAATTGTAATAAATACAGATTATTAAAATTTATTACCTGTAGACATTAGGTAGGATAACATGTTAAACAATTTTTTTTGTCTTTCCTTAACTTTTAATGTTTTCATTTTATTACTCACTCAAAAAGCAGTACCAGATTGCTTTGTATGTTGCAATCATTTTTAATGCAGTTTGTGGTTCATCACCACAAAGTTTTTTTAGAGTAAATGTAAGTTGATAAATTTAAAATACTGTCGTAGATGGACTTTTTAGCTCAAGTCATCTTACAACTGCGATTCCTCTGTTTTGCGGGTGTCCGTGGGCGGCAGTGATTGCTCTCCATCAGGTGACCAGCCTGCTCGTTTGCCTTTTTTATTATTAAAAGAACTTAAAAATAAAAAAAAAGGTAAAAGTTTTTTTTTAAGTTAACTGGTTTTATTGAAAAGAAAAACAATGCTGATGTAGATAATGTACTAAAAGCTACTAAACAAATAATTAAATAGGTCCTGCCTAGGACCTTAGACGAGAAATAAAATCAAATTTCTGTCAACAGTCAACCGTTCATATCATATAAATGCTGATTACACATTTATACAGGTTATGCTACGCCCCACGATTTTATTTTTCGTCTGATCAGTGCCCTAGAGTGATGAGGAAAGTGGTGTGATGACAGGTGCCTAGGATTAATTATTTTGCAGCTTTTAGTACATTATCTACATCATCATTATCTTTTTTTTTCAATAAAACCGTTTAACTTAAAACAGTTTTTTAGTTAGGTACACACGCTAGCAGATCAGCCTATCCAAAACTGTCAAATTTCTTTAAACGATATTGATCCTTATACCCCTAAGCGATAAGGTTCAAAATGTATAGAAGAAATTTGACATTTTGTGGTAGGTTGACCTGCTGGCGTCTGTACCTATTTTTTTATTCTCAAATTTATTTTTTTTATAATGCACTGTATACTACTAGTCAAGCCCTTTCATTTGATACCCATTATGAGGTGGTTGAACAAAAAAAATGTAATCCACCATATTGTGGAGGCGCCATTTTGGATTTACAATGATACTAAATTATGTATATAATTATTGGTTTTACAATTTTGTTTTTGCTTTATTGCAAACTATATGATTTCATAGCTATTCTAGCTTCCGCCCGCGGCAGGTATGTCCGCGTGATGTGCTTGTTTTCCCGGTTTGTCATAAATTCCCGAATAGATCTGAGGTTTTCCCAGGATAAAAAGAAGCCTAGCCTATTAGCTTATAGTCTAAGACCGTCCAACTGCTTCTGTGCAAAAAAAAAACATTACTTGTTCCTCCTTATTTTGACAAATAAGGATAAATTCTGGTATTTATAATATTAGCACATATATTAGTCAGATTATGATGATACTCGTATGACCGTCGAGCAAAATATTTGTTTTTTTTTGTCTCAACGATTCAATCATCATTATGATGACGCGTCAACGGCTTCCCAACTCACAGTCTTTGTGAAGACATCTAAAGTTCATTGGTTTTGTCCTATTTTTTGTTTGCCGCGATTTTGTTCCAAGTAGCTGCAAATGACGAAGTCGTTCATTCACCTGACATTTTGTTTACGCTTATTGCGGTTAGAGATTCCGGAAAAACAGTCCTAATAGTTTGTCTCATAACTTTGGTTATTCATTTGGTAGGTAGTAAGTATTTATGATCTTCAACACAATAAAATAACTTATATGTATTTGTCATTCACATGATCCGAGACCAATCGCAAAGTTGAATTCGCGTCTGTGGTGTAATGGCTGAGCCGCCGATTTGAGAACGAGAGGTCCCGGGTTTGATTTTCAGCGGGGGGCACATCTTTGTGTGCTCGGTCTTTTTGGTGGTAAATAGGGCTATTAAGTCCGCCTGGCTAGCTACCATATCTTATCTAAGTCTCGCCATAACAATGATGTAAGATTCCGGTTGAAGCGCGCTTCCACCTTCGGCTTTATCGTCACATACCATCAGGTGTAATAAAGGCCAAGCGCTTACCCGTTGTAGAATATAAACAATAAAAAGACCAGAGATGTTATGTGTTATATGAAGCAATCGAATTGCATTGTAAAAAAGTTTGCATTTCATTTTGTAGATTTTTCGAGATTCTTAGTTTTCTGAAACCGTTGTTTTATCATCTAACAGCCTATGAACGTCCTACTGCTAGGCTCAGGCCTTCCCAAATGGAAAACAGCACATAGGGAAATTGGGCTATAACCCACCACGCTGGCCCAATGCGGGTTTGTAAGTAAATGGTCCTGTTGTAAGTTCGAGGTTATTTCCGAACAATAATAATGAGAAATTAATAAATAAAAGACGCCTAAGTGAACGAAACGAATTAAGCAAGACTTTTCTGCGAAATTGTTTGTGTAAAAATGGCAATGTTTTACTTAAAAACTCCAAAAATATGCAATATAAATATGTAGGTATTAAGTATTATATTTAGTGTTAATTTCGCTAATACTATATGTATTCTTTGGATTTTTGTAAGTATGTCATAATAGTTTGTCTCATAATTGTATGTCATATTTCCGCTATGTAGACAACGCGTGATTCTATTACCTAATTATTAAAAAATGTGCATATCGCCCCATTTGTTCCAGACATTCACCTTTCACCTTTCCCGAGAATAGCGTTATGATATTCAGTTTCCGTCTTCCCGCCCCTTTGTGTTCATCACCTAGAAACCTTACTCGGGGAAAGTGAAGGTGAAGGGTGAATCCCTAAAACAAAGGGGGAGATAAGCATATTTTTTAGATTAATTTAAAAATAAGTTACCTATCCATTTTAAGCCTAAACCATTAAAGTCGCTATTTGAACTAAAAATAACATAGTTATGGCGACACAGGCTTATAATAGATTTATTAATATAGATGTGTGTGTACACTTCTATTTATAGAACCATTAAACCAACGGCTCTAATTACTTATATTCGTATATTGATCCGTCCAACGTGCTTGCTAATTGGTGAAATACTAAAAGTGTTTGCATCATCGATAGCAATATCCTTCTTTTGATTCTGATTGCTGCCTAGCCGTCGATAAACTGTATTTTAATCACGGATGTTAGTCTGAATTTGGAGAGCAGGACTTAAAATGTATGGATGACGCCCGTACAATTGGAATGAGATAATGTCTATAATTAATTGTGTATCCTGCTAGTTTAGATATTCAATATATTTAATTTTTGATAGATAGTTACGGTGTAGTATTATTAATTCTTATTTCGTAGCTTCACTACATTTTTTAAGTTTACTTTTTCAGACTGCAACAAAATTTTTATACCAATTATTTTTGTTATTAAATTATACAGAACATATATCAACAATGCACAATAATCGGGTAGTTTTCGGTAGTTCACTTTTGAAAACTAATATCTGCCACCGTATTTACATTAATGAAGCGTGTGTACAGCGTTGAACTCTTTTCCTTAGGAGATTTGACATTCAAACACTTATGGAATTAATTTGTACTAAAACTATATTTTTTTAGTTATTTCATAAAATATTTAAAATATTAGTATTTGCTTTGGACACCGGTGTGGTGTTACGAGATAATATGAAATTTTAATCTTGGAAACTATGGACCGGTGAAAGTAACTATTTGGCTTTTATACCATAGTTGAATTAAGTGTGTTGATAAAACATGACATAACGTAATAGTCGACGCGTAGTGACATTACGACTTATACACACACTTAATTGTTTGTTTTTTTTACTCTAAAATTACTGTTTAATATTTTTTTATTATTATTATTTATTTATGACTAGTGACTGCCCGCGACTTCGTCCGCGTGAATACCTACCCCTTACCCAGTATCGAATTTCTAAAATTTTCTTTCTTTTCTTTGGTGTGCACACACACCATAACCTATTGCTTCGAAATATTAGCTATAGAGTTCGTAATAATAAAAACTATCACTATCTGACTTCGATCAGCAATACCAAATAGATGTCAGGTCGGCGCTAAAAATATGTCTCAGTAAATAATAGCGCACTTGAGAAGTGAGATATTTTGTTTAGTTTGCTTGAAACACGGCCAATGTTCGTTCACAATGCCGCAATGTGTATTAAAAAGTTAAAATAATGCCCGAAAAAGCAATTTAACAGCCGGAGTGTCTTACTTTCGGTAAGTACCTACATATAGAATAAATTATTTTTTAAGCTTTATAACAAGTAATATTAAATTTTGAACACAATTATCGATTTTAACCCACGCTTCAAATGTTTGGCAAACGTTGACCAATAGACGCGCCAACATTTGTGGAACAGAACAGTGGATGCATGGATAAATGCATTTCTAATTAGGTTGAACTTAAAACTGTTTTATAACTTTTGTCTCAGTTCGTTGGTAAAGAAATGTAGCTGTATAAATGCTGTATAAGAATATATTCACGTGGACAGAATGTAGCTTTGATTTTTTACGTGACGCGTTATCTGGTTGGTATTGTTGATCGAAGCTTCTGAAATAAACTTAAATTGTTGCTACTGGGCTGCAGGAGTGTGTAACATTATGTATCATCAGTATTTGTGTAAGCTTGATTTTGTATACCACTTCAGCCTTAACGGTTCGATAGAAAATTGTGGTATGGTTTGGTTAAGGTTTAACCCAGAAAATTTGGGTACAGTTAAGGCTTAACCATTTGCGATTTTTTTACATATTTAACTGGATTAGTTAAATTGCTAGCGATTTATAAAGTAAAACGCGAGCGAAGCCGCGGGCAAAGGCTAGTTCTGTATTTTTAATGGCTGCTATAAGTTTGATAAATAAGGTCCATTTTTACCAATCTACATGTCTTTGTGTAAGACACAGCAATAATTACTTAATACTTGGTTCCACCGACATTGCTTACGGCAAAACGTTTATTGGCAATACGTGCTACCAAACAATTGGCGTTTAATTAGAGAATTGTACGACCTATGTAATTTAAAGTTTGTAGGTTCAAACAAATTTTGTCTTTCAACTTAAGTATAACGTAGTATTAGTTGACGGTCGTAGATTATTTCACACTGTAGGAAATTTATATTATACTTACACCTTTCCGCTAATTTAAATATTGTGTGTTCTCGAACGTCAGATTCAAACTTAAATGTTATGCAAGGTGTTATAAAGTTTGTAAAACGTAAATAACATCCAACAAATAGTATCCAAATGTACCTAACATAACATCAAATTCTTGCGGCACAGCAAAATAAAAACCTACTTTTTTGGACCTGTATGGAAGTTTTTTTAGTATGGCTAGCTCTATGCTCAGGGGGGTTACTCTCGAAAGCAAACTCAATCTTAATACAATTCCAATGCGATTAATATGTATCGATATTGGGATAAGTAAAGATAATTCCGGAACGCCATCTCGATAGTAATTTGTTCAATCAATTTCCACGCAATTTAATTCCAATGTGGCACTATTGTCGTTTAGAAAAGTGCCATTTGACATTTTTTAGATTTGTGATTGGAAATTGATTAATGCAATTCTGCTTCAAGAGTAGCCTACCAGCAAGTGGGATAGTTGTTCAAGGATAACTTATAACATACCTTTCCAAAGTCTTATTATAATTATTATCTCTTTCATCTCCACGTGACTACGTTTTCATCAATTTGGCTGTGCTAGAGCATAGACGCAGGCGCCACGAGCGAGCTATAATTTTATTACCCTCCTACTTCAATGTGAAGTCAATTATTCTGGGTTACTATTTCAATAGGTTAGTAGCTATTTGTAATGTCCTCACGTTTTGTCTCTAGTCAATATGGTCACCTGGTACAGTAGGTCCCTTGACCGTCGTTATAGTTAGCGAATTCTACAGTATCTATGATACCTATAGTTAATCTGTAGCAAATAAATAATAAAAGAATATAATCAAACGGATAAAACAAATACATATGGCATTAAATTCTTAAACCAGGCTAAGATGATATAAGGAGCATATAAGGGAAAATGTTCATACATGAAAAAGTACATGCAGTGACGTTACTCTTCCTACTTCGTTTCATTGCTTATTTCATTTTTGAAATTAAAATATGGGAGCAACAAATTTTGAATACTTCTTATTCCATTAGAAGGGAGCCGCAATAGGCGCCTAATCGTGTGAAGGTATTATAGCCGCGCTATTGAGCGCAGGTGCCACAAGGTTCTTATAAGAACTTTATTCGTAAGCAACAAAAGATCCGAGGCTTGCTTAATTTCTCATTCGCACGCACGTTTCCAGCTTAATTGGGACATAATTATATCATCAAATGTGCCATATTATTACCCAATCAGCTGCGTCCTCCCACGTGCTATTCAGATTTAAACTCCTTACATGAATGGCAAACTATTAGAGATTTGATTAGTTCCGTAACTGTAGTGCCAGTCCTAAATTGTTTACGTAGAAATTCCCTCTCAAACAATTGGTCGCAACGCAATGAACCGGATATGTAAGCGCCATTCGGTGATAGCTGTGAGCTGTGTAGTATTATTTGCACATACAGAAAGGAAAAGATTTGTTTATTCTCTTAAAATCATTTGTTTATAAATATTTTTATAACATGGTATTGTTTATAAATATTTTTATAACATGGTATTATACGAGTATCATCGATTGAACTTATGGTTATCCTGGTGCACGTAATTTTTTTTAAGTATTGTGTTGCAGTTTAGTATAATGTGTTGTTCTGTACATCTTTCAAATATATGTCACCAATTTGAATTAAGTATATATAAAATATATTTAAGAGATTTATAAATGGTCTATTATCATGGCGAGCTTTATAGCATAAATAGAAGCAGCAATAATGTATGCGATAAAAATTAATTTAGACATATAGATGGACTTAAGTAAGCCCACGGAGCCCTAATGATTGTTATGAGGAGTTGCTAAACACGATTCCGTGCAGAAACAAACAGGAGAACAGATCGCAAATTCCAAATGCCGTTGAAACTGGTATATTGCGACACGATCGTTGTTGAATTAGGTAATTTTGCAATGTTTCTCTTAGTAGACTAAGTGCCTCATCTAGCTTAACTAACTTTATCACATTTCATTAATGAATTAAAATAACAAATTCGATTTGAGTAACTTACTTACTGTTTAATGACTAAATCATTAATCTCTCATTATTTGTATATTGCTTGCTACTTGAATAATTATATTCACGGTCAATTCTAATTATGTTGTTGTTTGTTCACTAAATATAATTGTTATAAATTATGAGATTTTAAATATCACAAAGAGTTGAAATCGGAAAATACATTCTGGTTCGTCCTTTGTCGATAAAATTCATAAATACTTACTTCAATAATATTCCCACTGGTTGCCTTTGCTCAAATGGGGAGAACGGGGCCATAGACCGCCTACCATGCTGTCTCAATAACGCGTATACGTTTATAAGCAGGTTATGAACAGAAATACTTTATTTGTATATTATTTACATGACAACGCAAAATAAAAGATCTCCGCAGTGACCCTGATGAATCTTATTACATAATCTAGCTTAATATCCATTTCATTAGCACATTTTTCCTTGAGAGTACATTAATCGTTTCATTTATATTCGCTATAAAATAAAAAATGTGCCTGAAGCGTATTATATCGAAACGATCCATGATCCTGACAGTGCCAGCTGACACGCATCAGCCAAGTTGCTCGTTTATACGTGAATCTGTCATTTTAATGAGTCACAAATGGTATCGGTCCGATTGGTGAGACACAGCCGCAGTGGGGTCGTCCTTGCCAGGAATGCGAGGTCATCACGCCCTCGTCCGCGCTCTTTCGTGGCGGTCCTCTTGTGAAACATAATTATTGTTGTTTAGACCCAATCGTTCCGTATTCCGTGCATGTAATTATGATGTCATTCGGTAGCATGCACCTTGTGATCGGTGGGGCTTCCCGCTATCAAGCCCTATTGTGTTGTGCACTTATAATAATGTCGAGTCGTCTTCCCTAATGAGACGATCAAGTCTTAATATTAGCAACTAGCGGCCGCTCGCGGTTTCACCCGCGTGGTTCCCGTTCCCGTGGGAATATCGGGATAAAGAGTATCCTATGCGTTAATCCAGGTTATAAACTATCTGTAGGCCGAATTTCATCCAAATCCATTTAGTAGTTTTTACGTGAAAGAGTAACAAACATCCATCCATACTTACAAACTTTCGCGTTTATAATATGAGTAGGAGCTTAGTTACCAATTTCCTTTAATAATAATATTAATTATAATAAATAGATTGCTAATATTTTTTCATATTGAACAAATTAAATTCTTATACATATGTATAGGCACAGTCACGAGCACCAATATGTATACACTTTGACTCTTATTCCATTGTATTAAGAGTTACAATTGTTTACATATTTTTGCTCGTGACTGTACATAGAGTAACATTAATGTTATACGTATACGTATTTTAGTTTTTTGTTTATCAATTATTGTCGTCGATAAGCAATATTCTGTGCAGTTTTTAAAGTAATAGTTTGGTACAATAATGACTTAGTATGAGTGTAGTACCTACTTACAAAAGTATCACATAAATAGGTAAAAAAAAAGTTATTTCTATTGACTTAGTATGAGGAATTATAAAAAAAGCATTTAGTCATCAAAGCATATTAGTAACATATTTAAAAAAAAAACTAAATTTAGTTACATGTATACAGATTTAAAGCTCACATACGAATAAATTCACGTCGCCTTTGACTGTTTTTTAACAAAGCGGGCACAATGTTTGACCAATGCAGCGTGTGAAATACATTCCAAGGTGACAAATCTGTTCCGACGTCACACATGATATTTACTCCACTAAATCGTGACGCAACGTTCCGCTTTGATCTCGTTGAATTGTTCGGTAGGTATAATACTTAACCTTTTAAAACCGTATCGTGGCGCGAAAACTCGCTCAAATCCCAACGATATCCGTCTACGCAATTGATACAATTAACAAAAGGTCGCTGCTCTTAGTCGAGGATTTTGTTGGATTTTGTTTCTTTCAATCGTCTGCATTGTATTACGTCATTTAGCATAATGACAGTCAGAACAAAGCTCTTTTGATAGTAAAATCTGACTTGTAATATGCACGTAAGTAGGGTAAGGTTTTTGATTTTGTATAATGGTTGAAAAGTGTCCGTAAGTTGAAAAATGTGCTGTCCTTCTATTCTAAGCATCTTTTGCTTATAAATTATTTTATTAATTATTCGACCGTTAATGACATTGACCAAACATTACTATTTTTTGTTCCATGCATATATACCTTGTATAGGAACTTATGGGCGTCTAAAGAGTTACTTCCCCATACTTTTATCAAAGTACCTTGTTATATTTATTTGACAGTTATGCAAATGTATTGGTTATAGATATAGGAAAAAATGTAAGTATATGTAAGTGTAATAGGAGGCAAGTGTACCCACTGCACCTAATGTCAAATGAAAATGTTATACCTGAGGGCAGTTAATGTAGCATGGTGTGCAGAATTATCCGACCTTAATTTAGACATAGTTGTATGACTAATCTCTTTTAAATCAAAAGGATGCTTCGAACTGTTACTGGTTTAATACCAGAATAAGGAACACGTCCGGAATTTCGGACCAAAGGGATTTGCTTGCACTAAGAGTTTCAATTACTGTTCTCTGAGCAGGTGGGTTTTTCAACAAGTTTCGTGTAGCTTATCTACTTACACCATTTGTGATCACGTCGCAATCACCATTACTCACATTTCCAACTAGAATCTGGCTAACGAAAGCAGAACCAGGAAAAACGCGGCAAATTAAAAAAAAATCATGGCTGGGTAACACAGGGTCACTCACACAGCTCAAAAGAATTTCAATTTGACATACGACATGACACCTCAGATAGACACACATGGAGACAAAGTGTTGCCAATCAAATAACTACGAGGTTCAGCTTTCGTTGGCCAGACTCTATCACCATAGAGGCCTTCTAAGTGAGATTAAACATTAACGTGACCGCAGTCATGTATGACCGGCTATAGTTTGCGGTAGTATAATGCTGTATGATGATCAGCTAATTAGCTACTTGATGGGCTCAGGAGCCTTACCATCAACTCGTAGAGCAGCGTGTATTACTTTTATCTTACTATACAAATTCCCATACGAATTTCGCAAAATAAGATTAAAGTAATACTGCTCTAAGAGGTGACAGATCAGTAGGACCCTAGCCTTCCCAAATGGAAGTAAATAGAAATATATTTATTGCTAATACTGTGTAGCTACATTTTGCTGGTGATACATTGGAATTAACAGTAATGCCCATTACAGGCATGTAACATTAATTATCACCTACGCAAAATAGCAACTTAGCTTATTAAAGTGTAAAAAAACATTCTTTACAAGCCAGGTTTTTAAAGATGACTTATAATTTAGTAGACCAAGGGCGTAGATATTAGATGGCAGATGGTTAAAAACTCTTATGCTGGTACTGAAAGCACTCTTAAAAAACATAATATGATTATTTATCCTTGGAATACTTAGATTGTGTTTATAAATATCGCTGACATTTTAACGCATATTGTTGCATTCGAAATATTCTGGACATTTTTTAACAAAAATTGATATTTCTAAGATGTCCTTAACTCCTTGATGATGAGGCTTGATGATGAGCCTTTACTCATTACAATGACCCATTACGGGTTGGTAAGTTTTAAGACTGCGATCTTAAGACTTAACGCTCGGGATTAACTTCTTGACGTGCCTTCCGAAGCTCGGATGAACTTAATTTTTTTTATATTTCATCTCATCACATATCCGTTAATGAAGGCGTTGCTAATGCTGCATCATAACCAATACGCGCTAGCCGCTGAAGAAGCCTCCTTATACGAATAACTCCGTAAATATGTTTGCGTAACAAAGGTTAAACGAATAAAGTGTTATGTTTTTTGTTTTAGCTCCGGGTGCCGCTGCGGCAGGTGCTTCGGCCGCGCGACCTGAACGTGGTCATCAGCAAGCGACACCTGAAGGTCGGCATCAAAGGCCAGCCGCTCATCATCGACGGCGAGCTCGACGCCGACGTCAAGATCGAGGAGTCCACGTGGGTGTTGCAGGACGGACGCAACTTGCTAGTCAACCTGGAAAAGGTACACCGCGTCGTTGTTTTGTTTATATCAAAAAAAATTATCATCAACCTATAAACGTCCCACTGCTGGGAACAGGTCTTTCCACATGGACAACATTAACTTTTACAAAGATGGCAGACGTTAAGACTAGGGTTGATGAGGATTCCTCTTCCGCTTCCACATGTCGCGGAAGTTCCACAATTATTACAGTTCTTTCCACATGGACAACATCACTTTGGAAAAAGATGGCAGTCGTTAAGACTAGGGTTGATGGGGATTCCTCTTCCGCTTCCACATGTTGCGGAAGTCCCGCAATTATTACAGTTCCCCTACCGCCATCGCTTCCCAATAAATGAAAGTTAAAAATTCCTCCTCCGCTATCGCTTCCTCATAAATTAAGAGGAATTAAGGAGGAATTGAAATTGCGCGCGAAATGTCCGGCCCGCAACAAATAACTAAAATACTACGTAGGTACTTTGTTTTTATTAATAACTAAAAGAAAAACGGAGAGTGCGATGAAATACACTTAATAATGTGCCTGTTTCATCACATTTTCTTTGTCTACCTCTTCCTCATCCTATTCCTCATAAATAAATTTTCCGCATCCTCATCCGCATCCTCTTTCTTTGTGCTATACAATTCCTCTTCCCCTTCCTCTTCCTCATAACCACATCCTCAACAACCCTAGTTAAAACCCACCAACCCGCATTGGCCACCGTAGTGGTTTACGACCACTTACTTATGAGCTTATGACCCAATTTCCTCGAAAGGCCTATAGCACAGACATGAATTCCTTTGGTCTTACTTATATTCATAATTTTGCTTTCAGTGTGAAAAACTTCAGAAGTTATACCTCTAATATATATTACATTATACATACATATAATCACGACTATTATCCCCGAAGGGTTAGTCAGAGACTAGGCAATGAGGACCACAAAAGCAGTTCTCTATCGCGGACTAAGGTAGAGGACTTTTCACAAAATAGCGACTACACAAGTGCTAAGCGTGACAGCTTGCAACCGACTGTTTAAAGAATTGTTTTAATTTGATTTAGTTTTATTAAAGTTTGTAATGCTAATAGAAAAATAACTAAGTATAAACACAGAATTGGTAATTACGAAAAACATGCTTCAAGCAAGATACGTATTGCTATAACATTCTTGTTACAAAACTCGGTCGGTAGTTCAACTGAGAGGAAAATTTTAGGCATAATTTTAAAACTTTCGGTGTTGTAGTATTAAATATGTCAGACCCAACCTAAATTCAAATTATGCACGCAGAAACTCGTCAGCGCACACACAAAACTACGTGCCGCACTTATGTAAATAAAACGTATGTTGCCTATTGCAAATGAAGAGTTATTTTTTTTGTCAAATGTCATAAATAAACCTTGTAACACTTTTCTGGAATTGCTTCGTATAATTATTTTAAACGTAACTTTGTTATTACACGAGACGTACAGTTCTTGTGCGATACCTATTAAATTTAATGATCAATTTTGCTGGTAACAATGTTGTTCTTTATCATTATAGGTGAACAAAATGAATTGGTGGGGCCGACTAGTGTCTACCGACCCCGAGATATCCACTAAGAAAATTAATCCAGGTAACGAACGGATATTATTCGAATCAATCTACATATTTACATAATGATTGTTTGTTTCTGTGACCCTCGTTGATGATACTGAACTTGCACAATAGTATAACTGTGGCAACAAAGTACCACGGTAATAATTTAAAGAGTGGACTGTATACTTAGGTGTTGGAATCAAACTATTAAATCACAATACTTTTGGTATTGTAATCTGCCTTGACTACCCATAATATGGCAAAAAACACTTACCTCGACCAGCTTTCTGAGGAGACGCGATCTGAGGATTGTTCTGCAGTTCTTGGTTCGGTTTTTTAGAAAAAGATTTTTTTTACGTATTTTTACGGTGAACGTCACACGCATAATTTTCAGCAGCAGCAGTTTTTACAGTTTTTTTATCAGAACAAAAGAAAAACGCCAACTGACACGGCGTCAGAAGAAAAAAGATGCGCTCCAAATCCAGCCAGCTTTGGCAAGGAGGTTTTATGCCATAGTATAAATAATCGCTAAGACAGATATTGGACAATAGCGTTTTAATATTTTATAATACTTGTTATAACTTCAATCAGCATTGGGAACATTTACAATTATATTACGATGAAAATGTTTGTTACGAATGACAAACATATTGCGATAGGGACCAAATACCTCTAAATTTTAAACCGATAATCATTTGTGTGATGCGATAATGGCAAGAGTCAAGCTGTTAATTTATTAATAATAGGCTTATTTTAATAAAATATAAGCGTTCAAAATACTTACCTACCGTAAATCAGAGATTAAACGATTTATTAAATAAGCTGTGTAAAGGTCTTGTTGATCAGTGTGATCACCGAACATAGTAAAATCAATTATTTTTCTGTAATAAATTGTTATTTAAGATAAGGTAGATATAGTACTTGCCTGTATTTAAAAAAACATACTGAATTTTTGGTATTTTTTGTTTGTTTTCAGAACCATCAAAGCTGTCTGACTTGGACGGCGAAACACGTGGTCTGGTAGAGAAAATGATGTACGACCAAAGGCAAAAGGAAATGGGCCTGCCTACTAGCGACGAACAGAAGAAACAAGATGTGCTAAAGAAGTGAGTTGACTACAGATAGACGTTATTGGTCAAATGGCGAGCTGAACAAGATAACTAATATTTATACTATAAGTACCTACTGTTTATGTATTGAATTATTTATTTATTTAGCACAACGTCACTGTATCACTTTCATATATTAAACGAGGTTTCAGTAAATGGATGGGTTAGGGTGTAGCATATAATGTAACCTAGAACTTTTATTAAAGTCCTAGATAAAATATAGTTATGAAAGTAAGCGTCAGTAGTTTATGAGTAGTGATAGTGCATGATAGATCCTCGTGTGATGACGGGGATAAAGAATTTCACCACCCCCTCTCTTTCCGTGGGAGTCATAGAAGGCGACTCCAGATGAAAGGCAGCAGGATCTCTCTGAGATTATTTTCACCATACTGCGATCGCCAACACACCTGCCAATTGACTATGATAAATTCCCGCCTTCTTCGTCAAGTCTTCTCGTCCTCCATCCCTCAATGTCTGAAAACGAAAGTTTTCAACCAGTGTGTCCTACCTGTTATGATATGACCTATGCTGCTGAAACGTGGACGCTGACAGTGGGGCTGGTCCACAAGCTGAAAGTCGCTCAGCGCGCTATGGAGAGAGCTATGCTCGGAATTTCCTTGAGAGATCGAATCCGGAATGATGTTATTCGTCAGAAAACTAAGGTGTTCGACATAGCTCAAAGGATTAGCAAACTGAAGTGGCAGTGGGCCGGCCATGTTTGCCGAAGAACCGACAACCGTTGGAGCAAACGGATACTGGAGTGGAGACCGCGTTTAGGCAAGCGTAGTGTAGGACGCCCTCCGGCGAGATGGAGCGACGATCTACGGAATGTAGCTGGCAAAAACTGGATGAGAAGAGCCGAAGACCGGGCTCAGTGGCGCGTCTTGGGAGAGACCTACGTCCAGCAGTGGACTGATATAGGTTGATGATGATGATGATGATGATGATGAAATTCCCCCCATGAAGGTACATAGCACAAAACTCAAACCATACTCTTGAACTAATGAAAGCGCGGCGCGTAATAGTTCTGTGTTCCGCGGACGTTGGGTCTCAGGCTTCGGCTGCTCAATAAGCAGATCTCGAAGTGTTTGACTTGCGACACTTTATACACAAAATATAATAATAACATCAGTATACTTACACAAGATTCAACAAAAATATAGCAATAATTCTAACTCTTTTCGACGCATACACACAATTTGCTCAATAACGATTTGCAACTATTTGTGCACATTTAAGTTATCACTTACCACGTCCGCGCACGCGCAAGTTCGCCGTCGCAAACAAACGTTAATTAAAAATATACACAACCTTGTCACAGCAATATTGTTAATGCCAGTCGTGCGCTAAAATGTTGTATGCCATTACCCAATTTTGCATTTGTTATGCCCATTCATATTTACGGTTACGAATTTATTAAAAATAGCAGCGATTTCCTTTAAAACTGCATAGGCATGTGTGCTGATTATGTACGATACTAAAAAAAATACATATGGCTTCTAAATTTAATTTGTAATAAAAGTTTTTTCTTATTAGCAAACGCAAAACTAACAACATTTCATGTTCATTATTGTAAAATTATTCTAAAAAATGTATGGGTACTTATAACGTCTCTCGTCGGTTTAAACTACTTAGGGTAGATTTGACCAAACTGGAATAAGGTCTTATACCTAGATTAAACGCCGAATTCGTATAGACTAATCTCGGAGTAAGTCTTATTCCAGTTTGGTCGAACCACCCTTAGCAGTTTAAACCTTAAAATAAGAATAGCAAGAATAGCACCTAGGCATAGCAGTACTTAAAAAAAAAGTCAATTAAAAAAAATGATTATTATAATGCTAATTTTATATTTTCTTTTCAGGTTTATGGAGCAGCATCCCGAAATGGATTTTTCTAAGTGCAAGTTTAATTAAGAGCTCGCTTTTAAGACCAACAGATAAATTCTACACAAAGTAATTTTATTATCTTTCGCGGTTAACTAAGTTGATTCATTTTAATTGTGTTTCAATCGATTTTAATTTATTCTCATGAAGTAATTTTTTTATTAAAAACAAATTGAGATTGAATAAAAATAATGTTATGTAGGTACCTACTTATATCTTGCACTGATTATGGCGCTACTATAACAATGTATCTGCATTTAATTCGGTTTGGTTCAATAAATAGTAACCAAAAATATTACAGTGGTTTTATTGTTTTTAAATCAGTAGGTATTTCTATGAACAACGAAAAATTGGAAAAAATGGCTAAATAAAATTTAAAACGTAAATATTTTTCACACGGATGCTTCATGGACCGTGTTATACAGAAAAACGGAGTTATGGGCGTTTTAAACTTTGACGGATTTTTTTTGTTTATTTATTAAGTTTAGTAAAAAAGTAATGATGCAAACTTTAAAAACAGGAACAATGTTCATTTTCGAAAGACATAAACGTAACGTATATTCACCGTTTTAATGTTATCGACGTTTTAATAATTGGCTGTTTCTTTCCAAATAAGGTGTTTCTAAGGGGTCGGGCGCGGAAATTACGGAATTACGTGCGCGCGCGCTGACTGGTGAATGCAGACTGTACGCGGCATCTCATTCGACGCACCGCTGAATCAACCGCCGTACAGATGGCGGGATCATTTAAATAGGCGTCACGGCCTTGGCGAGAACATCCTCCTGGGCCCGGGGTGGGCTCATCTAATGGGAGCCTGGCGATCCGGAATACAGGCCTCCGAAGTTGTCCATCCGCGGTGTCCAGTTCCACCACCCGGACGAGGCCACCCTTTCCTGGCGGTGTGCGGGTGATACGCCCCATTCTCCACTGGAGGGCGGGGAGGTTGTCCTCCTTGATGAAGACGAGCTCGCCAACTCGGGGAGGGGAGGATGGGGATAACCATTTGGAGCGGGTCTGGAGGGTGGTGAGGTAGGATCTACTCCACAACGCCCAAAATCGCTGGGAAAGAGCCTAAACCAATTGGAAACGCCTACGGGCAGATATAGGCCTATCCTCCAAGGATAGTTCGGGTAGGGCCGTTAATGGGCGGCCTATAATAAAATGTCCGTCTGTGAGCGGCTCGAAGTCTGAAGGATCAGACAAAAGTGGGCAGAGGTCTAGAGTTTAGTACAGCCTCGATTCGTGCTAAAAGCGTAGAGAATTCCTAGAATGTGTCCTCTTCGCCAATTACGCGATATAGCAGTTGCTTAGTATATTTTACGTTGATCTCATGTAACGCACCGAACCATGGTCCCTTATGGTGTCCATGTCTACAGCTTCCTCATTCGATGTAGAGAAATTCTAAGCATGCCATATTTTTGTGCATATTATGTGCAATCAAAAGTTTCAGTCCTAATTTTTGTGCCACCACAACTTCGTTACTATGAGTTGTTTTATGTGTGTAAGCTGGAGACACGTGTCACCAGCTCGCACACGCCCGTTAAGACAAACCAGTGAGGTTAGGGTTTTGGACTATAGCTAGAAATTTAGTGCATAATTTGTGCACTAGGAACAAAAAAAACTAACCATCACACTCAAATACTGTTGAAACTACGATCATAAAACTGTGTGCGAGCTGGAGACACGGGTCTCCAGCTCGCACAGCTGTATCTTCGTAATTGTTCAAGCTACGGTTATGAATTATACCTCAAAATTTTGTGCAGAATTTGTGCATAAGGCACAAAAATTTTCAAAACTTTAACTCAAAAGGTTTTTGAGCTACGAACCGATAAGTATGTGTAAGCTGGTGACACGTAACACGGGCTAACACATGGTGAATTATTGTAACTGTATAAGATAGCGCTTCGTTTTAAAGATCAAATAATACGTTATAATTTGTGCACAGACGAGGCAAAATTTCAAATCTCTGGGCCTCTTACTTTATAAATTATAAGCCAAAAACTGTTTTCCCGACAAAAAATTCAAAATAATGGCTCGGAAGCGGCTAAACGCGCGCCGACCGCGCCGTTGCCGTTCCGTGCGCTACACTATTGCAATCGAGTTTGAACTTGAGAGCTAGCTTAATTTAGTGTCATTTTAATTTGCGACTGCTGATATAGGAAATTGGTTAATTTAAAATAAAAGCAGTCTATTTTATTTATGAATGTTCATAAAATATCGCTATGCTTAGTTTTAAGTATTTACAATAACCGCATTAATATGATAAGTAGTGATAAAATTAGTCTGCCTGTATGTTTTTATTACCACGTTTTTATTAGGTAGCTTTCTCGTTTATTTGTTTATTTATTTGTCGACAAATGCAAACGATTTTATACTAGCTTCCCGATGAGCTAGACTTGCAACTTTGAACATAGGTCAGAACAGGATGACAATGCAATATTATGGTGTCATTGAGCTGATCTGATGATTCAGCCGGAAGAAGGCCACAGGATCTCTGTAAGAAAACCATGAAACCCCATTCAGGCTCATTTGATTAGTTTTGATGAGCACTCTGACGGGAGACGACTACACGAGGTCCATGGTCTGATGA
Organism: Scoparia ambigualis; assembly: GCA_963921215.1. Lineage (NCBI taxonomy): Eukaryota > Metazoa > Arthropoda > Insecta > Lepidoptera > Crambidae > Scoparia > Scoparia ambigualis. Next base: position 22,754,459 of record OY992506.1, read on the forward strand.
TGAACCCGAAGGAAGGCCACAGGAACTCAGTATTGAAACCATGCAACCCCATCAAGTTTGGGCTCGTTTGATTCATCTTGACGAATACTCTGTTAGAAAGAAGGGTCCAGGGTCTGATGATGGAGCCAGAAGAAGGCCACAGGAACTTGGTATTGGAACCATGGAACCCCATCGAGTTTGGGCTCGTTTGAATCGTCTTGACGAGTACTCTATTGGGAAATAGTGTTTAAAGTTTGATGATGAAGCCGGAAAAAGCCCACAGGAACTCTATAATAAAACCATGCTACCCCAACGAGTTCGGGGTCGTTTGAATCGCCTTGACGAGTACTTTATCGAGAAATAGTGTTCAGGGTCTGATGATGGAGCCGGAAAAAGGACACAGGAACTTTATATAATACCACACAACCCCATCGAGTTTGCGCTCGTTTGATTCGTCTTGACAACTACTCCCATAAGGAGATGAAGAATTTTTAGTTATGGCACGTTAACTAAAAAACAGTTACTACGCTACGATAACTAAACCATCAACCATTCTGACAAGGGGTCGGTCAGCCATCAACACATAGAAGAATTGGTAACTTGCAAACTTTTTAACTTGTAAATAGAAAAAGTAAGAATTACTTACTACTGGTAAAATAAAAATTTGAAATAGCTTTATTAAAAATAATAAAAGTATATTTTTTTTCGTTATCTGTGGATTGGGTTTGAAATAGGTACATATAAAATTTAATATCTACCTACTTACTAGCATTTGAAAATAACTTTAGGTACTTACTCATAAGATAACAAAGGTACGCCTACTATTGAATCTAGGTGATCTACTGCGGATGGACAACATCTACATAAAGAAGCCATAACTGGAGGTTAGTATAGGTAAGCAGCAGAACGATTAGATAGAACACAATTAAATTAATTTTTATTATAGTTCTTTTCTATAGAATTTACAATAATGACGAAAAAGGCCGGCGCACAGGAAGATGCGCGTAATAAAATGCCCGCTTGCAAAGTGTTAAACTATAGCTACATAAATTTAATATCGGTGATAACAGTATTGACCATATCTACGGACTATTAAAAATTCATGCAATATCGTGTTTTTTTCCACTATATAGTTTCAGAACGCATCGAACGTTTATAATAATTTTATTTTATTAAACTTTTACAAGCACATTTGTTTGTTAAAAACTACAGATTAATGATAACTCAATAAATATCAGGGATACGGTACAATATTCTTGAATTCGATCACGTACAATATAGTGATCTCAACGCACACCGCATTCCTGACGCGATATAGTGTTTTCCAAAATAGGTATAGTTTCAGAACGCATCGATATCGGATTTGACGATATTGATGCAATAAATACGTTTCAGTAACCTTATACGATTTGTATCGCCTACTCCTAATTTTATCGGAAAAAATGGAAGAGGTGATTGGGCTTTATTACATGTCGGCAAATAATTACTATTTATTGCATCTTTATTATTTTTATTAATTATTAATTCGTAATATTGTATTACTTTTAATACTTTATCGTTACTCCAATCCTTATTTATCGAAACAGAATAATATCGATAGTCGTATTTGCAACACGTTCACACCTCTAGTTGTCTAGCAGTCAACTAAAGTGTGCGAAGGAAATGAGGCCGCACTAACATTATCGCGACAAAATCCTTGATGTGCGGCAATTTACCAACAGCGCGGCGCGTCAACGCCATGATACAACGCGCTAACGCGAAGTGTTTGGCCAGACGTGTCGCGAAAACGCAAAACTTCGCGCTAGCGCGATAATGTGGCCCTAGCATTGCATTGGGATGCCCCAGCAGACTAATCGCAAAGTCATCGATCACCATAGAGTACATTTATTTTTATTTATTTATTTACATTTAACCATGGGAAGTAATACAATCTAATATTAAAATAAATTACTTTCAATGGTTAAAATTTATTCTGTGACGGTCGATAGCGATTAGTTTGCTGGAAAGCATCCGTTCTTTATCGAATTAGGCTCAAGTATTCAACCATTTTGTCGTTCTGCACTCCTCCATAATGTTTATCATTATGCCAAATCTAATTATTTAATTGTCTCAACAACAAAAAATAACTAAGACATTCGTGTGTGAGATATCTAAAATAAAAAGTAGGGTAGGTTATTAGGTACCTGCCTATAGTAAAACTAAATTAGTCGCGTCGCGCATCGCTTTAACAGACGGCTCCTAGTCTAAAAGTGGCAATAGTGTAGCGCACGGAACGGCAACGGCGCTTAGCCGCTTCCGAGCCATTATTTTAAATTTTTTGGCGGGAAAACTGTTTTTGGCTTATAATTTATAAAGTAAGAGGCCCAGAGATTTGAAATTTTGCCTCGTGTGTGCACAAATTATAACGTATTATTTGATCTTTAAAACGAAGCGCTATCTTATACAGTTACAATAATTCACCATGTGTTAGCCCGTGTTACGTGTCACCAGCTTACACATACTTATCGGTTCGTAGCTCAAAAACCTTTTGAGTTAAAGTTTTGAAAATTTTTGTGCCTTATGCACAAATTCTGCACAAAATTTTGAGGTATAATTCATAACCGTAGCTTGAACAATTACGAAGATACAGCTGTGCGAGCTGGAGACCCGTGTCTCCAGCTCGCACACAGTTTTATGATCGTAGTTTCAACAGTATTTGAGTGTGATGGTTAGTTTTTTTTGTTCCTAGTGCACAAATTATGCACTAAATTTCTAGCTATAGTCCAAAACCCTAACCTCACTGGTTTATCTTAACGGGCGTGTGCGAGCTGGTGACACGTGTCTCCAGCTTACACACATAAAACAACTCATAGTAACGAAGTTGTGGTGGCACAAAAATTAGGACTGAAACGGTTGATTGCACATAATATGCACAAAAATATGGCATGCTTAGAATTTCTCTATGTCAAATGAGGAAGCTGTAGACATGGACACTCCCTTATGGACGTTTAATAACCAAGTAATGTGCTGACCAGCGTGCTTGTGCGCAATCGTGTCACTATTCGAGGCAAGTAAGTTTTGTACTTCAATGAGCTGATTTCTAGCGCCTACATAATTTGTACCGCAGTCTGAGCGTATGAGGACCGGGGCACCACGACGTGCGATAAAACGTAACGCCGCGAGGAACGCTGCTGTGCTGAAGTCCGAGACTGGTTTCGAATGAACTGCCTTAGTTGAGAGGCACACAAATATACAAAAGTACGCCTTTAAAAAGTTTACGTTACGTAGGGTACTGAGGCCTAACTCTATCGGCTGGCAAATCGGCCATGAGGGGCGCTTGCGGCTGGGCCCGGCATCGAAAGCATCTAATGCATTTAAAGACTCTGTGTCTAATAATATGGCGCGCGGAAAATATCCAAAACTGTTGGCGTAGAATAGCGTGTAAGATGTCAGCGCCAGGGTGGCAGTGTATTTTGTGGTAGTGGTCGATGATAAGGTCCACAAGCGGGCTAGAGCTGGGAAGTATGACCGGATGCTGCGCGTCATATCGGATAGACGCATGGGAAAGTCGTCCACCAACTCTAAGGAGCTCATCTCTAATGAGAGGTAACAGCTGCTGGAGTCTGACGGAGCTGGTTTTGCCAGTTTGGAGGCGGTGAATGTCCTCTGCAAACTCATTGTGCTGAACACTGCGTGTGGTGGTAGAGCGGAAGATTTCCTCGCACTGTTCCTCCAAGGGGTCAGTATGAGTGAGGTTGAGGTAGGGGTTCTTCAGACTCCTTTCCAGACTCTAACGTATGTGCTGGGCTGATTCACCTGAGTCTGGTTGTGAGCTGACGACAAGTCGTCAGCTCACGAGCTGAGTTAGCCTGTTGCGCCGGTTGCGCCGGTTGCGCATACAAATCCTCAATGGGTCCTATCAGGTCGAAGTCAAAAATCGTGCCGAAGGCTATGGGCTTGCCCAGGCCCAACGAGACCTTAGTCCCGTCCAACACCTGACCAAGAACGTCTGACCCCAATAAGAGATCGATCGGTGCTGGGGTGTGGTAGTGCTGATCAGCCAATTGTACTGGTGGCTGGCCTAGTATGTGGGAAATGTTTGGTACCTTCTCTAAGAGAATGTAGCCAGTGACATTCTTTAAAATATGAGCTGTGGCAGTAATTGTAGGAGTATCATTGTGCGTGGGTCAGCATACTATTGTTATTGCCGCTTTTGACTCCTGTTTGTGCTGATTCCCAACCCCTGTAATTTTTAAGGAAAAGGGTTTTGATGGCAAGTTCAAGAGTCGTGCCATGCGTGATGCTATTAATGTTAACTAACTGCCACAGTCCAATAAAGCTCTGGCTGTGTGAAGGTGGCCATGTACGTCCGCGACTCTTAGTGAGACGGTAGGCAACAAAATGGGTGTGCCAGTTGGCACAGAATGGGGGTGAGCTGATTGAGTAGCAGCAAAGAGTGTATGTATCAGCTGAGTGGGCATGGGCTAAATGGGCATGGGCTGAGTCTACTTCTTTGCTAGGGTGCTCCGTGATTGTTGGGAGTCATAATTGCTGGCGGCGTTCGTGGGGCCTATTAAGCGATCTGGAGCTGGGTGGGCTAACGTTGAGAGCGGAAGTGGATTGCGCCTGTTTCGCATATGCGGATTAGTGCCGCCTGCTGTTTCTGGAAAGCTGCATCGGCTACTTACCGCTTGGTGAGAATGTCCATTGCCACGGCAAAATTCACATAAGTGACCTTTAGGTGGGACACCATGCTTAGTGCCTCACCGCTGAGACTCGAGAAGAAGTAGTGGAGCTTGACTGCGTCCGACAAGGTCGCCATGTCGTCAGTCAAACTCCTAAACAGCGCAATGAAGGAAGGCCAGTCCTCCACTTTTGAGCTGAACTTGGGCAGCGCTATCTTGGGGAGGACGGCTGTGGGCGTATTGACGCCGAGACTGGGCTGAGCGCTATGGGTTGGAGAAGACGTGGAAGAGGTTGAAATTTCCTCCCTCGCCGTATGTATCCCCAGGTACTCTCCGGAGGCCTTTACGTGATTCTCTGTGTATGCGTTCTCGGTCTTCTCGTTCAGGTCCTTCTCGTCGAGCATGTTGTAGAAGACCCGCGTCACTCTGAAACGCTAACTGCCAGTAGGGGAGCTTCGGCAGCGCTGGCCGACGGCGCACGCCCTCGAACGGCGCGTTTGAACTGCGACTATGAAACGCAACTACTATCTAGTGTAATTGTAAGCGCGCGCGTGTGGCCGGCGCTGATCAAACGCGTGACTGTGAAATCAGCCTAACAATGTTGTCGTTTGCGTGCGTAGCGACGTCATTCAAAAATGCATTAGTGTGATAACTATTTCCATGTGTGTTTCACCGCCCCCCGCAGGAAATGACAGACTTTTTTGCGTAGAAATTAGTGCGCGTGTGCTCTCCAGTTGGTTGAATGCTCTAAGGTCCACAAGCATCGCGCGAGTTCAATATTTGCGTGTAAGGCCCCTTTCAGAGTCACGCTGACCGCATGCGCGGGTGTAAACGACGCGGGCTACAAAGTAAGTGTTGCCTTGTACTGTTTCATAGTGACGCTTACCACCCGCGCGGGCGGTCAGCGTGACTCTGAAACCAGCCTTAATCGCGTGCGCTTTGCGTGTGATCACGACTGAAGGACTAGTATCCATGGTCACGAAATAAATTTAAAAACAAACTTACTGTCAGTCAAGTGTCACTGTCATGTCATTGTCATCTGTCATTTTAAGTGTGTACCTTCGTATTGTTCGTATTATTGTTCTATTTAATTACTTTTTGCAATTTGCATTGCAAGGAAACTAACTAAAAGTGATTAACGCACTGAATAATTTTCGACGGATCGTAAAACCTCTAATGTGCACACTATATTAATTTCAAAATGGTTCGAACAGTATTTTCACCAGAATATTGCTTGCAGTACCTCGAGCAGTATGCATCGAAGGAGATTTTTGTCGTAGGTTTGATATTAGGACAGGTAAGTGATTGCACTATGCAAAATCATACGCACTGGTGTGTTTGTAGTTATATTGTGGTCTTTAAATTGAAGTTTGTTTTTTTGTATCAGACTACAAATGCAAAAGAAAATGTCATCCATTTAGCCCGCACACCAGAGGAAAAAACCACCGATAACAGCTCCGATTCCAGTTATGTTTCTGATAAAACAGACGTGGCAAAGAATCTGCTTAGTGTGTCGGAGGCATGGGTAGCTGATCATGCCAAACATGTCACGAGAATGCTGCCTGGTGGCATGTTTGTTCAAGGTACAACTTTCTAATATTTATCGACATTACAAAAGTACCAAAAATTAAGTTTGGATGTGTGTCCATAAACAATGAACTTGCCCATTTGATCACAAAAAATTAGTGCTTATGCTTGATGCTACATTATTTCTTAACTTTTTAACCTGTCCATATGTTTTGACTTTGCTATAGCATTAAAAGAAAAAAATACTAAATTATGAATTTGCTCTAAGTATTGAAAGTTTTTCAGGTATCTTTGTAACTAGCGATGAAGATATATTTGACGATCCTAACCAATTCAGTAAAGTAAAAGCAATTCTTCATTATATCTTTAAGGTTCTTAATACAAACCAGTATATGTATGGAAACTGTCCTTATTTAAATGAAAGGCTGGTCCTACACATGTCGACTAACACAAAAGTGCTAACGTGCAAGTCAGTAGAGGTTGGTGCGACTAACAAGAGTACCGTAATTAAACCTGTAGAATGGAAGTTCCTACCAAAACCACAGCAATGGCAGCGTTTGGATTGCTATTATGAATTTGATGAAGTGTATCCTGTGATTGTAAAGAAAAGTGGTATATCAGTAAAACATCAGTTCCAGGTAATGAATAATGCATAATTTACAATTTACAATTTAATTAACAACAATAGTTACTAAACTATTGTTGTTAATTAACAACTGTTGTTATACAATATTACATTGGTTTCAATAAGTAACCTTTTAGTTTTTTCTTCTTCCTAAATTATTTTAAAATAGAGTCATACGGTCATCATAATATGATCACGACTATTATCCCCGAAGGGTTAGTCAGAGACTAGGCAATGAGGACTGCCAAAGCAGTCCTCTGCCATAATCCACTTTTAACCAAATAGCAACTGCTAAAATTATAGAAATTAGAGTCAATTTTATTATTTCTATCTTACTTTCTTACTCTGATTGCTCATTGACCCAAAGTTAGCCTTGTCGTCCAACACAAGGTGACACCACTGCCATCTGTTTTGCACGATCTCTTGCCAACCGCTAGTTTCCAGTAAATCCTTGGCAATTTTTATCTTAGATACTCATTTATTTATTTATAGGTGTTATAGATCCAATCCAGTATCATTTATTAGACTATGATGTTTTTACTATGCAATATGCATGCAACATTACCTAAGTGTAATACACTTATAATAAAAAATGTATGGAAATAGGTAATTCTTTAAAAGGTAGAAATGTTCCCTTTGTTCTTTTTCTTGACAATTTTGGTTATGAAAAGATATTATTATATCAGATAGGTAACTGCTTATAATTTGGTTAATGCAATGGCAATATTTTGCTACATTACAGCAAATCCTTGAGTCTGCACACAAGACAATGGAGGCAAGCGTGATGTTTATTGATGGAGAACTGAAAGATGGCAGCGAAGCTCTTGAGCAATTGATCAAAAAGAAGAAACCGAAAACTAGTTCTAAAATAGCACAGCAAGATGTTCCCAAGTCTATGCATGTGTCCCTATTTGTGCCATTTGTAAGTAAAGTTTAAATACTTAATTACAATATTAAGTGGTAATACTTACAAGGTAAATGCAGTAAACTGTTGCACCAAATCTCTCAAATGAAACTTGTCTCTTTCTACTTCAAACCAATATGTACTGCAGAACTTGAAGCAGCAATTACAAATCACGATGACCGTTAATCACTCTACATTGGCCAAAGAAATCGAGGACGTCCGAGGGCACGCTGGGTTGATGACATCGTCAGGGTCACTGGCAGCACCTGGATGAGATCGACACGGAACAGAAGGGACTGGCATAAATTAAGGGAAGCCTATACCCAGCAGTGGGTGGTTGGGGTCTGATTTATTGATTGAAATTTCGTAAAGATTTAAAAAAAAAATAAAACATGAATTTGCCAAGGACTATGCAGCAACCTTCTAAATTTAGGTGTTGTATGTTTTGTTTCTAGGAAAACTCTTTACCCGAGACAGTTGAGTACTTGGAATGCGACGGCAGCATACATTTCAGTGGGGTGGTCTCCTCCAGTGTGTTTATGTGCCCCAAGGCGACCATCAGTGAAGCCATAGCCGCTGTCAAACAGGACATCATACGGTCACTCGCTTCACGGTTCACTATGCACTGTGATGCTTTAATTGATGACAATTTATTGCCTGAAGGTAAGATTTTAATTTTTAACCTTTTAACTCTTTCACGGGCAGTACAGTTGAAATTTTCAACCTTATTCGAAAATCATAAGGTTCAATATTTAGTGGCAACATAGCTGCCATTGTCTTCGAAAGGTTTATTGCGCTAGTGGCGCCGCGTACTAAGTGTTAAACTGAGACTGAAATGTTTGCGTCCTATTGTGTATTGTGAATACAGAATAATAGTTCGAAATACCTGTAAAACATTAGTAACACTGCTAAAACCAAAGCTAGCAACCCCATTGGGCGCAAGGGCGATTCCCCATAATTCTGAAAAGGGACTTCAAGTTCATCCTATTTAATAGCAATCGCGTAAAACATTAGAAAACGATAATAAATATGTGTTACAGAGAAAGTGTGCTTCAACGAGCCCCCACGCCGCGTGTTAGTCCCCGTCGGCTCGCTCTACCTATGCGACTACTTGTTCCCGGGCGAGGCGCCCGCGGAAGCCCTGTTGTCGGTCCGAGAGCTGTTGGATCTGCAGATCACTGAGGCCGACGTGGTATGTGACGTCGAGACGCCGGCGGGTGAGTGGAATTTTTTGCCTTATCTTAAATAGGTCTACAGTGTTGTGGAACCAGCTCTCGGCGGCGGTATTTCCGGACCGTTACGACTTAGGGATCTTCAAGAAACGAGCCTATTCCTTCTTTAAAGGCCGGCAACGCGCCTGCGATTCCTCTGGTTTTGCGGGTGTCCATGGGCGGCTGTGATTACTTTCCATCAGGTGACCCACTTGCTCGTTTGCCTCCTTCTGCTATAAAAAAAAAAAAATAGGTATGCTTTTTATTATTGTGATGGAAAGTTTTATGATAGGGAGGGCCTTTTTCAATAATTGACGCTGTAAAAGAAAGGGAGAAAAGAAATGCCCTAGCTGAGTTTCTTGCCAGTTCTTTTCAGTATAAGGCTCCCGCCCCATAGATATACTTACGAACCGATGGCATAATGATTACCTAATGACTTTCAAAAGTGCTGTAACCTAAACCTGGCCTAACCTGAATAAATGATATTGATTCTTAATTCTATGCTAATTTTTTAGGGGGGCGATATCATATAATTATAGCCTAAAATATTATTCGGTTTGCAGTTTTCATAGTGACCTTAAAAAGGTACCTCGAACCACACAGAGATTTTACTACTAATGTGGACAGAAAGAGGTTCTCCCCGACAACGCCTGTCGTAGTCGTCAGGATGTGACGCTCACATGTCCATTTCGCTCGATGGAAATAATTGCAAAGTGCATTAAGTTATGTAATAATTTGTAAGCCATGTGTTTAGTTTGCCATTGCTCGTTCAAAGAATACTATAGCCCGATAAGTTCGTGTGCGACCTTTACGTGGATCAATTTCTTCCTTGGTAGCGTCTGGCACTGATTTGTCTTGACAAAAGTAACAATAATATTAAACTACCTTGTAGGACAAGAAATTTTATATTTGTAGTCAGACAAATCCGTGCCAGACGCTACCACGGAAGAAATTGATCCGCGTAAAGGTCGCGCACGAACTTGTCGGGCTAGAGCTACCCTTCTCTTCCCTTGGGTGTCGTAAAAGGCGACTAACGGACTTAAAACACATACGTCCAACAGCATAGAGCGGCGATGGGCTCACCACCTATCACGCTGAGCATATGTGCAGTTGTAATTTAGTGAAAAGTGGACTACGGCAGTGGAGTGCTTCTTTCTGCGGTCGTCATTGCCTAGTCTCTGACTCACCCTTAGGGGATAATGGTCGTGAGTATCGTTGTAAAAAAACTATTTCAAAACCATTTAAAACTATAATCAACGGTTTGAAACGGTTTAAAACCGCAAAAAATACCATTTTTAACGGTTTTATTTTTAATATAACAAGCTTTGTAAGGCAACGGAGTCAACAGTTTGCACTATACAGTCGAAATGGTATCAGATTTTTTCTGTTTTTTGGCCGGAAGTAGTGTGTTTTGACTATTTTGTACTAACAAAATAGTCAAAACACACTACCCACTACCACACAAAACGAATGAATGATGAATTATTGTAATATAGGTAGTAACAATTTGACAAACCTGAAAAAACACAGTTTGGTGCTCCTTGGTATGGGAAATTCAATAACGTAATGAACATCGAGCTTTTATTTAAAAAATACTTATAGTTTTATACTAAACCGAAAATTTTGGTTTAAAACTTTTTAAACGTAAAAGAGAGCCCAGTTGATTTCGTTTTAAACCGGCTTTACATCTATAGTCGTGAGTATGTAATGTATCTAATAATTTGTTCGTTATCCCACAGACACATCGGAGTTCGACGCGTTAGACAGAGACGCGAGTAGCGAAGAGCTGCTAGCCACGCCGCAGGAAGCCAGCCAGTTCATGTACATAACGGGCATATGCTTCGCCATGTTGGTTCTCATCGTGTCAATCATAGTCCACTACTACGACACCATAGTCGAAGTACTAGGCAAAGTCTTTTCGAGATCTTGAAACATTTTGTAGGTATTTTTTTTTATTGGTGCAATGTCATAGCAGCTTAGAATAATAACGCTATAGAAACCAAGTTCGCGCGCCTATTTTGAAGCACATTAATTGGAGCCAGAAATGGCACCAAACGCCGGACCGCTCCGTAGTGTTCAATGTCACAGCGCGCCGAACGTGTCTCGCGAAAACAAAAAAAAAATGACGGTTTGTGCAGTTAAATTGTGTCACAACAGATCTGAAAAACAAAAGAAGTGTAATAACATCACTTTTCACAGGTAAGCTTTCAGTATTTCATAGTATCTTGTAGTTAATTAGGTCAAAATATAAACGTACTGCAGTGTGATTCTCTAAGTTAAAGCCTCGGTAGCAGCGGCCTGCGCAGTGCTGTCTCTTTCATATTCATAGAATTGGAAAGAGACAGCAGATCACGGCCATGCGCGCACGTTACGCGTGTGTGAATCGGTTTAGTGCTTCATTTTTGACAGAGCGCTTGTATGAAGGCTATCTTTCTATAGCGTTATTATTCTAAGCATAGCAGGTTAGTTAACAGCAATACATTAAAATTATTTATTTGATTTCGTCTGTTTTGTTAAGTAAAGCATTTTGTATGTCAGTTGTAATGGTCTTGCTTGGAGGTGAGCATTTACATTTTGTGTATAGAAAAGTTAAAGGTTTGTGTATAATTAGAAACAATATTGCTATAATCGTAAGCTTTTTATGCCATTAGAATAAGGGAGATTTACTAAGATATTATGAGTCTTTATAGAGGATATGAGAATCTTAGAGCCGTTGGTATTGACCAAAACGTCAGGATGGCTAACTATCGTTTTACATATTCCTGCCGCCTAGCAGCAGTATTCTATTGCTGTAATATACAGGGTGACTGGAAATTGGTGGCGGAGCCGTTAAGGTGAGGTAGTCTAGGGTTATTCCGACAGATATCACTATGAGACCTACCGTCCTTACTTAACCCATTCCAAGATAAAAATATTCAAATAGTAATAAATACTAAAAAAAAAGTGATTTTGGCCTACTTTTTTTTGTTTTGCAACAAAGATATTCTAAATAAGTAATATTAATTGTTAAGTCTCCCCAACTGTAATTATTTTATGCAAAAACTGCTAAACAAAAACGGAAAATGTAAAAAAAATACTTTGATGGCTGATAAAACATCAATTTTTTGGTTAAGTAAGGACGGTAGGTCTCATAGTGATATCTGTTGGAATAACCCTAGACTACCTCCCCTAAACGGCTCTGCCACTAATTTTCGGTCACCCTGTATAATCTACTAACATTACTGAATAGAGACTTTATAGCAAAGGCATAGCCATAGAGATCACAAGAACAGCAGTTAGATTTCTTACTTGCTGATTTGTTATAATGAAAGTGTTTTAATTTATTCATTTATTAGAAAACAAACTGTCTCACTGATTTAGATTATCTATTAAGTCATTTATTTGAACTACTGTGTCGTTTTGGTATTAACTGCTAGGTACGTTTTTTACTTTCAGTACAACTTTTTAGAAACTAACAATCATAAGTAATGATCGTTCTGCGAAAATTACATTCGTTGCATTTATTTTTTTATTGTATGACGAATTAATTAATGTTTTAAAAATAATTATTATAAAAAGTGTTACGACCTTTTTTACTCCTCCAACTAGGCTAAGTGCTATTTTAATTAAAAATATTCTGGCACACTATTATAATTATTGTTGTTGAAGATATTGTTGGCAATTGTTCTAGTGTTATTTATTTAGCTCTGTCTTCTGTTAGGTGTTTAATTCCGTGACGTTATGTTTTGTTCTGACTGCTAAATAATATATTTATAAAAAAAATTTAAAAACTTTTATTTATAGAGTGAGTACTAACCTGTCCAAGATAATTTTATTTTTATTTTATTTTAGTTTATATTTTTGGGAAACAAACAATTTAACAACACATATTTTTTTTTACAAAATAGATTTCACAGTTATCAGTAAAGTTTCCACAGTTAAATTATACATACAGATTAATTCAGGACACAAAGAGTAGCTCTACAACAAACACAGTAAAAAATACAATATAAAAAAAGTATGTAATTATAAAGATAACAAAAAAATTGTTGTTAAACGAAACGAGACACATTTACAAATTGCTATTCACTTACGTATTTGCTTTCTAAACTAAGAAACAGTACAATTAAACATATCCAAAGAAGCAAACATCCTATTATAATAATTACATGATCTAAACAAAAATGTATTGCCTGCTTACTCATAGCTAGTACTCGTAGAGGGCAAAGAAAACAAACTTTTAAGACGAGAACTTGTCCGAGGGAATCTAATACCTATATTTTCTAAAAGAAACGGAGTGTCATGATAAGATTATTCATTATTTTGTAAAGGAAAACTTGGTCTGTTTCAATGCGACGTTCCATCAGAGAGGAAATACAGATCTCTTTTTGCCTATTACGAATAGCTCTATGGTGAATGTACTTTTGCATTTTTTTATTTAGTCTTATAACTGATTCTATAGTATGTACATTATACTGCGGATTCCAGACCACCGATGCATACTCTAGAACCGATCGGACATATGAATTAAATAGAAGCACAAGGGTGGAGCACTGCTTAAAGTCTTTCCTATTCTCATTATAAAACCAAGCATACGGCATGCTTTTGTCACAATATATTTAATACATATGCCCTTCAATAGTTAACTTGCTATCAAGTATCACCCCTAAGTCTCTCACTTCGGTCACCCTATTAATATTTTTGTTATCCAACCTATAATCAAAATTAAAGACCTTCGATTTACGGGTAAATGTGATTGAACTGCATTTTTTGGGATTAAGGTGAAGATGATATATTTGACAATACTTACAGAGCGCATTAAGATCATTCTGTAGTAAGATACAGTCCAGAGGTGATGTTATACTTATAAATTTTTTCATATCGTCTGCGTAAATTAAGACATTGAATTTTTGAGCATTGTAACAACGCCGTTAATAAACAAGTTATACTTTAGGGGAACGAGATGAGACTTCTGAGGCACCCCCGATGATACACGGACAAAAGTTGAGCAGAATCCTTTTATAGTTACGGGTTGACTACGCTCCCTAAGGTAGGACTCCAACCAGCGCAACAAATCATCGTGCATACCAACTTCACCAATCTAGAACTGGTGTTATACTTTTGAAAACATATCGTCTGCGTAAATTAAGACATTTGAATTTTTGAGTATTGTAACAACTAACAACGTCGTTAATAAACAAGTTAAACAAGAGGGGACCGAGATGAGACCCCTGAGGCACCCCCGATGGTACAGGGACAAAAGTTGAGCATAATCCTTTTATAGTTACGGCTTGACTACGCTCCCTAAGGTAGGACTCCAACCAGCGCAACAAATCACCGTGCATACCAACTTCACCAATCTTCTGTAGATGTTAGAAGATAGATAAAATGTTGTCGAAGGATTTCTGAACTAATATTAAGGTTTTCTGGAAATCTGTTCGTTTGGCTACGTAAAGCGTCTTAAAGCTCCGACTTTAGCTCTGTCAGAGACCGGATTGGAAGTTTAGTGAATGGTGAATAATGTATATTAAAAATAATATGGAATGAACCAAGATTTCTCTGAGAGGGAGGAGGCAAGTATGTAATACTATTGCCCACTCCAGATATAAATGTACTGTGATAAAAGATGAAATATGAAGTCAGGAAAGGCTGCAGAATATAATAGGGTGTCAGTTGAGATGCTGAAGGCTCGACATGGCGTCGTAGCAACCTCAGCTGTACCGTCTATTCAACTTGTGCCTTAACACCGGCCAAGCCAAAAGATTGGTGCAAGGCTGTTATTGTGCAGCTAAACAAGGGGAAAGGTTCACAGATTGACTGTAAAACTACAGCAGGCAGGATACCAGCAGGATTTCGAAAATTAATAGAATGTACGGATCAGGTAATGTACTTTTCTTGAGAAGCATAGCCGAGGAACATTTGGTCAAAGGTCAAAAGGTCTGCTGCCCTTTTGTGGATCTTAAAAAGTAGGCTTATGATAAAGTGGTGAGGAATTAACTATGGTCGGTACTGTCAATGTATGGGCTAAGCGGCTACCTCATTCGAGCACTGAAACCTCTACGAGGATATAGTGCTTGCGCGAGCATTAACGGGTCGTACACTGAGTGGTTTAGCATCAAAAAGGGTGATGGACAGGGATATTTAGCGTCACCATGGCTGTTAAATCTATACATGGACAGTGTTGTTTGCAAAATTTGATGAATGTGGATTAAGAATGAATGTCTCGTCAAATGTCTTCTCTATGCAGATGACCAGATACTTCTTGCGTCGCTGACGACGCAAGTATTAGTTTCTAGAAGTCCATCTACCGATCTTTGCTTACTAGATGGTAACTAGTATGCAAAGACCGGTAGAAGGAAAAGGAATGAAAATGAATGTAAGTAAAAAGAAAGTTATGGTTTTCAACGAGACTAGTGTACGACAGGGTATTACGATTAATGGAGAAAAAGTGGAGCAATTAAAAGAGTTTGTGTACCTAGCCACGATGTAAGGGATGGCAAGAATGATAAAGATATTAAAAAGAAAGTGAATGCTAGGAATAGAGTGAATGGAGCACACTACGCCTTTATGAACAGGTGGAATGTGTCGCAAAAAGCACGACTGGCTGTGCATGGAGGAGTCTTAGTGGCGACGCTATTGTAGGTATGGAATTTAAAGTTGGGTGTGTGTTGCAGAGAAAACATCAAATTCGAGTGAATGTAAAATTCAGAAAAAATGAAATCAAAGAAAGGACAATGGGCAAAAGCGGTCCAAGAGCTTATACTAGATCCTCCACTGATGAGACTTGTGGGAAATGAATTTTATTCTTGTCATATGATTCTGGCAAAAGATTATTAAAATCCGTCCCGGGAATTTTTTTTATGGTCAAGTTAACCTGACTATAAATAGTAATATTTTATGTTATGTGTGGCGCAGGACATGCTTGTGCCTGTCTAAATAACATCCCAAGTAACACATAAGCAAAATAACAGTACCTACACACTTAGAACTTTTAACAGTTCAAAGATGAATATGGTTTGTGTAAGAGCTTTGGGAATAGCCATATACTGAATAAGGTTGGTTGGTGACCCTTAAAATACTTAACGCTTAATAAATTCTGTATTTCTGTCCTTTCCTTCTTTACGCTTAATAGCCAATCTCCGTAAGATTATTAGACAGATACGTTATTAAGCATTACGCGTTCCAGGTGGCTTAAATCTGAAAAATAGTGCCTTCGGCAGCATTTATCTGATTAACAATAATCTATACTGCTATTATTAGGTAAAGCAGTACTAAGCTTGTAGCGTTTTAAACAGCTAGGTAATTGCTGAATAAAGTATCACCTTCTGAATAATATTGTTTACATAGTTCTGGTATACAGCTTGATACTGAATAATTGTTTTTACTTTATCTTTAAACTGTATAAGATTATATGTTTTACTAATTATCCAGCTGCTGAATAAACAATATTATTTGTGTTTTTAATAAGCTTATTTTAGTATAATAAAGAGTTTCAACTAACTTATTCAAATTAAAGACCACATTTGTATTGATATAGCGCCCATAGCTTAATACCAGCAATTAGAATATTATTGTACGTATTTATTTTATGCGTTGTTTGAATCATGCATCGAAGTCGTGGTAAAAGCGTAAAGAACCGATCATATCGAAAGAAAATTGTTAAAAGAATATTTAAATATCAGCTGTAGTAATTGTCCAAGTGTCATCAACAGTAATGATCATGACAGGATTTGTGAAAATAGTTTAAACAAAACTGAACCCGGTCCCAATCAGCAAGCGTGTTTTCCCTTTAATGATGAGGGTTCCGTCCTCAAAAAAAAATATAACAGATTTTGGGATTGGAAAACCGAAAGATCTAAAAATTTAAGTATACAGAAAATTTCAATTCTGAAATGGTTATTTTATTAGCAGAAGGTATCGCAATACAAGAAAATAAAATTAACGTTGCGATAAAATGTTTTATTTGCGTTGTTTGTTTGTTTCATCGTAAGCCAATCTGCGCGAGGTTGGACACTGCTGTCTTTACTTAATTAATAAATCCGCAATATATCTTGGCCATCGAAGTTGTTCTTTGTTCTCCCATTGGGTCGGCACAGTACACAAATCTGAATGACCCTTACAACGTGTTGAAATTATTTTAAACGTCATTTTTCTGAAACGAAATATAAATAATAATTAATAATATAATAATAAGTCCGCCATTTGTACATCCTATTGTTGTGCAATAAAGGTTTTTATTATTTTTTATTTTTTTATACTAAGCCCGGCAAATGACCCCACTCCACCTGATGTTAAGTGGAAATGAGGTCCAGGCGCGAGGACAACTGGTGCAGCGTAAGAGACGTAGCATCAGTCATCCTCACTCTGCCGGCCCACAAAGTGCTTCTTCACGCCTCGTTTGAAGGACCCTATGTCATAGGTAGGAGGGAATACGTGTGCTGGTAGACTATTCCATCTTTTGGAAGTGCGGCAAAGAAACGAGTCACCGAATTTCTTTGTGCGAGATGGAATGTTAGAGACTGTAAATTGGTGACTCCGCAGAGCAGCACGCGTACTCCTACGGAGGAAGGGAGAAGGAGGGATGAGGTCAAAGAGTTCTTCAGAGCACTTGCCATGGTATAAACGGTAAAAGACGCTGAGTGACGCAATATCTCTACGCAATTGCAAAGGCTCGAGAGTTTTAGTGACCTCTGATTAAATAAACTAGGGCCCAGTGCACACCACACACACGAAACCTGCAATTTTTTTTAAACATAATAGATACTATTAATATAATAGTCTTTTTCACGAAAAAATAAAAAAGATGCTGTGATTTTAAATGTAAGTAATCAAATTAGTGAAAGCCTGATGGGAAGTTACATATTAGAAAAGGTTTTTGTTCGTTCGATTAGAGAACCCTAAAAATGTGAGTAACTAATATAGAAATGTGGTCAACTATATAAATGTTATTCATAAGTAAGTGTAAAGAGACCAGAATTAACAATTCATATTTTATTGCATTTTTGTTTTGCCTTCCTTCTCCGCCCTGTGCAGCTCTTGCGGTTGGGAGCAAACGGAGGTTTATCTTCCCTGCTCCTTCCCGCCGCCTCCTTTTGGGCCATTACAGTCTCGCAGAAGCCGAGTGCGGTGTCCCGGCGCGGGACTCCTGCGCCTGACGGTTCGCCACCATGGCCTCTACAACAACAGTCGGCAACGACAAGTCGGGACACACCGTCGCGTAGAGTTGCGCGCGCTCAGCCACAGTGTTGCTCAGCCGACCAAACAGGGCATGCCTTCAAAGGTTGTCTTCCGCGACACTCCGCACTGGTGGCACGCCATCGTCGGTTCTCTCCCTGCTCAGATACTACCATCCAAAGCAGCCATGCCTCGAGAGGACCTGTGATAAGCGAAAGGAGAGTGAGCCCGCCTTGCGATCGACCCATCGCAGACCCCGCGAGTTCCACCTGAGGCAACAGGTATTTTTTTTTTAAGTTTACAACTTTATTAATAACTTTTTGATAGAAATACCCTAAGAGTGTAAATAAAAAATTCAAAAGTAATGTTGCTAATAAGTCTTAGTATCAAATTCGAGGGAAAAAGCTGCGGTTTATACGTGGTGGAAGGAGGTCTCAAGGGATACCTGTGTAAAACCACTCTGTTAATGGAGGAAAGCCCGTAAGAAACTGCACAATTAAGCGTAATTACCTTCCTACATTTTTATTTATTTTTACATATTATTAAGAGAGTCAATTAAAATTTGCCTTTACCGTAAGTTTGCTTTTTGATATTGCTTTCTAGAACATGATACTTATTAGCGACGCAATCCATTACCTTAAAAAGTACTACTTAGTATAGGATGTGTTTGTTTTTTACGAGTTAAATCCCTGACTTGAGTAGGTACCTAGTAAATACCTAGTTTTATTTAAAATAAAACGTGCCTCTTTAGATTTCATTTAAATCTTAGCCATGTTTGATATCAAATCTGTACTATACCTACGCTCTGATGTTTTTTACTAGATTTATTTATACTCCACTTTATGTTTATTTTTGTTTGATGCAAATAGAGTTAATTATTATACGCTATATTTGTCACAGTTTCTAACTTCGCCATCCTCGCCCAATAGAAAAAAAAACATCATGTACTTATAGACTAACTATAAGTTAGAGATGCGTCCTTGGAATTGATGAAAGAATAAGAATATTAAGTACCAATTTAGAAACTAAGAAGAATTTAAGGGGGTGCCGTGCGATCACAAAAACTGACATAGCTAAGTGTTAATGAACTTCAAAGCAAAATCAATCACATTGATATTTGTAATTAGAACAATTCTGCTTTGAAGTTTCAGACCTAGTAATTTAATTAGAGCAATGTTTTTATTCTGCGAAATGCGCAAAACTGCGCTTGTGTTAAAAAATAAAATTTACTTTTTAAAGAAGGGGGTGCCCTGCGGAATATCAATACAAATATTTTCATGTAAGAATTTTTGTTTCATGCGTAAAATTAAGAAAGTTGTCGACAAAGTATATGTTTAGGAGTCATTACATTTATGTGTTGTTTGTTATTGTTTAAAGAATGTGTTTCAAATTTCAACAACCTTGTGCAATGATCAGGCTAACTTACATATAAGTTCTTTTAATGTAAGTATATAACTAATTCTCACAAAGTGACTAAATTTTCACAATTTCGTGCAGGACGGGGGTCTTGGTATAAGGTGGAAAATATTTTAAATGCAAAATCATTCGTGAATCGATGACAACGAAACGGCTAAAGAATAGGATTTAAAAACAATTATTGCTTAAAATACGAAATTATTATTGATTTAGTTACGCCATCTGTCGAGAATTCGATATCACATTTATTATTGTTTGTAGATACTCCAGAGATGGCGTTAGCGTCGCGGTGTAACCGCTTATTAAGCGATTCATCAAATACACGTTTAATCATTAGCTTTGTGGCGGTAGTGTAGTTCCAGCTGCCGATGTACGCTAGAAAGAGAGATCCTAAGTTTCATAACGTGTTGTCTCGCTTGTATTCATTGATATCGGCAGGCAGGGCAGGCCGCCACCAATGTGTATGAGTTGACAGCGGCAAGTACTCATACAGAAATGCATGAACGAGCGCTCCACACGAGTGACAATTAAAACAAGTTATCAAGTTCCGTCAGTCAGTTGCAGTGTTGCCAGACCGTCCTAAAAGGGACGGTTTTCCGTCCTATTTAATGCTTGGCCGTCCTTTAACCGTCCCCTCATCGTCGCCGTCCCTTTTTGCGATTACTTTAAATTATATCGGTTTTAAAAATAATTATTTAATTAATCTATGAACGCTGTGTATAAATTATACGTATTTGGACGCATCCCAACTTAACTACAACTCTATCCATTGGGACTTTTTATACTAATCGGTCGAACTAACATGACACCTGCTGCAGGTTATACCAGCTGTCCCTCTCACTCTCTGGGCATGACAGAATCGAGTGAAATAATTAGAGTAGGGCTTCAGGTGTCATGTTAATTTGACCGAGTTATACTCTATCGGTTGTGGTGGTGGTGGTGGTGTGAAGAAATTTGAGCCCAGTAAAAATAAGCTCAATGGCAAGATTCGTTAATAAAAAAATCACATTATATTTTTAATATTTCAAAAGCTTAAACTAATTTAAAGATAACTGGATTGCTGAGGAGCTTAATAACATTGGTATCTCATTTTGACGTAGAAAATACTGCACTTTATATTGCAAAGTCATGTTTATGTTGAAAACTGAATCTACACTAATTCAAGTGAGGTAGATAATTTTGTTTTGCATGCACTTTTTCGGTTTAAATTGTTTTACAAAACTACACTAATGCAAGTAAATAAGGTTGATGTTTTTTATGCATGCAATTTTTTGGTTTTAAGTTATATTATAAAATACAAAAAAAATAAAAAAATATAATTTACGAAATCGTCCCTTTGCCTAAAAAACCGTCCTTTTTCAGGTTAACCTCCGTCCGAAATTAACGAAGAGAACTGGCAACACTGGTCAGTTGCACAATGGTGTTGTGAACTTATGGTGTTGTGTTCTGTCAATGTTTGTGTTACGATGTGACTAAAGAGGAAAAAAAAGGAATTCTCATTAATTAAGATGAAGTGCCAGGGCTCGTTCGTTGCGTGATTAATTAATTCAACAAACCGGTTTTATTGCCAGTGGTTCGGTACGTGATATAGCAGCAAGACGAGACTTTGTTTACAATGGCGTTTTCACTTAACAAGTTGAAGAATCTTTTGAATAGCAACCGGGACGGTCAGTTGGCGGGGAGTGGGAGCCTGGAGCCGGAAATCGGGTTCAAACTGGCTTTGCACCCGGTCGCCAAGACTTTGTTCGTGACAGTGATTGGGGCTAGGCACCTCCCGTCCTTGTTTGGACTCAGCCGTGCCCATGGATACCTCGTTAAGGTGACATTCGAACATTGTTTATTTATCTGTGCGTATGTACCTACTTAGTATGCATTGATGGACAACGATACAGCCGATAACCAAATTCGTGGGCCGCTTTGTAGTTCATTACTTCGGAATGTAGAATAATTTGCACCTAGACACTTAGACATTGCAGTGTTTAGAATTTAGAAACTAGCTGTAGGTACCTATCTATATAGCTAGGTATGGATTTACATGAAAAGTCAGACGGGTTTCGTTGGTCCAACAGTTATTTTACACTGCAATCACTAAAATCACAGTCTTCAACAATTTTTTGTTGATGCCTACTTCTTACTTACTTACTTGTCTAATGTCGGGTTCCATAAAATTAAAGGAGAACTTTTGAGGATTCTGAGCTTAGTTGAATGTTTAGGAACAGCTGACCTAGACAATTTCGATGACTCAAACTTTAAAAGTTTATAAGACTTAAGTAGGTACCTACCTATAAACTTTTAAATTTGACATACTTACAAATTACATAGTCATATAATCACGACTATTATCCCTGAAGGGTTAGACATAGACCAGGCAATGAGGACCTCAAAAGCAGTCCTCTACCATAGCCCACTTTTCACCAAATAGCGACTGCACATTGTGCTCTCAGCGCAAAGAGATTTAATAGTTTAATGTCTTTGTCTCAGCGTGACAGGTGGTGAGCCCATTGCCGAAGTTTACACCTCTTACCTATGAAAAAAAACGTTTAAGTAAGTGGTAATACTTGTAATGCTCGTAACTTGTTTTCTTTACAATTTAATTAGGTAAGTACTTACTTACCCTACATACCTGCCTACCAACGTACAATTCCAAAACTGATTAATTGATTATTATCACTGTTTTCATAAGATTACGGATTAGCGGTATCTACGTAACTACCTATCCTTTCCGGGACTTAACCCAACTGACCGCAAAACTGCACGTAGCGTGTTGGTATAGGTCCACTGGGCTTCAATCCGGTAGAATTTAGAAAAGTTTAAAATTTACAGAAGAGATCAACTCAAACTGCAAAATTATTTTCAAAAACACGGCACCACCTTTAAACTACCTACTTAGCTAACTAAGTCTAAACAATCAAAATGTACTTTAAATATTTTTAAACGAATAGATACCTACCTACTTCAGAAATTGAAGTCACTTGCCATTGGCAATGAAACGTAATAAGGTCAAGGATCATAAGACCGCCCCGCCGCGCCGCCCGCGCCAGGGCGGTCGCGAAAATTTTGAAATTCTTGTGCATCTACGTACAGTTTTACACTAATTAATTACCTGCGTTTTCAGCTTTGGACAACAATAAACTTAGGTAGGTACTTGTACTATAATCAAGTTAGGTAGGTAGGTGCGTAGGTTATAGTTAATTTACAGGTAGGCATTCGAGTCTAATCTCGTAATTAACAGCGTTAGCATGCGGGCAACCATTACAGATTCGCCGTTGCCGTTGGTAGTTCTACCTACTTAGCTAACGTCCGTCTAATTGTTATTCTAATTGTGTCCGACTGTGTGGAAGTTTAAATTATAATTCAGGTACCTAAGTACAAATAGGTGCACGTGCACCTAGTTTATTACTTACATACCTTACTACGTAACTACTATTTAAGAAGTTACTTACTTACTCGTAAGTAGGGTTACCATTTAGGAATTTAAAAAGTCCGGACCAAATACCTGACATTTCGATAAAAGTCCGGACTTTTAAGTCACAAAATTTAGATAATTATGAGAAGTTAATAAAGATTAAAGACAAGAAAGGAACAGTAAATTTTGTCGTGAAGATGCCTAAATTAGTTGTTATTTAGTGTATACCTAGTCGTATTTCCAATCAAAACTTCCTATGTCACAAATTACAGACTAAAAATGAATAATAGATAAAAAGCACAAAGAATTGTATTACGTAGCGTTCATGTTGATAAATTTGTACCTAGCTCTAAAAATCATTATGGCACGTTTCTCACATCCAATTAGAATGAAAAGGGTTTAGCAGGAAACAATGAAAAAACTACGTTGTGAATCATACGCTGGTATGTAGGCAGGTAGGTTGGTCTGAAACTCAAAACAAATCTAAATATTCGGGTATTTTCCAAACAACAAAGCGAAACAATAATAATTGACTAGATATTGATAACATAAATAATGGTGTTCTAGATTATCATACGGTCATCCGACATACTTTCGGCCAGACGTGGCTCGTAAAAAATGACCGATATCGCGATTGACGGGAAATTGATGTCTCATTCCCGAGCACGTGTTCAATTAGTTCTCATGTTCCATTTGATATATTGCATTTACCTGGACCAAATCAGAACCTGATATTAAAACAGGTCAACAACATTGTAGCTTTGCTTCAGATTCAGATAGAAGTGTAAAGACGCATTTTGTACCTGCCGAACCAATTACACTATTTGCGTATAGTTTCCGTACGAAAGAAAAGGTTTAAAACGTAAAAAAATCAATGTAAGTAAGTACCTAAATGTGATCGATGACGAACCTATAAAAGTAAAGGAAAGGAAAGTCTACGAACTTTCTCTGCTATGCAAAAGCCTCCATCATTTAAATCAAGTCATCGCTAAGTACAAATTTTAGAGATGGGGTATTGGCTTTTATCCAGAGAATTATACATCAGCTCCTAACCACGTTTTTGCAAATGCGGGTTGGGAATCACAAACCCGGGTTATGCATTAACATATGAAATAAACTTTTCTTGATCTGGGAATTGAACCCAAGGCCTCTGGATATCGGGCCAAGCGCTTTACCCCTCGGCCACTGTCCGTCCACTGAGGCGTTGACGAACGGATCCCATAATGTTGAAAATGTTTGCGCGTAAACGAGCGACCACAATTCATACAAAGTCTGAGTAATTATACCATATTTGTACAACATTAAATTCGTAGGAATATTCAATTGTACGCTCGGAATAAGGGTAGCAACTACGCAAACAATTTGTTTTAAGTCTACATAATACCTACATGGATATTATAAAATTAGGATTGGGCGAAGTTGAGTTTCCACGTCGTAGAGCTTCCTGTCAGTACGTTCGTTTGTTTGTCTATTTATTCATTTATTACGTGGCGTACGTACACAAAACAGCTTGAATTATATTACGCCTAATGACTAAAGCTAGATTCTTAAAAGATCTAAATAAAACCGAAAACATGTGTAGTCAAGCTTGCTTCACAATCAAGAATAGCTGTTACAAAATAATGTTGAAGTATCTATTCTGTAGTACTTTGTGAATACTACAAAATCGTAAATGTAATAAATGAGATAAGTTAACAAAAAAACTTTTTGGTTGGTTTTAGTAATAGAAAAGAAACCTAGCTTCCTAGGTTCCAGCACACATTGCGTCTGGATAGCTACATGGATGAAACGTGGACTAATAGGCGGTGCACTGCTTCTATGCGGTCCTCATTGCCTTGTCCCTGACTAATCCTTTGAGGATCTGAATCCAATGTCGTAAATCTGCTCTTCATTCATTCTTCCTATTCTTCGTAGGTGTATTTCAGGCTATTAGTAGGTTCGGCCGTCATGGTCAGCCTTGAGTGAATCGCATTTAGCATATATTATTTCTGGTTTTCCACACAGGCCGACAAAAAGCCTGGTCATACCTCCTCAAAGAATGTTTTGATAGTAACCAGTAACCAGCCACCAGGTTTTAGATCCAGAGGTACCGGGTTCGATTCTCAGCGGAGAGAACATCTTTGTGTACTTGGTTGAATCCAATGTCGTAAATCTGCTCTTCATTCATTCTTCCTATTCTTCGTAGGTGTATTTCAGGCTATTAGTAGGTTCGGCCGTCATGGTCAGCCTTGAGTGAATCGCATTTAGCATTTATTATTTCTGGTTTTCCACACAGGCCGACAAAAAGCCTGGTCATACCTCCTCAAAGAATGTTTTGATAGTAACCAGTAACCAGCCACCAGGTTTTAGATCCAGAGGTACCGGGTTCGATTCTCAGCGGAGAGAACATCTTTGTGTACTTGGTTTGGTTGGATAAAGATTGTAGTCTGCCTGGAAAGTAGTGGTGGGTAATATATCTTTTTTTGTGAATCGACTCGAAACATATATCGATAATTGATATCGGATTCTGAAACTATAATATATTTTAATATCGGCGATATCGGTATCGACCTTATTAGCACTGCATAGTGTATCAATAAAGGATTCGTAAACTTTACTCACCTGATACTAGTGACAAATAATAATGATATTTTATCATTGTTTGTTAAAAACTACTGATCAATGATAATTCAATAAATATCAGCGATACGGTACAATATTCTTGAATCGGATCACGTACAATATATTATTATAATGATCTAAACGCACACCGCATTCCTGACGCGATTTGATTTTGTGTTTTCCAAAATATATAGTTTCAGAACACAGTACGCATCGATATCGGATTTTACGATATGGATGCAATCAAAGAGATTTAGTTTAATGTCTTTAGATGCAATATACGTTTCACTAACTACGCACACCGCATTCCTAACGCGATATAGTGTTTTCCAAAATATATAGTTTCAGAACGCATCGATATCGGATTTTACGATATTGATGCGATATACGTTTCAGTAACTAAATACGATTTGTATCGCCCACAGAAGTGGGCGATACAAATCCAGTAGAAACTGGAAAGTTTTGTTCGACCTATATTTTACAAAATAAATCTAAAACAAATCGAATTAACATTTAAATAGATCCCCAGCGTAATCCGAAAGAGAAAAAAATATGTTTTCAGCTTATGGGATTTTTGATTTCCATTCCACGATATGAATTACATTAGAATGGCGACTTCTCGATTATTTCCCTGAGGAACCAGGAGAGCCACGAAATACACAATGGGGCTTAAAAAATGTGTCGGCGGCTGCGTATTTACATATTGGCCTGTGGATTGTGTGCCTCTCGTAGGTACATCAATCTCATGATGCGGGTGAATGGTAAAGATTGTTTTTCCCGAATCAGTTTTCTCAGTTTAAGTTCAGTGGAAGCAAAACGTTTGTGTAATCAAATAAACTTGAATAAGGTAGTGTTAAGTGTAATCAGATAAACTTTCATAAGGTATTGTTACTTTATGATTTATTAATTAACATTCCTACATATCACATTAATTGTGCTTAACCTCATTCACTCGATTAAACTGCATATTAACAAGTTTTTAAATGCATTCTACTTTAACCAGCAGATACTAACTTAGATACTTAAATGAAAGTATACTCGTTTACGCACTTACTTAAAGTAATTAATAGAGTGGTTCGGAACCCGGAATCCTCATTATTTCATCATCCATCATCAGGCACATTATTAAAGAATACTACCAAGCCATCTCTTCTCTTTGGTGTCGTAATAGCACAGAATAACCCGTACAGAGGTTCACTCTCTAACGACTTTCACGCGAAATTGAAACTTATCGTGTGACCCGAGCGTTCATATTCAGTTAAGCAACGCTGACTCGATACCGATTTGACGTCAGAAGCGCGCGCTATCGTAGGGTTTCCACTCGTGGATATACACTCGGCGTCAAAAAAATCGCACCTTTTAAAAATCATCTTTAAAAATTCTTAAACCTTATGTAGAGGATAGTGTTGGGTATCATTAGAAAGGTAACAAAAAGGAGTATCAAAAAACAATTAAATTTAACTTTCTGTTTAATTATAGTTATACAAACAACATTAAAATTAATAAAATAATAAAAATCCTTAATTAAGTCCTAATTAACAACAGATAATTTACAAAGAAAAATGTACAAAAAGTGTCTTAAAATTAACTTAAAATCTAGTGTTACCCCCCCTTGCCCTGATCACGGCTTCCATACGGTCCCTCATGGACCTCACCAACTTCAGGAGCTCTTCTTGAGGGATAAGCCCCCATTCTTCAATCACCGCGTCTTGGAGCTCCTGTAGAGTCGAAGGAGCTGGATCCCGAGATCGAACCTTACGTTTAAGATGGTCCCAGAGGTGCTCTATAGGATTCAGATCCGGACTTCGCGCTGGCCACTGCATCACAGAGATTTGGGACCTCTGCAAGAAGTCGCTCACGATGCCTGCAGTGTGAGCGCGAGCGTTGTCGTGCATTAATGTGAACCCCTCGCCAAAAGATTCGGCAAAGGGGACCACATGCACTTCCAGGACCTCAGTGACATAGCGGCGAGCAGTCAGCGACCCTTGTCCGCGAGCACCTCCAGTCCGGGAGACGCAGACAAGGTCGGTTTTGCCGGCAGCAGACATACCGCCCCAGAACATGCAGGATCCGCCACCATATTCCACCGTCTCCTGGATGCAGGCTTGGGCGAAACGTTCACCCTGCCTCCGGTATACTCTTCTCCGTCGGTCGTTGCAGAAAAGACACACTCGCGTCTCGTCTGAGAAGAGAACAGCTCTCCACTGCTCAAGGGTCCAATCGACGTGGTCACGAGCAAACTGCAAGCGGGCTCGCCGATGCGCTGCAGTCAATTTTGGACCCGTAGCAGCTCTGTGGGCCGCTATCTTCTTCTCCTTCAATCTTCTTCTAACCGTAGATACGCTTACGGTGCGTCTGCGAACTGCCTGGAGCTGCTGTTGCAACTCAACAGCGTTGGAGAAACGATTTCTCAAAGAGTTCGACACAACGAACCGGTCGTCTCTTTCCGAAGTGCAGCGACGTCTACCCGAACCGTGTCTGCGGATATAGCCACCGGTCTCTATGAAGCGCTGGTACACTCTTCGAACGGAATAACGGCTCAGGTTCAGTTGCCGGGCGACATCACACTGCCGCACCCCTGATTGCAGTAGTGCAACCACTTGAGCGGCTTTATCAGCTGTGGTATCCATCAAAATCTGTGCGTGTGTCCTCTTCAACGGTTGAATAGCGAATGACCCACATTGAACCCGTGTTGACCGTTTTATACCCACAAAGGAAGCGCAACTAGCAACTCTCACGGGTAGCAAAATTTGCATCGAATTTTTGTGACACTTTATTTGTTGCATTAGGTTTTATTTGATAATGAAAAGTAATGTTTTTTATTAAGTTAATTAAGTAACCTTGTAAATAAAATCATAATTAATGCGACTGCATGTGCATATCAAGAGTAAATGACATTTGAAAGTGATTTTCTAAGAGGTGCGATTTTTTTGACGCCGAGTGTATTTAAGTACGACTACTTACGACTTTACGACGCGCGACATATAGAGCGTGCGAGCCGAGCGGCAAGCTTTAGTGCAACACGCCTGCCTGGGAGGCGCGCCAGCCGAACGTACCTAAACTGTGGAGTGACACCCCGTTGGTAATAGCCGACTACTGGTCTAAACACTAATAAAAGGCGATGGGCTCATCATCTAATTCGCTGAGCACATGTGTCGTTGTCATTTGGTGAAACGTGAACTGTGTCAGTGCAAAGTGCAATACATTTAGGGTTACCAGCACCCGTTTTGTATTGCAGAGGATTTGTTAGAAAAAATTATAGGACCAAAGACGGAATCAAAGGACGTGATGTTATTTTCAATAAAACGCTCTGTTGTAGTATCAGTAGAGATATTTATTTAAAAAAATATCCCTATTTTATTACGAAACAAAAACAAGGTATCAAAAAATCAAATAAGTAATTACACGCATCATAAAACAAAGACAAAATTACTATTTTTTTACAATATATTTTGTATTACTTTTTGCTTATTTACGCTACCTACTGATGCGTTAATTTTTATCCAAAATAAAGGACGAAGTATCGCCCTCTAATCTTTATTTTAAAAATTAAGGGACACTACCCATATTAAGGGCTGAAAATGAGGACGTCCTTTAAAATAAAGGACATCTGGCAACCCTAAATGCATTTGTGGTTCTCATAGTCACTGACTAACCCTTTGAGGATAACGTCGTGATCGTGAATGTGTGTGTGTATTTTTTGATTTTCGTAAGAGCTAGAGTCCAAGCTCTAAGTCTAATACAAAAGTCCAAAATATTAGTAACTTATGTAATATTTAAAACCGTTACACATTACAATTCACAACACAGTATTATGCTGCGTAGTTGTAGTCGAGGTCTTTAAAAGTACCAGTACCTATAATTACTTAATCGGAAATGTATTGTTTGTTTTTTGTCTTATTTCGAATGAAACAGGAACTTTTTTAATGAGTTTATGAGATTATAATATATCTCGTCTATAAAAGTAAATAGTTAAAGGACATTTGTCAGCCCAACCCACAAAGTAACATCACCACAATACACGCCACAGCTACGTGTTATGTCATTTGATAAGTATTGATAAGCGATGACGAATTTTAGCAATTGCCGAGACCTCTATGACCATATTTTTATCACCTTTTTATCATTACGTTACCTATGCTGTTTGACGAAATTGTACAGCTAATATGCTCTTATCAAGATAACAGATGTAATAGCATTATCGGAATTAGTTGAGCCAATTTATAGTAAGTAAACAAGTGCACTCTTGGCCACAGTACCCTACGAAGTGGTTGATGTTTAGGGATAAATAAATATGCAGATCTCAATGAGAGACGAGAGGTGTAATCATTGCAAGATAGATGGAAGAGTTTGGGGGAGGCCTTTAGCAGTGGACAGCTTATGCTAGAAAAAAAAGTAAATAAAAGTACTTATAGATAATGAGATAATATTAATAGATTCAAAAATAAATAATGATTTACATGATTATTTACACTGCGATTCTAACGCTGGTTCCAGGTGTGAATAGTAAGAAAACTCTAGCTAAAACTTCGATCTAAAACATGTCTTAAACTATCTTACGTTATTAACAGGACAACAGGGGCCCAAGTCTGCTAATTTACGAATGGCATAATTGAATCGTAATTGTATCGCAATTGTATCGCATTGTAATTGTTTGACACATTTGGTATTCTTATATGAGTAAGAGAATACCAAATGTGTCAAACAATTACGATACGATCCAATTGCGATTCAATTATGCCATTCGTAAATTAGCAGACTTGGGCCCCAGGTTTAACTCAATAGCCGTAACAATTGGGAATCCACTATAACGTAGTTTTAAAGGATTTCAACCTTTTAAGCTCTCCTATTAAGGTTCATTTCCGGGTTTTATACTATCCAGCTGCTATGCCAGCAACTTCTCGACTGTTTGGCAAATGGAACTGTAGTGATTTATAGTTATTATTTAATAACATACCATACATATGTAATGTATGTTTAGTATTCAAGAGTTTAATTTACAGCTTGTACCTTTTCTTTCTTTAAATTTTTGTAGATTTATATACCTTTCAATATTTGTTTTCAGGTCAAAATATTTCCCGGAGACAGCAAATTCGAGACGTCACTACAAGAAAGCTCTTGGCCGGTGTGGAACGAAGACTTTAAATTCCAATTGAAGCCTAAAGATGCGAAGAGGCCCAATGACAAAGTCGACCTTCAGAGTCTAGTTGCCGGCCATTTTTTGTCGCTCACAATTTATGCTATACTAGAGCCGCCTAAACAAGAGTCGGACAGGAAAAAAAATAGTAAAACTTTAGATGCAAAAAAGACGAACAAAGTGACGGAGCAAGATGAGCCGAAAGCGATGTCTGGTTTTCTGGAGAAAACGTTCAGTAGTTTTAAGTCGACTAAAGGTGAAGCTATTGCTCAGAAGTCGCTTTTGGAAAAGCGCAGGACGGTAGGCGCTGCCACTTGGAACTTTGACTCGAAGCTATTCCAAAATGATCTCAAGAACGGTCTGACTGGAACGCCGGACATCTGGAGGCCCATTAACGCCATCACCAGTGGATTAAACAGGGCAGATACAAGGGTATGTTGAACACAATTATTTCATTTATGACAAGACAAACGAGATTTTAAAGCACAAAACTCTACCTAAACATTAAAGTAACAACGCTGTCTCAAAGCGTATTAAACAAACACTTTGAATGGTAGTCGAACGAGTTCAATGCGAGAAATCGTAGTTTAATTTATCTCCAAACTCTGCTGACGTGAACCGACAGAACAGACTACTGACGTGAACCTATTTTAGGTTTTTGGATGTTCTCTTTTGTAAACCCAACTATTATTGATTATTATTAAGCACATTAATGATAATCTCTACATACATTATATGTGTCTACAATAATAACCTAATCGCTCGTGTGGCATGTGAATTGCTCGATAGTACATCTTACTTCGAAGGACGAAATATCCACGGCCAGCGCAATCTCATGTCACCGAATTAAGTCTAATGTGGTGACCAATTATTCGTAATTATTCCGAGCTCCTTTGTAGTAGGTACTTTAGCCACCAGATCTAGGTCATGCCATATGATTTAAAGTCAGAACACGCAGTAGACTATCTTCCAGAATAGTTATTTTTAATTGAGAAGACTAGTACTTTTTGCGTTACAATTTTTATCATGTAAATTTTTCTTTGAGTAATAATTTTTACTGAATGTATTTGTGCGTTATTGCTAGACTAGCATAGCCTAGTCTATTGCCTGCTACCTATAGACAAAAAAAGTTGTTCCACATATTACCTAGAAAAGTCTTAACACTAACAAACTTAATATTATGTCGAGGCGATGATGCTGGTCTTTCGTAAACTCGTAATCCTATAATATCAGAAATATAAATCAGTAACAAAAAGTATATAATATTTAGATAATAGTAGTTAATAAGGTTAAATTATTAATATATTTAATGACTAGTATTTATTTCTTTACTTTCATTATAAGAAGAAGACTTTTAGATTCATTAAAAGAAACTGAGGAAATGTAATAAGATTTACCACTTTTCCTCTATAATTCATCAAAAAAAAAAAAGTAAACATTTTTGTCATTATAAAAGACATTAAAAAATTATCCCTTTGCGGTTTTTTCTATTTAAAACCGATTCTAATTGCTTACATTAATTAGAATACCTTGCTTGCTCACTCTACAAAGTTGTTAATTAAATGTTTCAAAATGTCCTTTGTTATTAAATCGCGTTATGCTTATGATAAAATTTCTATTATTCATATAATTATGCATGTTTAAATATTGTGTTTCTCATTTTCTTTTCTTTTTAATATTATCTATCTTTTGTGGTTAATTAAGTCACATTAATAAAATGCTGGGGTAATTATAATACTGTTTCAATTTTAAATTTATCTGTATCTTATCTCAACCATGTATTTTATATGAAGGTCCCTACGCTGATCTCGGGTCATCCTACATCAGCTAGGGGAGATTGGGTCACTGATTAATAATAAAGCTGAATTAAATTATTTGATTAATGAAACTTTAGCTGTAAATGGTAATTTAGTTTCGTTCTTGTAAGATATTATTTCTTGTGTTGTTTTATACCATTCATTAGAGGTTTCCTATTTCCTTTTCACGGATTCGGATACGGTTGTTTACGCGGACGAAGTCGCGTTCGGTCCGCTAGTCTATTCTAGCTATATAATTTGTAATAAGCCTACATGAATTACAACTTAACGAAAATCGAAAATACTGACGAATATCGCGTGCATTCGCAAGACAAACACGTGGCTTTTTTCGGAGCGTGCCAGTAATTAAATAGGATCTTATTGGGTTAACGCCGCTCTAGTTACGAGAATACAAATGGTTTTATTGGTTTTATGTGTCGGTTATGCTAATACAACAGTAATGCTCCTGTGGAACTGAAGTGAAACGGTTCGTGCTAATTTGATTTTGGCAGTTTGACATAATTTTAGATGAATGCAATGTAAACTTTCATTTTTTTGTGATTATGCTTATTCGACGTAAATGTGACATAATGCGCTTCTAGGCTCTCTTAACACTAACATAACGCGGCGCCACTGACTGGACACAATATAAATTCTATTCATTAAGCACCGATCAGTGCGCGGCCGCAATTGATTGGTTAACAGAGATTTGACGGCAGCGACAATAAATGCCAAAACATTAAGTAAAGTAACGACCTATAGATTGCCTAACTGCTAAGCAAAGGCCGCCATCACTGAAATCAAGTCAACGCCAAACCACAGAATAAATAATAGTACTACGGCCAAACGCAAATCACAAACTCGAGTTATGCATATATGTATGCATAACAAATCTGAATACTACCACCCCTCTCTTCCCTTGAGTGTCGTAAAAGGCGATTAACGGACTAAAGACTGCACACATCCATTAGCATAGAGCGGCGATGGGCTTACCACCTGTCACGCTGAGCACATGTGCAGTCGCTATTTGGTGAAAAGTGGACTATGGCAGAGGACTGCTTTTGCGGTCCTCATTGCCTAGTCTCTGACTAACGCTTCGGGGATAATCTTAGAGCATTAAACCATCTCTAAGGGGATAATAGTCGTGATTATATCCTACTAATATTATAAACGCGAAAGTTTGTAAGTATGAGGATGTTTGTTACTCTTTCACGTTAAAACTACTAAATGGATTTGGATGAAATTTGGCATACAGATAGTTTATAACCTGGATTAACACATAGGATACCTTTTATCCCGATATTCCCACGGGAACGGGAACCACGCGGGTGAAACCGCGAGCGGCCGCTAGTGTATGTATAAATCTGAAACACATATCCGGCCTGAGGATATTGAGCCGAACGCTTTGCCAGTCGCCCACCGAGGCAATTACAAAATGTTAAAGTAAACCTAAAATATGTTGGTATAGATAAAAAAAAATCCATTCACTGTCCATTGACTGACAGTTAATAACATGCATGAGATATATAATAATTATATAACATGCACAAAATCGACTATATACCTGCAAACCATGTTCTTAATAGCTATATATAAGTCTTCGGATTATGTGTTCCGACCAAGGACGACATACAATTCCGACACATCATTATAATTTATCTCTTGCGTGAAATAAATTTAAGGAGGTGAAAACAAAGCGGGGCGTTTGAGCCAAAATAAATTGGTAAAGTTCCTGAGTTCCTGAGTCCCGCCTTCACCGCCTATAATCCTCTTTACCAGCCTTCTACTTATATCTATGTGAAAACAGCAGTCGTACAATCAACATTACCCTTGAAGGTAGCCTCGAAACAATTAAATCGATTTTTTTACCCTAGCAAAATACGTCTCTTGGATATTATTGATGTGTTCTGTTAGGTAGGTACTATTATGAGGTACCGACTGCTTTATCGTTTAATTAGCAGCGATATCTCGTTAACGGTCGTTAATTTTAATCGTGAACTGCCTCTGTAAGCCTATTGTATATTGTTGTTTAAAATTACGTTTTTAGTCACCGTTTAAATTCATTTAAGAGTACTTAGGTAGGTAGGTACCTACTCTAAGTACTAAACTTTCTAATGAACATAATATACTTAATTTAAAAACAACGACTTTCTAATGTAAATTTCTATTAAGTAGAGATGAGCCTATCCATCTTATTTGGGATGTTGCCTATTACAGTAACATTGTAAAAAAAGAAAATTAAAATCTAATATCAACAGGCTGCAGATAATGTAGGTACTCGTATTTATAAGTAGGCCAAAATTAATTTAAAGTACCTACCCTACACCTGGCGAAAAAGTGTCGTAAAAACGTCTTCAGCAAGGATAATACAGAGCACTAAATCAAGTTTGCACAAAGGTCAGTCTCGAGAGACCCCAATTTTATTACAAAAAAAAACCTTATGGGGGCTCACGGTAAAGCGATGTGTACTATGTATGTAGGTTCTCAAGTTAGTTTAGTAAGTATTGCACTTAAGGGGGCTCACGGTAAATGTGTACTATGTAGGTTCTCAAGTTAATTTAGTAAGTATTGGCACGTGTTGACGTGTCACAATTATTATTTTTCCTTTATTTATCATAAAAACTCACCTTGCACTGACTCTTTGCTCTAGTGGCTAAGCCACCGGTCTTAGACCAAGAGGTCTCGGGTTCGATTCCCGGCCGGAACAAAATTCGAATTCTTTCAAAATTAAAAATTGTTTATTTATATTAGGCTACAATAATTGAGCACTTATGAATGTCGCTATGCTATCGGTTCGTAAGTCTAACTATGGGGCGGGAACCTTGTACTGAGAAGA
Organism: Scoparia ambigualis; assembly: GCA_963921215.1. Classification (NCBI taxonomy): domain Eukaryota; kingdom Metazoa; phylum Arthropoda; class Insecta; order Lepidoptera; family Crambidae; genus Scoparia; species Scoparia ambigualis. Next base: position 22,789,714 of record OY992506.1, read on the forward strand.
ACCGGCATGAAACTCAGCAAAGGCTGTTCTTTTCTCTCTTTCTTTTACAGCGTCAATACAAATTGGAAAATGCCCTCCCTATCATAGAAGGACATTTTCCATTACAACATTTAAAAAAAACAATTAATACGATTACAAGACAGCACACCAACTACAAAAGAATATCCAATAAAAAAAATATTGCTCATTTTAAAATATTCATCATACATAATAACATAATACATCTTTGGTACATCTTTGTGTACTAGGTTTGGTTGGTGGTAGGGGTTGTTAAGTCCGCCTGACTAGCTACCATCATCTTGTATAAAGTCTGTCGCCATACAACAATGTTAATAGGCATTGTTGTATTGTTCCGTCCATTGCTCCATGGTTCAGACAGTTTAGAGATAAGATAACCAGCACCTCAGAGGTTTAAATTTTCGGGTATACAACTTCCTACTTCGGCTTTACATTTTAGCCAGGCACAGCATTTTAAAAATTTTCATTGGTTTTCGACCTATGTTTAGGGAATAAAGTAAAAAATATGGTGGTCGCTCGGTGTGATCGGGTGAGATGAAGGCCATGTTTGCTTACACGTATTGAATTAAAAAAAATCTAATTACAGTTATATCTTTTCCTGTTGTCCATGTGGGAAAGCCGGTGCCCACCAGTGAGACGTTTATAGGCTGATACATTTTTTTTTATTATAATATAATAACCTTTTACAATAATTCATTGTTGCCCGTCAGGGCAACAATGAATTATTGTTCTCGGGAGTCATCCCGAGCTAGAAAAATGAGCCAGTACCTAAACAAAAGGACTAAAGAAACTAAATTAAATTAGACTTATACATTTTTTTCACTTAAAAGCAAGCATTTAGATATAAAATACATTTGAATTAGATAAAAAAATACATACACACATACTCACACACAACTATTATCTCCGAAGGGTTAGACACAGACCTGGCAGAGAGGAATCCACTGCCACAGTCCACCTTTCATTCATACATACATAATCATATAATCACGACTTTTATCCCCGAAGGGTTAGTCAGAGACTATAGACAATAAGGACCTCAAATGCAGTCCTCTGCCATAGTCCACTTTTCACCAAATTGCGACAGCACATGTGCTTAGGGCATCGAACCTGGGTTTTCCCGACCCGAAAAAACCCGGGTATTTTGGGTTTTCTGGGTCGCAAGAGGGGTTTTGAAAATCAAAAACCGGGTTTTCAGGTTTTTTGAGCTTTTTTACAATCGATTTCTTGTCGGTAATTATTTGTATCATAAGTATATTTACGCCTTTTCGAAATGATCTCTTTGATTGAACACGGTCAAAAATTACCTAACTCCATCTCACTACATAAAAACCTTCGTATGTAATCAAAGATACAAACAAGTTAGTGAAGTTTACTTCTCTCTTAACTTTTTTGCACTAGGCACTAATAATTTCTGCTTGACCTAATTAACTATAGTTGTTTTTTTGTGCGGAAAAGATTAAATTAATAAAGCAAGTTGCACGTTATTCTTGCGTTTGACTCAGATCAGAAATGACATAAACGGAATGAATCATGAAGGCAATATGCTTCGTCGCGTTGTTGACAAAAATTACCTAACTCCATCTCACTACATAAAAACCTTCGTATGTAATCAAAGATACAAACAAGTTAGTGAAGTTTACTTCTCTCTTAACTTTTTTGCACTAGGCACTAATAATTTCTGCTTGACCTAATTAACTATAGTTGTTTTTTTGTGCGGAAAAGATTAAATTAATAAAGCAAGTTGCACGTTATTCTTGCGTTTGACTCAGATCAGAAATGACATAAACGGAATGAATCATGAAGGCAATATGCTTCGTCGCGTTGTTGATTTTTGGAGCCGACAAGAATAACTGCCACTTCGGCCACCTGTATTGATAACATATATACAAATGTAAAACCACTGGCTAAGCAAATTATTAATAACCTGGACTCTGATCATTGTGGCCAAATGGTCAGCTTTCCACACCAGCGTAAACAAGTGACGAAAAAGAATATCACTGTTGTACCAAAAACTGCAGGACGGCTGGAACGCTTTAAAAGCAATCTAGATACAAAATTAAATTATTTAGAATACAATGACAACCCTAATGTCTTTTATAATAATTTTTTTAACATTTATTGTTCAGAATTTAATAAAACTTTTATTCCAAAAAAGATCTCAGTTAGTGGTACTGTAACTTTTAATGAATGGGCTACAATTGGTATTCACAGAAGTAGGAAACGCCTTTATGAACTTTATGGTGAACGCAACTATAACACCAGCGATGACTTCAAATTATATGTTAAAAATTATTCAAAGTTATTCAAAAGAGTATGTCGATTAGCCAAGGCAAACTATCTGAGTTCTAAGATTAAGAATAGTAATGACAAAATAAAAATGACATGGAATATTATAAATAGTGAAACAGGAAAGGTCAAAAGTCGTAATAATGAGTACAATTTAAATTGTGATAATAAAACCTTTACTTCTGATGCTGATGTTGCTGCAGCATTTGAGAGGTTTTTTACTGACATTCCAGTTTCAACTACAAAAGCCTTGATTTCCTCCCCCACTGTAGCTGAATCTGTTTTGAAGGAGAATGTTAAAGATTGTGAAAATAATTTCAGTTTTCAAAAAATTTGTGTTATAGATATAATAAAAACATTTAACACTCTCAATAAAAAGAAAACTGCTGATCTGTGGGGTAATTCCGTGGACGTCGCTAAATCTGTAATTATGACAATAGCTCCAGTTTTAGCTTGCATATTTAATGAATGCATTGACTGTGGTGTTTTTCCTGACCTCATGAAATATAGTAAAATAATTCCATTATTTAAATCAGGTAGCACTTCTGACCCCTCTAACTTTAGACCTATTTCTGTGCTACCCACATTTAGTAAAATTTTTGAAAAGTTAATGCTAGATCAAATGCAAATTCATTTTTATAAAAATAAACTTTTACATTGTAAACAATATGGTTTTACTAGGGGTCGCTCTACAACTGACGCCGGTGTTGAGCTTTTAATCCAAATATTTGATACCTGGGAGGAATCACAGGATGCCCTAGGGGTATTTTGTGATTTATCCAAGGCTTTTGATTGTGTTTTACATGAAACTTTGGTCAGGAAGCTTAACCACTATGGAATTAGGGATGCTTCTTTGAGCCTTCTGATCTCATACTTGAGGAACAGGATTCAAAAGGTCGACATTAACGGTAAAAGATCTCCGGGATCAGTGGTTAAAATGGGAGTTCCGCAGGGTTCAATACTTGGTCCATTCTTGTTTTTGGTTTATATTAATGACTTACCTTATTTTGTAAAAGACAGTCATGAGATAGTATTGTTTGCTGATGATACTTCACTTTTATTCAAAGTGAAACGACGACACCCAAATTATGACGATGTGAATAATGCGGTCTCAAAGATTGTTCACTGGTTTAGTGTTAATAACTTGCTATTAAACGAGGGAAAAACCAAATGTGTAAGATTTGTATTGCCTAATGTTAAGCAGGTAGTAACTAGTGTACAAATTAAAGATAAGAATGTGAATCCTGTGGACACCACTGTGTTTCTAGGCATCACGTTGGATGCCAAGCTTCAGTGGGGCCCACATATAGCTAAATTGTCGAATAGACTTAGCTCTGCGGCTTATGCAGTAATGAAGATTCGTCAGTTAACTGACGTTGATACAGCTAGATTAGTTTATTTCAGTTACTTTCATAGTGTAATGTCGTACGCCATTTTACTGTGGGGAAATGCTGCCGACATTCAAACTATCTTTGTGCTGCAGAAGAGGGCTATTCGAGCAATATATAACCTACAGGCTGGTGACTCTCTCAGAGAGAGATTTAAGGATATAAGTATAATGACAGTTGCATCACAATATATTTATGAAAATCTTGTGTATGTTCATAAAAATATTGAAATGTTTTCAAAAAACAGTGATATTCACAAATTAAATACTAGAAGTAAGAACAAATTAGCAGTGCCTTATACTAGGCTCCATAAAATAAATAATTCTTTTAAGGGTCTGTGTGTACGATTATACAACAAAGTACCAAATGATATTCAGAAATTAGATCTTGATAAATTTAAAATCAAAATCAAAGAAAAGCTTTATAAAAAAGCTTATTATAAAGTGTCGGATTATACAGAAGACAAAACAGCTTGGGTCTGAAATGCTCCAAGTACTTACTCCAACAGCTATTTCTAATTGCCTATAATTAATTTATATAGAGCACCATATTTAATTAAACTATTTACATTCAAATTCATATTTTGTATTTTGTGACCTGGTAACGACATATAATATATATATTTTTTGTAAATGTCGTTGCTTCTGTGCGCTGTGGTTTCTTGCGCCCGTTCTTTGCCACAGTTAAAAAATGATGTCCTGAATGGGTGGTAGGTTAAAAAATATTTGGACGTTTCAAAGTACTTATTAATTGAGTTTATTGAATAAATATATTTTGACTATTGACTATTGACTATTGACACGCAACGGGAGCGGTGAGCTGCGAGTGACTCCCCCGCCATTTTGTTTCGTCAGTCCTCCTCCCTTTCTTTAGAACTTTCCTTAACCTATTTAAGTGGACCTCAGCATTCTTGGCATGGACATCGGCCAGGAACTGAATCCAAAATGCAACATCGAGAGTGTTATTTTAACTGCCTCCCGTAAGTTGGCTATTCTCAATAAGGTGAGGCGGTTTTTCACTCCCGAGCAGCGCTGTTTGCTGTACAAGACTCAGGTGCGATGGAGTATGGAGTATTGTTCCCATCTATGGGACGACCCCGCTAAATGTACTGGATAGACTGCAAAGGCGAGCGGTACGCATTATTGGAGATGCTGAGGTAACAGCCTCTTTTGAGGACTTCCAGCTGCGTAAAGACATTGCTTCTCTCAGTGTCTTCTACCGAAATTACTACGCAGAGTGTTCTGAAGAACTTTTTGATCTAATCCCGCCCTCTCCTTTCCTGTCCCGAACTACACGTGCTGGTCTTAGGAACCACTATTATACTGTGCAGACAATCAGCACTCGTACCAAAAAAATTGGCAAGTCGTTCCTCTGTAAGACCATTCGGCTAGACGCATGTGTTTCCCAGCTCCTATAGTCCCGGGTCTTTTAAGCGGGGCGTGAAGCGGCATTTATGCAGGCCGTCATCATGAATGGGTGCGCTTGTAACCGTGCTTGTTCCACGGTGCGGAGTGCTCCGTTATTTTGGACTGCATCGGCTGCATCAGGCAGGATGCAGTCACTATGACGTTTCACATAAAAAATCTGCCTTGTTACGCGTTAGTTAGCCACTAGACGAATTTATTGTTAATGTAAGTTAAAATAAGTTTTCTAATAGTCTTTAGCAGATTTTTAGTTAAGAGGAAAACTGATTATTACTGAAAGATTTAAATTATTTTTTTTATTCTGATACCAATCTGACTTCTTACGAGTAAGTTAGCTACTAAAACGAATTTATTGTTAATTCTAATAAAAGAGTTTAATAATAAAAAAATATATATATATATATATATATATATACTTAGGTATCAAAACTAGTCTTCAGCATATTATGTATAATTATTAGCTGTATAAGAACTGACTATTACCAAAATACTAAATTAATATAAATAATTTGATCTGCGTGAGTCTGTGATCAAAAATAATTACTAGCTAGATAAATACTAGATATTTCTCTATTTTATACATGTTTTGAACAAATACTCATTGTCTAAAAGACTTTTTAATACCTATTAAAAATATTTGAAAGTGATTTTGAAAGTACTATTTAATTGATATGAATCCTTCCCTTGTTTTATATAGGTACCTACTCGTATTGACTTAGTAAATCCATACTAAAATACAGTTTCCTCATATAAAAAAATATATCAAAAAGACCGAAAAAGCTCGAAAAACCCGGGTACCCGGGTTTTGACTACATGAAAACCGTTAGTCGCATTTAGGTCGGTATTAGTATTCTAATGATACCTAGCTCCACATGAATCTTTTTATAGTTTGATGATGATGATCATTTTATTTTATTACGGGGTAGCTCTTGGTCTACAATTCACCTAATGATAATAAGAAGATCTATACAACATATGTTACTAACTTAGAAGGCAGAACAATCAATCAACAATCAAAAAATAGATTGATTATTATCTCAGTCGTTAACCTGTCGAAACAAACAATTGTCGCAAACATTGTTGTTATGGTGAATGTCCCTCATTAATAATATGTTAGTTATCCGCTGAAAATAGCCTACAATTTGTATAAATTCATTAACATTCTAGAATATCGATCGACGACCTACGTGGTCGAGTGGTTCGCGCCATCTCTGAGTTCAATTCCCGGCCGGGTCAATTTAGAGAAAACTGTTTTTCTAAATTGATTTCGGGTCTGGGTGTTTTTCTATTTTTATGTATATTTATCTTTTATGTAGTTTAACCATATTAACGAGTTTCAAAAGAAGCTTATCTTGGGGCAGTTGGTGTAAGCGTAAATAAAAATAATATTTATATTCTATATCTCTGTATTTTCTTTCAGCTTTCTTTCATTAATGTATAAACAGTATTAAAACAACAACTGATGTTTAAATATATGTTTATTAATTATTACTAAGTATATACTTACTTAATTAATTTACATTTGTAGATGATGTAGCAATTGGTATGATTATTACTAGTAGTGTGTACCGTTGAAATTAGGAATATATAAATATGTAAAATAAATAAAAATACAGCTGAAGGCTCTTAATGATTACTGTGTAAGCGAATTCTTACTAAATAAATTCGTTACTAATGTATTTAGTGTACAGTCTTTAAGCCAGAGTGTTTGTTTCGTGGAATTTAATTACTTTGTAGGCGAAGTAGCAAACTAGATAACATCTAACGAAAAAGTTCTGCCCAAACTGAAATACCCAAGTATTCTTCCTGAAAGGCAACACAAGAAAGTTAATCTTGATATTAACCTCTCTGTGTCTCGGGGGTTTATCTGAATGTAAAAAAAATCTATTTGATTAGATGTTTTTATTACATTTTCAATAATGAATGTTTTTTTATGATATAACACAACAGTAAGCTTATATTTATTTGCTTATTCTACTTTTTTAATGCATGCAAAGATTTCTTTTAGAAGATACTTTGGTTAGTGGCAGGGCTGGTAAGTCTAGCTACCATCATCTTATCTAAGTCTGTCGCTTTAACAACGATAATTATAACATTTTTGTGTTCCGACCGTGGTTCCGAATGTTTGAGATAAGATAGCCAGTTCCTCAGTGGTTGAGGGTTTAGGGTGAAGCGCGCTTCCATGCACCTTCGGCCTTATCGTCAATTTACCATCAGGTGAGATGAAGGCCAAGCGCTTAAGTACTCGTTGTTAAATAAAACTTAGCTTTGCCATAGATGTTTTAATTTTTAATGCAAGCTACTATACTTTTGTGGTAACTGAATTATATTGGTTCACCATATTATTTAAATTCTTGTTAGGATAAACGTGCGTTCCTCGAAACCCATATTAATACCTTTTTTGTTTGTGTTTTCAATTAATGCATAACGCCATCCTCTCTTAATTTAATCAATTAAACTTTATAATTATGCAAATACACCGTACTTATCTACTGTTGCGATAAATTTACTTTTTAATTTTCGTTCATACGTGTCGGTGGCCGAGTGGTTAGGCGCTCGGTCCGATATCCGGAGGTCCCAGGTTCAATTCCGAGGTCGGGCAAAGTGAGTTTCATTATAGAGCCTATAAAAGTCTCATTGCTGAGACTTTTATACGTTGCTGGAGCGTCCCTCTTACGTGCTCTTAACCGGGACCAACGGCTTTGCGGACCTTCCGGAACACGGAGGAGTACGAATGTGACTCTTCCAATGACCGCTGGTATAGCAAAAGTTCCGATATTTGAGCGCCTCGAGCTCTTTTTTAATAGTGGCAAAAAGGATATTAAATTACCATTATGGATATTATTTTTTGACGACCTCCGTGGTCGAGTGGTTCTGGCGTCACGCCATCTCTGCGGCCCCGGGTTCAATTCCCGGTCGGGTCAATTTAGCAAAAACTATTTGACTTATAGGGGTCTGGGTGTTTGTTTTCTATGTTTATATTTGTATTATGTATTATCCGTCATCTAACCATTTAAAAAGTTTTAAAAGATGCCTAACTTGGGCTAGATTATTGGTGTGAGCGTAGAAAGAAAGTTATTATTGTTATACCTAGGTATACGTATCTGCTCTCTTGAAATATCGGATGCGGTGAAACACTCATGTAGGTACATATATGTAGGGTACCTACATAACAGTGATTACGTACCAAAACAATCAAGTCTAACGAGCTGTCTAATTGTGAAGGAACCAACTATCTGTTAGCCGCCTCCTCCATTAGGGTCGACATTAGTGGGTTGTGGCATTGTTCGGTAGGTTTGTATAGTCGGCCTCAAAAATTTGTTCCCGCTTCTTAGGTACCTACATACAATTGTTGCTCCTATTATAAGGAAATAAGGTGTATGAAACTTCAAATCGGTATAAGTACATATTTTTGATGGTGACTGTATGTAGGCTACGTATGTTGCTTTAACATGTAAATATTAATAGTTACAGTTAAAAGGTACCTACTTAGGTAATAATGAAGAATGTTGATGACAGAGACACGAAGTACCTCGGTAACTGGAATACTAGTCGCCCCATTGACGGCAGTTAGTTTGAGTCTCATCCGAGGCAGTAATGATTTTTCTATTAGTCAGAGACGTGACTTCACAAAAATAATAAGTAACTTAATAATAGTTTTCCTGCTATCGCGTACATAGTCTTGATTTGGTTAAGTTAGCTAGCTTGCTTAGTTACTTTAAGCTAAATAGCTACAAAAAAGACAATAAAATAAACCAAAACAGAAAAAACCATCCTTACACGTTGTTCTCACATTTAGTTAAATACAAATAAAAAACGCAAAATGCACGTTAATTACGCTAAACAATTGTCTGTATACTGTATTCTAATGCGCAAATAAAAACACACTTCTTGCTTAAAGTCTGGGCAGGTATGAGTCAACTAGGTAAGGCAAGTTAATAAAATCTTGCCTCTGTGTAGAGTTGTAGACATCAACAATAGAATAGTTTTGACCTCGACCGGGCCCGGCAATACAAGCACCTACGTATTAGGTCATCAATGCGCAGGCGCAGACTAAACATTCATAGGCAAAAGGACATAAAATCGTTTTTCGTTTACCCTTTGGCCGACCACTGTTTGCATTTTACATTTATATTAACTTGAATAACGTTTTAAATAACTATTATCTACCTATGGCTATTTTAAGACACACCACCTCATTCTCTCTGTAAGGACTGGGTACTTATAACAATTTCAAAACACAAGAGCATTACCATTACCATGTACTAATAGATAAGTGGTAATTTATGAGAGTATAATTATATATAAAATATATTCATGAACTTTCCTATATATATTTTTAAATATAAATTTATTTTAAACCAACTCACTGTCTCACCTCATGGTTTTCAAATTCCCTTCAACTGCTGTATGACCTGAATCCTTATTGTGTAAAGCAATCGTCTTGGGCGAACTTTGACCGTCCAATTAGGAGCAGGTGATTGGTCCAATCACCAGAATTGACCAATCGCATCCGTTATTTAGGATAATTAATTTATCGTCCTATAATCGATCACGACAAAACCACCTACTTATTTATATAGTATCCGCCCCGGATTTCCAAGTTCTTTTAGAAAGGAATATGCTGTCATGCGGTTTGAATCCCGTTCGTAATTATTGTTACAATGTTTAATGTATAAACAACGACAGAATAAGCTGCTCAACATGCCATGTAACATATACAGAGAAGCTCGAAATAATTGATCTCGTCGACCATGCCACGCCATCATTACCAGCTCCAAACACCACTTCCGTTTGCCATAAAAAGTCAGAATAATAATAATAATATTAAACACTTTATTTGCACAAAAAGAAGAAAACAACAATTACAAAAACAGGACAAATTATATAAAAGAGAGTACAATTAGGCGGCCTTATTGCTTAAAAGCAATCTCTTCCAGGCAACCTTGGGTGAAGAGAGAGAATATTAAAGAATAATTAGGAAGGATTAATATTATTTAAGAATAAATAATAAGTGGGAGTGGGTGCACCTAAAGAAAAAAAGGATTAAAAAAGAAATAGATATCTATACACCCTCATTTTTTACTCGTTTTAATGAAATTAAGGGTGAGTTCCACCCATGAAACTAAACAACTTTCCCCAAGAAACCTATGTGCAAAAATGACAAAAAATTCCATACAAAACTGTCCGATCAACTGACGATAATAGCACAGTGTTACACAATAGTATAGGAGGTTTTTTTTGTCATTTTTGCACATTGGTTTCTTGGGGAAAGTTGTTCAGTTTCATGGGTGGAACTCAACCTTAATTTCATTAAAACGAACAAAAAATTAGCGTGTACATATACTAAATACGGAATACGGAAAATCCGGAGGGAAATAGAAGATAAGGAAAGAAATATATATAATTATAGTTAGTTAGAGTTAGACTTTAAGTACGAAACCATTTTTTTTATAAAAAAAGCCTGTCTACTGTCTACTGTCCCACTGCAGGGAAAAGGATTCCATCAGTGATGAATTCCATCAATGACAGATTTTTTTTTATAAAAAAAAAGTACAGCCTGTCGACTACTGTCTACTGTCCCACTGCAGGGAAAAGGATTCCATCAATGATGAATTCCATCAATGATGGATTTTTTTTTATAAAAAAAAAGTACAGCCTGTCGACTACTGTCTACTGTCCCACTGCAGGGAAAAGGATTCCATCAATGATGAATTCCATCAATGATGGATTTTTTTATAAAAAAAAGTACAGCCTGTCGACTACTGTCTACTGTCCCATTGCAGGGAAAAGGATTCCATCAATGATGAATTCCATCAATGATGGATTTTTTTCTATAAAAAAAAAGTACAGCCTGTCGACTACTGTCTACTGTCCCACTGCAGGGAAAAGGATTCCATCAATGATGAATTCCATCAATGATGGATTTTTTTATTAAAAAAAAGTACAGCCTGTCGACTATTACTGTCTACTGTCCCACTGCAGGGAAAAGGATTCCATTAATAATGAATTCCATCATTGATGGATTTTTTTTATAAAAAAAAAAGTACAGCCTGTCGACTACTGTCTACTGTCCCACTGCAGGGAAAAGGATTCAATCAATGATGAATTCCATCAATGATGGATTTTTTTTATCTGTCTACTGTCCCAATGAAAAGGATTCCATCATTGAAATCAAATCATCTCTACAAATTGATAGGTATTTGTTTAATCTCCACGCTTGCCAAATGCGGGTTGGCAATAACAAACTCGGGCTACACATCAAAAACTCCGAAAATACACTTCGCCCGATCCGGGAATTGAACCCGGGACTTCCGGATATCGACCCGAGCGCTAGACTATCTGCCACCGAAGCGTTTTAAATAATTATAGTATAATGTTTTAAATACTAAAGTTAACATTGAATCAGTTTCAATTACCAGTTCAAAGTAAACATGTAGAGGGTTTGCGAAATTAATTATATATCATTGTGGTTTCTGTTTTACATAAAGGAGAATGAAATTAATTTACCATTAACAGCGTATGCTAGGTCCCATATTTATTATGAATGCTTAGGTATGGAATGGAGGTTGTAATCAGAAAGGTGCCTTGGGCTACTTATATGGAACTTCTCTAATTTTGCATTAGTAGGTACCCAGTAGTTGACGTAATTATTTATTTGTTTTATTTACAATATAAAGTTACAGCTTAATATAGTTATTAACCGTGTCGCGTAGCTGTGAAAGAATACTACCACCCCCTCTCTTCCCTTGGGTGTCGTAAAAGGCGACTAAAGGACTAAAGACTGCACAAACATCCAACAGCTTAGAGCGGCGATGGGCACCTGTCACACTGAGCACATGTGCAGTCGTTATTTAGTGAAAAGTGGACTATGGCAGAGTTGGCATTCGGAAATGCGATCATTGCCAAGAGACAGTTCTGTCGCCATAACAACAAAGCAAATAAAATTGTTGTGTTTCGACAGTCTAAAGATAAGATAGCCGGTTCCTCAGAAAATGAGGATTCCGGGTGAAGCGCGCACCTTTAGCTTTATCGTCACTTACCATCAGGCGAGAGTCGCCACATAATTTATTATCATCACGTATCGGTTAAAGAGTTTGTAAGCACATTCCTAAACGCGTGCAGATCCGATAAAGATATGTCACGGCATCCTCCCTCCAACATCTACGTAGTATTACTGTATAAATAGTCTTGTAAGGTTTAGATAATAAGTTAGTCACAATGTAGTCACTGTAAATATACAACATCACATAAAGATCACAGTCGTTATTTACCATCGCCATGGAACCTACCATCATCACCAACGCATACCTTTCCCGATGGAACAAAGGCCAAGCGCTTGCCCATTGTAAATAAAAAAAGACATTAAAAAAATAGAAGCACTGTACCATCGTGTATATTGCCATTCTATATATTTTTACATACGTTTTATTGTATTACATACTCGTCGTGATCGAAAGTATGGGTTCAGTCAGACCCAAGCGATCAGCGGGTAATCTTCTAGCGTACGTTACTCACGCATGTGGTGAAGCGATGGACAAGCATGGCGAATCCCTGGCAGTTAGCCTTAATATCGCCAAAGCTTTCGATAGAGTGTGGCATCGTTCCATTCGTTCCCTTCTTTCAAGTTGCCGGCCTTCGGTGTGCCGCCCCGTTTGTGCGCCTGGGTTGCAGACTTTCTAGAAGAGCGGAGGATTAGTGTCCTTTGTGAGGGTAGTTCCTCCGCGTTCTACAAAGTCAATGCCGGAGTGACGCAGGGTTCTGTGCTCTCACCTACTCTATTTCTTCTGCAAATTAATGACATGTTGTACTTGGGCAATATTCATTGTGGTGAAAAAAAAGAACTGGTTGCCAAACTGAACCTGGCTCTCGATCGTGTCTCTAAGTGGCGATCTGAAAACCAGGTTGAGTTTAATGCCAGCAAAACCAAGGTTTGTGCATTCTCGTCAAAAGTAACTGCCTTCCTTACTCCTTCCTCCTTCAAAACTCTCCGTTACCCATTTTTGTGAACCTCAGCATTCTTGGCATGGACATCAGCCAGGAACTGAATCCATAATGCTACATTGAGAGTGTTATTTTAACTGCCTTCCGTAAGTTGGGTATTCTCAATAAGATGAAGCGGGTTTTCACTCCGAGCAGTGCTGTTTGCTGTACAAGACTCAGATACGATCGAGTATGGAGTATTGTTCCCATCTATGGGACAACTCCGATAAATACCTCCTCGATGCACTTGACAGAATGCAAAGGCGAGCGGTACGCATTATTGGAAATGCTAAGGTTACAGCCTCTCTTGAGGACCTCCAGCTGCGTAGAGACATTGCTTCTCTCTGTGTCTTCTACTGGAATTACTACGAAGAGTGTTCTGTAGAACTTTTTGATCTAATCCCGCCCTTTCCTTTCCTCTCCCGGACTACACGTGCTGGTCTTAGGACCCACCTTTATACTGTACAGATTATCAGTACTCGTGCCAAAAAATTTTGCAAGTCGTTCCTCTGTAAGACCATTCGGTTTTGGAATTTTTTGCCGGCGCATGTGTTTCCCAGCTCCTATAGTCCCGTGAAACGGCATTTATGCAGGCCGTCATGAATGGGTGCGCTTGTTACCGTGCTTATTCAACGGTGGGAAGCGCTTTCATTATTTTGGACTGCATCGGTTACTTACCATCAGGCAGGATGCGGTCACTATGACGAGTCAATATTAAAGAAAAGAAAGAAAAGTCATGACTATTATCCCCGCAGGGTTAGTCAGAGACCAGGCAATGACGTTTCACCAAATAACAACTGCACTAGAGCTCAGCGTGGTAGGTGGTGAGCTCATCGCCCCCCTATGATCTTGGATGTACTATCGGGGTCACCGTCGCTTAACTAGTTTGCAGAAATTTTCGTGTGAAGCGCACCGCCCGCCCGGCTACGTGCCCGTACCAAATAGACGACGCGTTGTGCAAGGGATTTTGACCTTTGGACTGGTAAAGCGATAGTACAGTCGAGGAAGTTCCCGCCGCGCCGCGGTAGACCACTTTTCGGCGATATTCGCTTGCGCTCCATTTCGACCGCGCGTGTACAATGGCGGACTCCGTCGCTTTACCAGTCTAAGGTCAAACTCCCTTGCACACCGCGTCGTCTATTTGGTACGGGCACGTACCCGGGCTGTCGGTGCGCTTCATACGAAAATCGCTGGAAAGTGGTAAAGCGACGGTGACCCCGACCGTACGTACAGTAGCGTGCGCGTAGGGTTACCATTTAGGAATTTGAGAAGTCCTGACAAAAAGCCTGACATTTCGATATAAGTCCGGACTTTTTAGTTGCAAAATGGAAACCATACTCACTCTCTAAATTTTGTTTTCAGATAAATGAGAAGTTAATAAAGATTAAAGACTTATTTGATATTACCTAATACGTAGTTTTGTTACTTATATTTCAAAATCCGGACAAAGTCTAAAAGTCCGGACATGTTAGGACTAATGCGGACGTTATTGTAACCCTACGTGCGCGTAGATAGTGTGCAAGCGAATATCGCCGAAAAGTGGTCGATCGGGGACTTCCTCGACTGTATGTGTAGTCTTTATTCCGTTAGTCGCTTTTTACGACACCCAAAGAAAGAAAGGGGTTGGTAGTATTTTAGTGAGCTGCTACACACGACGTTCTTTCTTTCTACATATTTCATATTTAAAATATTTTTCTTTACAGAGAGAGAACAAGAAGGGGCAGCTGGAAGTGACTCTTCTGTACAACGGCAGTGAGGATGGTCTCAACGATACACTGCAGCTAACAGTGAATCGGCTAAGGTGCAGTGTTCAGACGATGCAGGAACAGGAGCAGTTTAAAGGTGATATATTAGGCTTTATTTTATTTATTTATAAATTAAGCCCGGCAAATAAAACCACTCCACCTGATGGGGAAGTGGAGACCAGGTGCAAGGATAACTGGTGCAAGACGCGTAAGAGACGTAGCAACAGTCACCCTCACCCTGCCGGCCCAGTAACTTCCGCCTAACTAACTAACTACGCCTCGTTTGAAGGACCCTATGTCATAGGTAGGAGAGAATACGTGTGCTGGTAGACTATTCCATCTTTTGGAGTTGCGACAAAGAAACGGCTCTCAGAAAGTATTGTACATAGCGGCAGCAATGACTTTCCTTTACATAAGCAATGAGGACGGCCTCAACAACACAGAGCAACTCGTCAGCTTTGAGTGTCACTCTCACTCAGTTCTCAGAGTTGCAATAAAAAACTAATTCATATTTATAGCTGACCCGTATAATGACGACACTAGTTTGAAGCTTCAAGAGCAATATGAGTTTGCGAATGTAACGAAATAGTGGTATATTTCGACTGCGCTTATCTCTCATAATTTTGTCATCATCATCACCATAATCATCATTTTCAGCCCGTATGCAACTACTGCTGGGCATAGGCCTCCTTCAAGTTATGCTATGTCCTTCGGTTTTGAGCCGAAGGCATCCAGATTTTGCTCAGCTCAATGAGATTTTTTTTGTATTTTGTTTCATCTCACCTGATGGTAAGTGACGATTAGGCTGAAGGTGGAAGCGCGCTTCACCCGGAATCCACAACCTCAATGTCTCTGACCCATCTAGTCGGTGATCTGCCAGCGCCAACGGGCTAGCTAATAAACTACCTATAGATTTAAACTAGTGACGTCATTGAACGGGTTAGCTATGATCCGGAGAGAGTAGATTATGTATATTTTTACACAACATTAGAGAATTTTTACTACAAATACTTTAGACATAACATTTTGAGTACAGTGTCGTCGGTTATCACGAATAGTGAGAGTTCAGTTTACATAATACGAAAGTAAGTAAAATGAACATCTCTTATTCACACCTAGTGCTGGCTTTTCACTAAAACTGCACGCGGCAGCGGAACCTTAGCAAAACATCTACTATTAGAATACTAGTTGTTAAATACAATATATTCTATCACACCTGAGGATTCTCACTTTTATTAATAAAGGCAGATAGAGTCAGCGTCAGTTAAACCCCAAGTGTAACTTTAGTTTACGTCTATTACTATCAGCATAAAAGTATAAATCGCATCACATAACAGCTCTTTAAAATCATAACCATGTTTTATTTGACCTAAACATGAGTAGGTACTGTTAACGTAACGGTCTAAACCTAAAAATCCTGAAAAAATACACACTCAATTGATGGAATGCAATAGTGACGTGACTATACAATTTATATGGAAGAATATTAAATCAACATATAATTATGCTAAAAAGTTTATCTATTCACCAATCAACAAGCTTATTGTTTACTTTGTAAGTCGAATAAGTATACCTCAGAATAATAATGCCGATCACTTTCAAAATGAAGCAATCTTATTGGTGGAATTTGTCTTCGCTTCAATACCTTTGAATTTTATGACAAAAATAATGCAAAACGTTCTACAGTAATATCTCGTTAAATTTTGAAAATGCTCTTTAGATAGTACCTAACTAAGATTAAGACGACCGAAATGTGATCTTGTACTTAACATAAATTAGATGAACGAGACTTTCTGGGCGCTTCTTACGGTTTTAAGGAGCAGGTAGGATTAAACATAATTAATTTTTATTATTTAGATGAGTTACGACGTTATATCGTTACAGAAAATGTTACATGTTTTCTATCTAACATCGGTCGCATCGGCTTGTTTAAAATCTTACAAATTAATTTAGCGCTCATATCATACCAAAAATAGTAATAATAGTACCTACTTAGTCAGTCATTTGAAGTCGATTTTCACAAAATGTAGAGTTAAACAGAATAAAGCTCCAAATAATGGAAATTACCAATTTCCTAAAGATTTTCTTCTCCCGAAACAAATGACGATCAATGTGTATCCATTACGCTAACATAATTCAGACGTGTATCCGTGTATGTTTATCTTCACTATTTATAAAATGGCTCTGTGTGTAGGTAGTAGGTCGCAGTAACATAATTTCGTTCTCCTTGATAGATGAATGCCAATGTTATGCCAATTTTTACATAACATTTATCTAAATAGAAACTTATGCGGTGATGCAATTATCCCATAGCGTTCCTATATATCATTTCTAGGCTAAGTTAAAAACTTGTTTATTATGAAAACACCCAGTCCTGAGTCAATTTATTAAAACAGTTATATCTGAGCCGTTTGGCTCATTAAAAGGATACCGACCCAAACTCTTCCCTTGGGTGTCGTAAAAGGCGACTAACGGACTAAAGACATCCAACAACAAAAAGCTGCGGTGGGCTCACCACCGGTCACGTTGAGCACATTCGCAGTTGTTATTTGGTGAAACAGACTATGCCATAGGAATAGGACTGATGTCCGCATTGCCTAGTCTACTGGGAAAATAATCGTGAGTATATACAGGGCGTCCCACGGATATGCCACATGGAAGGAAAGTACCTTGAATATTGTAGATGGAACATTTCACTGAAAGAAGACATTATTTTAATTTTAAAAAACAATTTAAACTACATTCATAGATATTTAAATAATTACATGGTTGGACCGGGAATCGAACCCGTTACATGAAATATAATTTTTAAAAGCTTTATCATACCGATTGAAAGGATTATTTTTTGCTAAAAAACATAGTGTCACAAATAAAATGAAGACCATGAATTTTAACATTTCCTGTTGAATACAAAGTCGCACTCTTTTGATTATTTCGCTCACTGTCCATTGTTTGATCTTGTTGTGGTGGATATTTAGAATAGTATATACGTCTAAGTTCATGCACTTAAATTATAATAGGGAAATGATGCGTACTTCTCAAGTGGGTACATTTATTAGTAAGAGGTACTTATGATAATGTCAGTTGTATGTCCTTACGGCAATGTCAGCTTTTCATTTTTCTGAATAAAATTTCACATCTAATGTTAAAATTCATGGTCTTCCTTTTATTTGTGACACTATGTTATTTAGCAAATAATTATCCTTATGATGAAGCCTTTCGATCGGTATGATAAAGCTACAGAGATTATATTTCTCATGTAACGGGTTCGATTCTCGGTTTAACCATGTAATTATTTAAATGTCTATGAATACAGTATAAATTGTTTTTTAAATTCAAATAATGTCTTCTTTCAGTAAAATGTTCCATCTACAATATTCAAGGTACTTTCCCGCCATGTGGCAAATCCGTGGGACGCCCTGTATAATATACTCACGATTATTATCCCAGAGTATGTATGTAACACTTAGGATGTTTGCAAATAAGGTTTTGAATTTGAAATTGAAAGTATGATATTTAAAACCACAGAATAGTTACTGAAGATCTATTTCCGTATTTAAAACTAAAGCAGCTGGTTTGGTTGGTGATGTTCAAGGTAGGTACCGTCAGTCTCCTTTCTACGTAAATATTATCACAATACAATTTGTATGTGGGGAATTTCGCGTCGGAGCATTCCGTTGCGTCATAGGAACATCTGGCATTCGGCAACATGTTGCTATTGCTAGCAATTTGCAATAACGTAACAGAACATTCTATAATGCTGAGATGGTAAGTGCAAGGAAGCCATGTTACTATTCGATATTCTATTTAAAAAATCAAATGAGCATTTGAAATATCACACTTTTTACTCCATTTGGTTTATAGTCATTTTTATAGTATTCCTTTTCACTTGGCGATGTCTTGAACACTTTCGAGTCCGTACAGATATTAATTCAGTTATATTAGCGTCAGTGCGCCATTTGTACTTGTTTTGTGCAAATAAAGTACCTATAAATAAATAAACAAATTAAAACTTAAATTAACCATACTCTATTGTATTTTTGTTTCTTTTACTCGTGCCGTACAGGTAAGATATGCTCATGCACTGAGGGGCTATTATTATATTTTTTAGAGAGGTTAGAGACTATAGGCAATGAGGACACCAAAAGCAGTCTTCTACCAAAGTCCACTTTTTACCAAATAGCGACTGCAGATGTGCTTAGCGTGACATGTGGTGAGTCCAATCGCCGCTCTATGCTGTTAGAAGTTTGTGCAGTCTTTAGTCCGTTAGTCGCCTTTTACGACACCCAAGGGAAGAGAGGGGGTGGTAGTATTCCTTCACCGCTACGCGACACGGTCATATTATAGCTATACAATAATGTAAGTATAAACTAGCTATTGTCTCACTAGCTACGCTCTACATTAGCGTAGCGCCTTAGTGCGCGTTTACGAGCACTAAAGGTAGGACCGCACTACGGCGGAACTGCACCGCAGCGGAACTGAGCGACACGACATGAGACGCGGAGTTCTGCTGCAGTGTATAATTCCGTTGCCGCTTAGTGCGTGTTGTCTCATATAATTTCATATAAAGAATATTTTGACGCGTCGTGTCGCTCAGTTCCGCTGCGGTGCAGTTCCGCCTAGTGCGGTCCTACCTTAAGATGTAACACAAAAATGTGTTTTTGTTGTTGGGGCGACAGATTATGATAAGATAAAACCGTGGTAACTAAGTAGCCAGACAGACGCAGAACAAGCCCTAGTAGCAACAAAAACAAACTAACTAACTAATTCAATATGTATATAATACATCACCGCTGGGATTCGATCGTAGGTGACTTCTGACGTTCTGAGATCGGTGTTCTTACTGCTGACCTACAGAAGAGGTTTTAAAATTCCATTTGCATGTAATGGGAATGCGAATGTATGAGCCCACAGACAAGGTTAAACATTCCAATAACTATAACATAACCGAGTCGCGTAGCGGTAAACGAATACTACCACCCGCTCTCTTCCCTTGGGTCTCGTAAAAGGCGACTAAAGGACAAAAGACTGCACATACCTTCAACAGCATAGAGCGGCGATGAACTCACTACCTGTCACGCCTCAGCGTGACAGGTAATGACTTATCATGTGCAGTCGCTATTTGGTGAAAAGTGGTCTGTGGCAGAGGACTGCTTTTGCGGCAGCGATATATACGTTACAGATAGGCCCTTCCGAACACGCACTATGTTCCACTCATCTGCGGAGTCGACTCGGCACCTTGCTTTAGTGTGGCTTTGACATTTGCGCGTGCGGAGCGGCGAAAATAATTCTATATTTCTTTTCAAATTGTACACCTAGACGATTACTACAATTCAGTTGTCAAGTAAGAGTGAAATTAATTGTTATTCAAGTCATTATTATGTAGTTATATCGTATTATTAGAATAAAAAAGATATTTTTTGAATTATTGATATTGACAATCTATTTGGGACGCCATCTTGATACACACTACGTTGTCTTTGACCGATCTGGCGCTGCGGCGCTGCGATGTCTGTCTGTTGATTAGACGCCTGCTGCAGCGGCTGCAGCGAACTTTAGGTCTCTCATTCGAGAATTTGAACAAATGGTTTGTATGAACGTTCTTGTCTTCTATACTTCTAGGTCAATGTTTTGCGGTCCTCATTGCCTGGTCTCTGGCTAACCCTTCGTGGATACACGGAAAGAAATTATTAGTTGGGTTTACCACATTTCAACAAAATTTTAGGGTTAATATAGCACCTACTCTTGAGTTTTGTTGAATAAACAAAAACTGTATTGTTCATCAGTTACGGTAATTTGAACTTATTACATATATCTTTTGTTGTTTTAACGTATTTATTTTGTAAATTTAACTTTAAAAATGGTTATTTCAACAACTTGAACAGTAAATTCAACAATTACCTATTGAATTATGCATGAATTGTTACGCCAACATGTACAAATAGGTAAAAACAACTGTTTCCATATCAACAAAAACTTTTCCGTGAAAACAACAATTTGTTCATGTTGCTTTAACCCATCACTTTGTTAATTGAACTAATGTGTCGCCAACCCGTGCAAAATCAACCTTTTTGTTCTTTCAGTGTAAATAGTCGTCATTATATGTATGTAGGTATGTAACTTTAACATTGTAACGGAGGTGAGAATAGTTAGGCCCACAGACCAGTTAATCTTTATCTACATAGATACATTATCACGACTGTATCCCTGAAGGGTAAGTCAGAGACTAAGCCACAGGGTAGTTATACTCATGTGACTAAGCTATGGGGACCGCAAAAGCAGTCCACTCATCCACTGCCACAGTCCACATTCCACATTGCACCATATAATAACTGCACATGTGCTCAGCGTGATAGGTGGTGAGTCCATCAGCTCTATGCTGTTGGATGTATGTGCAGTCTTTAGTCCGTTACTAGCCTTTTACGAAACCCAAGAGAAGAGATGATGCGGTTGTACTCTATTGATAAGCCGCTACAAGCACGGCAGAATTGCAACTCACAAATTATTGTTTCGATACCATAATTACAAAGTCTCACTTCGCATGTAAAATTAAACTCGGATAGCAAAGTGATTAATTAGGAGTTTTGTAACTACAAAAAAAATTGTATGATAAAGAATGCTGTACCTACAGTTTAGCAACATTATCTCGGAACATTAGAATGCATTACTTAGCGCACCAATGGCTCGCGACGCTCTTTGCTTATTAAAGAAGAGAGAGTTGTCGCGAGAAATGCGCTTTGAATCACAAACAAGTATGAACCATTGAAGCATTACAACTAGAGACGAGAGACATTTTTTGCGCAATCACTTGCGGTCCCATAGGCTGAAAACGCGTAACGTCTAGCAATTGCGGTGCGTTTGCAGCCCATAAGCCGCCGCAACTAAAGTAAAGTACAGCCTGTATACTGTCCCATTGAAGACAAAGGCCTCCATCATTGAAATCAAGTCATCGCTACAAGTGACTGAGTTTTGGCTTAATCACCACGCTTGCCTAATACGGGTTGGTCATCGCAAACTCAAGGATCCATATTGGCTCACCTAAAGTTCTTTACCCGAAATTGTTCTTCCTACTGATTTGGAATCCGAATGATCACTCTTCCTAAAAATTTTCTTCCTAAATTTTTTATTCATACAATTTGTAGTACCACCGACGATGTTCATTAAAATGCATATTTCCGAAAATTGTTATTCCTACTGTTGTTTTTCATAACGCTTTTATCCCTAAACATAATTTCCATAATATTTTTACTCATATTAAAAGAAAATACAACGGTGACGTACAGGAGTAGGGCAGATAGTATTTCTGTTGTCTAATAAAAAAAAATAACCTTGAAATTCAAGACCTCGATACGCTGCGCTTTGCGATTGTCTTAAATTTCTAACCTATCACGTGACCTACAGGAGGTACTATAGTAGGGCAGCTAGTATCCTCAATCATTTGACTATTAGTGGAAAAGACGGTTATGTTGAGAAAATATAGGAAAACAAATAATAGTATAATAGATGTTTATTGCTACTGACATTATGAAGTTGAATGGTTCGGAATTATGAACATTAGAAACAGAGTAAGGAATTGTGATTGTTAGGATGAAAAATGTTAGGTAGAACATTTTCGGAGTTCCAATTGTCGGAGTTGAAAATTTAGGTGAACTTTGGCGCAGTCAACTTCGGGCTATGCAGCAAAAATCAGAAAACACACTTTTTGCCCGACCTGAGAATAACCTCCGGATATCGAGCCGAGAGACTTGACCACTCGCAACTAAGTACGCAAAAAATTGCTACGCGGTGGTTTCTCTAGTTATAATACCTCACTGGTACGGACGTTTTGGTTTGCTCCGTGGTATATTACCGTGGTGGTACGGACACACCGCTGCACAAGAAAGAAACCTTTTGCTTACGTTTCTAAATGAGATACCTACATTTATATTGAAATATAAATTTTCTTTGCAAAACTTTTGGACGCGGATGTGGAAAACTGTTTGGAGTTATTATTATTTTTTTTTATAGCAGAAGGAGGCAAACGAGCAAGCGGGTCACCTGATGGAAAGTAATCACCGCCGCCCATGGACACCCGCAAAACCAGAGGAATCGCAGGCGCGTTGCCGGCCTTTAAGGAAGGAATAGGCTCGTTTCTTGAAGATCCCTAAGTCGTAACGGTCCGGAAATACCGCCGCCGAAAGCTGGTTCCACAACACTGTAGTTCGAGGCAAGAACTTTCTTGAAAAACGCACAGTAGTAGACCGCCATCCATCAAGGTGATGTGGATGGAATGACATTCGATTGCGTGTAGTGCGGTGAAGGAAATTAGCGGCAGGGATCAAGCCGAACAATTCCTCAGAACACTCCCCATGATATATACGGTACAATATACAGAGAGACGCAACGTCTCTCCGAAGAGCCAGTGGATCGAGCCGACCTGAAATAACCACGTCGCCGACAATTCGAGCAGCTCTGCGTTGAATGCGGTCAAATGGAAGGAGTTGGTATTGGGGTGCTCCAGCCCAGAGATGGGAGCAGTATTCCATATGCGGCCTGACCTGTGCTTTATACAGTTGTAAACGGTGGGCCGGCGTGAAATACTGACCCGCTCTATTAAGCACACCCAGCTTTTTCGAAGCTAATTTAGCTTTACCTTCCAAATGACCACGAAACTGAACGTCACTCGAAATATCGACGCCAAGGATTCCAATAATCGGATTGGTATCAAGGGGAGCTCCCTCAAAGTTCAGAGGTACGACGAAGGGATGTTTTTTCGCGGTAAATGCGCAAACTTGTGTTTTGGAGGGGTTAAAGCGGACTAGGTTATGTCGGCCCCAATCCGAGACATGACTTAACATGTTCTCGGTGTCAGTCACAAGTTTATTCCGGCTCTCGATGACGCTTTCCAGAGAAATATTAGCTCGCCCGGTGTAGAGCGTATCCCCAGTACTGTCATCCGCATAGCAATGAATGCTGTTGTTATGCAGCATGTCATTGATATGCAGAAGAAACAAAGTAGGGGACAACACACACCCCTGCGGGACTCCAGCATTCACGGGCTTCATGTCGGAGCACAAACCGTCAACTGCGACTCTGATGCTACGCCCAGTAAGAAAGCTGGCAACCCATGAACACAATTTCTCAGGAAGCCCGTATGATGGAAGTTTAGAGAAAAGAGCCCTGTGCCAAACCCTGTCAAAAGCTTTCGCTACGTCCAAGCTAACTGCCAGTGCCTCCGCTTTACTCTCGACTGCCTCCGCCCATCGGTGAGTAAGGTACACTAAAAGATCACCAGCCGATCGACCGCGACGAAAACCATACTGGCGATCACTTAGTAGCTGGTTCTCTTCTAGGTACCTTAAGAGCTGGCGGTTTATAATGGACTCCATTACTTTGGAGAGTAAAGAGGTAATAGCTATTGGCCTGTAGTTAGACGGATCTGAGCGATCGCCTTTTTTTGGAATCGGGTGGACAAGGGCTGTCTTCCAAGAGCTCGGGACGACGCCAGTGGTGTAAGAGAGCTGGAAAAGGCGCGTTAGAACTGGTGCCAATTCAGGAGCACACGTCCGAAGCACAATGGGTGGAACTGCATCAGGCCCACTCGCCTTATGGATATCAAGGGAAAAAAGAGCCTTACGAACTGACCTTTGCAGGAACTGAACGTTTGGCATTGTACAAGCGCAATGCGGTATGGTTGGTGGAGAGTTTTCCCCATCGTCCAAGGTCGAGTTTGATGCGAAAAAAGAGCCCAAGAGATCGGCTTTCTCCTTTGCAGTATAGGCCAGGCAGTCATCGGTCTTGTGCAATGGTGGTAGGGACGGCTGACAAAAATTCCCTAAGATAGCTTTGGCGAGAGACCAGAACGCACGCGTCCCCGAAGGAAGACGCACTAGCCTCTCGCCAATTTTACCTATGAATGATGACTTCGCCTTGGCAATGTCCTTCTTAAAGGATCTGGCGGCAAAGTTGTACTTCTTTCTGAGCGCACTGGTGTTTGGATCCTTTGATGACACCGCATTAGCCCAGGCTTGGTAATGCTGTCGCTTTTGGCGAGACGCCATTTTGCAGCAACGACCAAACCATGGTTGGGACTTGCCGCCAATGGGAACCACAGAGTTTGGAATGAAAAGTTCCATTCCCTGCAGTATCACATCAACGACAGAGTCAGCGGCGACATCAGGATCATCCAGCGAGAAGCAAACTCGCCACCACGGGTAGGACGCAAAGAAGCTTCGCATCCCATCCCAGTCCGCCGACCTATAATGCTAGACTCGACGGCTAGCCGCTGGTTGCGGTTTTGAAGTTTCTGTGAGAGGCACAGTGCTGCGAATCAGACAGTGGTCTGATGAGCCTAGTGGTGCATCAACAGAAACTTGATAGCCGTCTGGGTGCGAGGTCAGCAGAAGGTCCAATAAAGAAGGTGCATGGCCCTCCACATCTGGAACCCGTGTTGGCTCGGTTACCAATTGGGACAGACTGTAGGCCAAAGCGAAGTCATGAACGGCTCTACCCGCGTGGTCAGTTGTGCGTGAACCAAGCCATTCGACGTGGTGGGCATTGAAGTCTCCCAATACCACAATCTCGGCCGAGGGGATCCGTTGGAGAAGGGAGTCTGTCGCTGTTTGGACGGTCTCGATGAGTTGGTCAGTTCCGATGTTACCGCTGTGGGACCTATACAGGCACGCGTAGACGCGAGGATGACGTCCGCAGTCGACGTGCAGCCATAAGATGGAGAGGTCCCTATCTTCAAGATTGCCAAGGCGACGAACGCACATATCCTCCCTGACATAGGCACAAACACCGGCTCGTGGCACAAATGCATGTTCCAGGTTGTATCCCGGGTAGCGCAAGTACGAGATGTCAGGAGGGGGGGATATCTGCGTCTCGGTGAGGAAGAGCAAGGCCGGTTTCGCCGTCTCGAGGTGGTAATGGACGGCGCTCAAGTTAGAGTGGATTCCCCTGATATTGCAGAAGTCCACGCGAAGCGTAGGAGGGGGTGCCAATTGTCCCGCCTTTCTCCTGCCTGCAGCATGCCTTGGCACGAACGAACTTTTGCCCTCTCCAGAATACGTAGGGCAGCCTGAGCGAGAACGCTCAGGGGGGGATTCTCCGACACTGGATGTGTCGGTACCCCCCTGGGGTAAATCTAGATTACAGTTCGCTGCCATATCAATTGTGAGGGGGGGGGGAGGGGTCTCCGGAACCCTCACTCGCCGGACGAAACACAACAGCACCGAGTGCCATTGTTTCACGCCGAAAATTCGTGAGGGGGTGGTATTACGCCGGGCGAGCCGACCCAATGCGTGCTGCAACGCAGCGTGGCTCTACCACTCAGTTGGTGTCACTCATTTAGCACCACCCAGGGGTCACGTGTAGGGTCTCAAGGGTAAACCTACGGACGCGAGCAACTTAACCCCCAAAAGGTGTGTGTGTTATGAAAGGTGTGTGTCTTTTAAGTTTGTAAAAAGGATCTTAAAAGACATAAAATATACCTCTACGGAAGTTGTTTTGTAGTTGTTGCTAGTTCTAATGTAGGTGAATAAGCACAATATAATTAAAATTATTTAATGAAAGTTATCGTGTGAATCATACAGTACCTACTAATAAATTTATTTTTAACCTATGGTAGGTAGATAAATACATAATTACATAAGTACATATATAAACTCACGCCTGTTTCCCAAAGGGGTAACCAGAGACTATGGATCGCCATCTGCTAACGGTCCTTGCACACCACTTGCACACTTCTTTCGCTTCATTCAAATCCATCAACCTTTTCATGCACGCCCGGCGGCGGTATTTGTCACTTTGTACTCCAGCCAAATACATAATCATGTGTTTATCTACATACATACAAAAATAATATTAGACAATAACTATCATAGTAACTGTTTTAACGGGACTAAACACGATTAATTTTGTAAGTAAGTACATATCTACTTACTGCTTGACGTTCCGGCCGCGATGCTGCGGCCGTGGTCACAAGCGAAATGGCAGTACGCGGCGTCGTCGGCTCGGGCGGGTATTTGTTTCTTCATCCACCCTCACAAGTTCACTTAAATTGTCACAGTGCAATGAATCTTCAGTAACACGTCTCCGGCACACTACACTAACAGTATCGGAGTTTCTTGTTATAGACCGACGTTGCGGTTTGCATTTTCATTTGCATTTTGCAAGCCATGGTACCAGGAACAACAAAATAATTTTTTTTTTAAATTTCTACTAATCACTCAAACAAAGATCTGTAGCATCTGTAATCAATATTGAAGAAAAAGTAGATCACAACACACAAAAACTACATTTAATTGAGTGTAGAATTCATACTCTTTTTGGGCGTTTAAAAGGCCCGTAGGGGATTCTGGGTTCAAAACAACAAGTTTGTTACCAAAACATTGAATGTTTCGACGAATTTTAACGTAATTGTATTGAATTGAATGCAAGAAAATAGGTTTAAGGTCATGTTCAATTTGCTTGATTGTACTATCTATCAATTTGATTATGTCGTAATTCTTGTAAGTTTTGTTTAACTTCTGTCATTACCACCCACGGCAATTTGCGATTTTGCAATTTCATTACAATTACAACATGTTGTATTTGGTTGTATGTTTTTTTAATAAAATGCGTGTTTGTTGTTACCTTTAAGTGTAAGTTTTATTTATATGTATTTATTTAAGTATATAAAATTCTTAAAAATTATAATACTTATTTAATTTCATTAATAAACCAGGTGTTCACAATATTGAGATTACTTCCCTGTTAAGTATAAATACCTGTATCAGGAAGTCACCGTTCTTCCTATTTGTCATAACTTACAGGTAAGTATGTAAAATTTTAAAGATAAGGGCAAAAAGAAAAGTTCAACTAAACAATAACAAGTAAACTTAAACAAGTTGCGAAACAGTGAACAAGTGTTTGTTTGTGTGTGTGTGTGTGTGTGTGGGGGTGTGTGTGTGCGTGTGTGGGGGTTTGTGTGTGTGGGGGTGTGTGTGTGGGGGTGTGTGGGTGTGTGTGAGGGGTTGTGTGTGTGTGTGCGTGAGTGTGTATGTTCTCACTACTTAGTCATATATTTTATTTATATCTTCATATCTGTCTGATTTTATCAATCCGTTGAAAAAAAAAAGTCTACTTCAGGCGATAAAACTTTTTTTTAACGTTTCCTTATCTTCCAGTTTATTTGAACGTTTTTAACGCAAAAAATCGTATATTACGAATATAAAGGAAATTGTCCTAAGAACACAACTAGCTAGTGCTATCCAGGCGGACTTAAAACAAGCACCAACATAACCCAACCGAGATCTGCGTCTCCAAATTAGTGAAAGAGAAAAATAGAACTCACTTAGGTAGAGTTTTTATCGAACTTTTTGGTAATAATTCGTGCAATAAAGGTACTAGAGCCAAAGTCAATCACAATTTCTTTGTGGAAATCTAATGTCACTCGGATGTTTACTGTTTTTTTTGAAAGAAAGACACCGTTGTTAGTTGTTTTCTCGTGAATTTCTCTCAAGAAAAAGTAAAAATACAAGTGACACTAGATATTTGCACAAAGAAGTTGTGAATAATTTGTTAATAAACTTTCTTCATCGAATGTTATTTACTGATTATATACTAATCATAGAAAAAATGTTTCCACAGCGCCCTTGTACCTGAAAGCAACGATTCTCGAGGCGAACAAAGCAGAGTGTTACTGGAAGAGTGACAGATTCGCTCCCACGATCTCTGCCAGATGGGATCCTAAGTCGGCCACAGTCAAACTGACAATATTCAAAGCGAGCTTGAACAAAGCGAGCATATACATAAGCCTAGGTTGCAAGACGAAAATGGCGAAAAAAGAAATGTTAGGCAAAGCAACGATAGACGAGAAGTCGCAGTACGCGGAGTCGTGGAATGAGTGCTTGAGACAGCCCGGCATACCGAAGACGTTTTGGGTGAATTTTGAGTGAGTTTCGACAGTATTGTGCTTGAATAACCTAGAATAACCTCATGATGTAGGCGTGTAATGTCACCATCAAATTTATTTATGTACAAGATAAAACGTCAAAAATATCTTGACAATTAAGAAAAACAAATCTTATTGTTTTGTTGTTACAGTAGGTAGTAAAGCTTGGACGGAGTTTCTTACACTCATGTGTTTCAAATTAATAGAAATAAGTTTAATACTTACACATTCAAACTTATTATACTTTAATATAAAGATATTTTTGGCCATTTATTGTGGTTGTGTCAATTTGATGCTTACAACATGCTTTGATGGGGATCTTATTTTTATTAATTGTGTAAATCAGAGTCATGTTTGGTTGTTTTGCTTAGGTGCTGCAAAAATTATTATGTTCATTTGATAAGAGTAAATTTAATATCAAGTCTATTTTATTGGGTACGTATTATAATGCCGAATTTGAAAATACCTAATTTCATAAGACCTATGAACGGAAGGCCGAATATTAAAATGTAGTTGTAATATTAGAATGTTTGTATGATCGAAAGTTCTAAATACCGAATGTTTAAAACCCCGAAAATTCAAAATACCGAATCATATAAAACCTATGAACGGAACGCCGAATATTAAAATGCCGACTGTTTATATGACCGAAAGTTCAAAATAGTTACCGAAAGTTTTAAATCCCGAAAATTAAAAATAGTTCAAACTTTCCTTTTTTTTTATTTGACAACAGAGAACTAGCCGCCCTACTCCTGTAGGTCACGTGATAGGTTAGAAATTTAAGAAAATCAGCAGCAGCAGCAGCGTAGCGATTGTCTTGAATTTCGAGGTTATGGTTATGATTTTGAACTTTCGGTTATTAAAAAATAGACATATTGAGCTTCGGTATATCGGGTATAGGTATTTCATACATTCGGTATTTTGATTTTCGATGTTTTAAACATAGGTATTTTAGTTGTAGGTGTTATAAATTTGCGGGATTATAATACGTACCCATTTAGTTTTGATGAATTTGTAACTGATATTATTTTTATTTGTAGGTAATTAATAGTATATTTCAATTACGTTGTGATTTTGTGAACGTTAACATAAGGACTGACATAAAACTTCTAGTATATTGTGACAAAAATGCACGCCAAATCTGTCATTACTTTAGTATTACGGTTCAAATAAATAAAAACGGTTATTGTTAATTCGCTAATAACACATTAAAAGCGAATAAAACAACTAAGTACCACAGGTGTGGTACTTAGTTGTTTTATATAAGTAGTTTATCTTTTCACTATCTTTTAGTATACTTGAGTCAGAGGCGGCTCTAGCCCATGTAGCGCCCGTGTGCAATCATGAATCATTACCCTGGCGCCCTCTAGTAGGCGCGCGGTCGAAATGCAATAGGCACTTAGTTATATTTTCACCAATGAATGGAAATCTAGGTACAAAAGGTGCAATTTGAAATGGTGTCGGTAAGCATGTACAATTGTACAGGCGGCAACACGTTAATAACGGTAACGGTAAACAGTGGTTCTTATTGTAGGCTGAACAAGGGTTGCCGACTGACACGAGTTTAAAGGTACTCATTAAGAAAAAGGGGTTACAAGAATAAAGAAGCACAACTTTGTGGTTATTTCAAAAATATTTAATTTGTAAACTAATTATTACAGGATGGTTGCAATTACATAAATATAAAGACAAAAAGTAACTTTTCGTGCTTTTGCATTAGCAAAAGAGCGCGAGGGCAGGCAGGTGTGGAAAATCCAGCTATCGCCTCGACTTCTTCCTCTACTAAGTATTATTGCGCTATTAAGGAACTCCCTAAAAGCGGACTCATTACTAATTCAAACAAACTTATCTTAGCGAGATTAATCATTTTCATCGCTTATGACAATACGACGTCTGACTTTTGAAGAGTCTTGCTAACTATATTTATCTTGCTAAAATGTCAAACCAAATAAGCAAAGAGCATTTAAGTTTAAACGACTTAATTTTTGCCAGTAATGAATTTTCTATTTTCTTGACTCCGCATCTTTGCTCCTGTCGGAATATAAAATACTAGCGGATCCTCGCGGTTTTACCCGCGTGGTACCCGTTCCCTTGGTAATATTGGGATAAAATATAGCCTATGTCACTTGTGAAGAATGTAGCTTTCTAATGGTCAAAGAATTTTCTAAATCGGTCCAATAGTTTCGGAGCCTATTCTTCAACCCTGCTCTCCCATCGAGTATTTGAGATTGGTTTTGGACTTAAAGTTGGAAGTTGGCACTTCTTTAGCAAGTATTTGCCAACGTGGAGTTAAAACATACAATTGAAAATAAGTTGACAATTTCTAATGAACTTTTAGCAGCGTCATTCACTACCAAATTTAGGCTATGCGCCGCGCTAGGTACATATAATGCGAACGGGTTTAAAAGTCTGAAATTCGTTTTTGTAGACCTGTATTTTTTCCATTTATAAGAACGTACCACATGACAACCCTTATTTGTTCTTCGTGTGTAATATCTGGAGTGCAATCTAAAATAATTGAAAATTGGGATTGTTTCAATTCCAAAACAATATTATTATTATTCTTTCTCCCATTAATTGTATTATTTCATTCGGAATGTTATGGCCAAGATAATGAGTTAGGCGTGACACAGATTTCTGAATAAGGGCAATGTGTTCTGCAAGTACATTATCAAAATTCAACCAGCTTTAAAAAATTACCATTATCAGACTCGTAAATTTTTTCAGACCTTCCCCGTAAAGCCATGAATTATTTTGTTGTATGTGTATTCGTTCGAGGACTGCCACCTAACGTTTTTTTCCCGTTCAATTACAACTTGGTTGGTTCAAGAAATCTACCGACTTTTCATTTAAAATAACAGTTTTTAATGAATTTGTTCTTAAGAAGATTCTTCGTCTTCTTTCTCTACCGACGACGAAGACAGCAGCGGCGGCGGCGTTGAAGAGATGAGTTCTGCTGTAGAATTATCTTGGTTTTCATATGTCTCCAGATGTTCGTCAGAAGATGGAACGGGTCGAAGAAATTTTTTATCGATATAACTTGTATTCTTTTTCAGAGATATTTCCTTCTCCAACTTTCTTTTCCGATTCTGTAGGTACCAGAAAGTTTTTTTTTTTCCATATCCATTAGACATCTGAAATGAATAATGAAGTTAGTATGTTGTAGGTGTTTAAAAGTATAATTTTAGGCACGGTCGCGGACTTTCTTTAGATCTATCAAAAACAAAATATATTTTTGTACTACAAAGGTAGTCAAGATGGGCAAGCCAAGATCTTCATAAAAAATAGATTTATTTAATAATGGCAATTTACATTATTTATGTAGCTTTTGCCACATAGGGTATTTATACCTTTTGCCACCCACGCAGAGACAAAGAGTTTACTGTTCTCTATTTAATTGATACGCAGAATGCGATTATTATAATCACCGAAATGTGATGACATCTGACTTTTAATATCTCAATAATTGACAACATTGTATTTTGTTATCTCTATTCTGGCTAAAACATTCTTGATTAAGAAATGTGAAGAGTACATTGTATCTAATGGTTGTACAGTTACTGTTTTAGATAGAGGGTGTGACGACATAACTCCTCCCTCCTTAAGTTCGAAATCCTTTGCAAACTTATTAGTTTTCAAGTAATTTCGACGATTACAAATCTTTCCTTTTATAAATTATACATGACAAGATGCTAACTATAACAAAATGGGTACAAAATGATGGTTGTGATGCTAATACATTTTTTATTTATGGGATACGAATTTTCTGGAGTTTCTTCGGTTTATCTTAGCGTGTACTGTCACGAGCACCAATACGTATACACTTTGACTCTTATTCCATTTTATTAAGAGTTACAATTGTTTACATATTTTTGCACGTGACTGTACGTCAGAAGCTGAAGATTTTCTAAGTCCACGTCGTCTAAGTTCACGAGTTTTTCTGAACGTTTTCAGAAGTTTTTGGATCTAGTTTGTGGTAATTCTGGCAGGTCGATCTTGAGTGATTTTCCGTAGTTGATCGATTTTCCTTTGGTAAATCGTTTCTTTAGTTTTAGGTTATTTACAACTTCCATATATGGTGACGATGTATATTCCCAAAAGGTTTTTCTTGTTCATTTCACCTTTGCAAGTTTCCTTTAAGATTACTGTTTTCTTAGTATATAATCCATCTATACTTGTGTATTGGGTAGATTATAATGTTGCTGATTTCAACTGTTAGTGGTTTGCACGAAGTTATATTACTCTCGAATTTAATTAGACTGGATATGTATTAGCCTTCTATGCTCTTCCTCCTGCCGGCATAAGTAGTAGTCTTCCTCTAACTTTTGCCATGGTTGGGAAAGCGACCTGGTATTCATGTCTTTAACTAGCAAATACGGATGGGGGAAAGGATCATGGTAGTGTTTCCATTTAATACAGGTAAAGGCAAGATTCTATAGTAGTTATATACGTCTTTAGAGACTAGTGGAATGCTAAGTATGAACGTTATACGTCTACCTGTAAAGTATGCTTTTAATTCTATAGTTTGTTCCTTTTTTACGAGATTCCTTAATTTGGCTGGATATACTAAAGTTTCTGTTTTTTCTAATTCTTTCAATACGTTCAATAATTCCTTATTATTGACTATCGATTGGTGCAACTCTTTCACTCTACTAAATGCAATGGCGGTTTTAATTTCATCTAGTTGTATCAAAAGAATTAGGAAATTATTAAAAAACAAATTAAATATGTTTATTAGTTTCAATGCTGTTTGAGTTTGAGTACTAGAAAAAATTCAACGAGTCTTTTAGGGTCTCGGCAGGTTAGCGGTTAGAGCAGTTGACCGGCAATCTAAATGTCACGGGTTCGGATCCCGTTCGAGCTTTCCTGAGACTGGTTGTTTTTTCTAGTAAACATTTATCCTAAAACTACATTGCCAGGAGGCCAATTCTCATTTTTCAAGATGTAGTCTCGAATCGAGTTTTGATTTCGATCTCTATCTCGACTATTAAATCTCGTTATTAACATTTTGTTCACGAATCTCCTATTCTCAGCGCTAATCGACTTCGAGTTTGATTCGAATTCGAACTTTATCGAGTGGTAATCCAATTTAGTTATTCTGAACATCTCGAACTCGACATTTCTCGAAGGAGAGCCGCTCGAATTGCTTCGAGTGGTCGGCAGTGGTTGAGACGTAATTTCGACTACGAGAAGCTAATGAAACGTCAAATAGCGGCGAAATTACGGTGGATATGGAGGAGTTAATTTCCAATTTTGTCGTGTAAGTGATTTAAAATATTGAGAGAGCTCGCTCTTTTTTTTTTTATAAGGTGGAAGAAAACTTTCCACTCCTTAACTGTATATCGGCTTCCAACATTTGTAGAAGAAGCTGCTTCTGCTGTGGCGTTGGGTATTTTTTGTTGACATTGTGACGTTGTGTGTGTCTTGTGAATACTAAAATGATCGTTTCGTCACCAAACAAGCACACAACCACAAACAAAAAACATAACATTTATCGACGATACGTCACGTTTTAAACAATACAAGTTGTTTAAGGAAATTAAATTTGATCACAACCCATTAAATATAATGATTTTTCGATACTTATTAAAAATTTACTTCTTTAATTAAAAAGCAAGTTCAATACATTTAAATACCTTTACAGTAAAAATATTTGAGGTACATAGTTGCAACCGGTTTAAAACCGGATGAAACGTGTCAAACGGAACGCATCCCGAATTGATTGCATTAAAAAGAATGGCAATATTTATCAAAAAAAAACTCGATGTCTATTTCGATTAGCGCTGAGAATAGGAGATTCGTGAACAAAATGTCGATTATCGAGATAGAAATCGAAATCAAAACTCGATTCGAGACTACATCTCGAAAAATGAGAATTGGGGTCCAGGTCCAAGTTCTATGCTACTTACACTTTCACAAAAATGAAGCCGTGCGTTCAATATAGCAGCCGTAGAAGAATTTCAGGGAAAAACCGGTCTACATAAGGATATTTTTATGAACTTTTGGCCAATGGAGCTGTTGGAAATTATTTGTTTTCAAAATCTAAGAGATCAACTATACCCCTTTTACATTTGTCATAGGAATAACTTGACAAAATGTTCCAATTATCAATTGTTGTATTTTATCTACATATGATTTTGTGTTATAATATTCCGTCGAATTATTAATTTTAAATTTATTTAAAATTTATTTTGTTTTATTCTAAATCATTTTTCATTTTATTTAAATCTAACGTTTTTACTACAGCCAACAGTCGTAACTAATAATTGCGCTGCCTTCTTTGGTTGGTATAATTCCCGGGTTCTTACATATCTAGTCGACTTGAATAGCCTGGCTTTGGATTGTTTGGATTGCGATAAAAACGTACCTGTAAACGTCCTGCGTTTTATTAATTGGTATTTTACTTTTATGTATCTATGTAGTTACGGGATCTACATTTCGCAGCGTTTTGCCACACGCTTGTGCTACTTGGTAACGCAGCTTTTCTTATCTATCTAGATCTTCGCGTATTTACGCTTTTATAAAGATTTTGTCGCCTACTTCGATAGGGAATTCTTTTTCTCCACCGCGTTTTTCGCGAATTATTTCTTTCGTTTTAATAATTTTTTCCTTGATGTTTTGTTCGCTTAACATGTTCTTTAACCAATGGTTGAGTATTCTGTTTATTGAATTCTACGTTAAATATATTATTACAATCTGTATGTCCGAAAGCTACTAGCTGGTGTCAATCCCGTAGAGGAATTAATCGTTTGATTGTATGCTAATATTGAGTAAGTCATAACGGATGCTACGTCAGTGAACCTTTTTACGTATTTTGCTATTCTGTGAATTTCTAAGATAGTTGAGTGAAATCTCTCAGCAAAACCCATTGAGTTTGGTTTATTAGGTGTTCCTATGTGTAAATTGATTTTATGGAAACTTAACATTCTTTTAAAAATGCATTATTGAATTCTGAGCCTGGATCTGAACTCATTATATTTGGTGTTCCGTAGAACGAAAAATATTTGACAATTGCTCCAACGACTTCCGGAGTTGACCTATTAGGTATTTCGATAGCTTGACCTAACTTGCTGAAAGCATCTACAACTGTTAGATAATATTTGCTTTCTATAATTTATTTGCATTATTATGTATATATATATATATATATATATATATATATATGTATGCATATTTTACATAATTCATAAGTGTTTATTACGCTGGATAACTCCAAGCAGTAACAGCACACTAACACTTTTTCAGCACCAGAAACTGTAAATTCAAAAACTATACATTCTGCTATAGATATACGGCCGAAATTAATAACCGATCCCGAGATAGAGATAGGCCTACTTTAGATTTGTTGCCTAGATATTTCTGTTATATGACGGGAAATAACAACAGTTGCCTAGTAACTAATCCAAAATAGGCATATCTCTATCTCTGGATCGGTTATTAATTTCGGCCGTTAGAAACTACAAACATACCTGTTTTAAACGATGTCATCGATACAAAGCTAACAAATGTTAATATACACTTGGAATATCAATGATATTTCAGTCAAAGATATTTCCAGAAAAAAAACAAAGAATTTTCAACCTTTAAACAGAATAGACTTAGTTAAACAATTTTTGAAAGATTACTTTGACTGCAATATCATTGATATTCCAAGTGTATATTAACATTTGTTAGCTTTGTATCGATGGTTCGTTTAAAATAGGTATGCCTGTAGTTTCTATATCTATAGCAGAATGTATAGTTTCTGAATTTACAGTTTCTGGTGTTGAAAAAGTGCTGTTACTGCTTGGAGTTCTAATTGAAAAAGGTGAGTGTAATTTTTTATTTTAATGGTTTCCTCTGATCCTGTTGATATTGATATTGGGCTAGTGGGTCTGGTTAAATCTAGATTTACTTATTTAGTCATCCTTTATTAGGGCGTTTACTCGGACACGCGAGAGTGCGTCTGCATTACTATTCTGTTTGCCGTTTTTATATTTAATATCATAATCAAACTCTGCTAATCTTAACACTTCCAACGTGTTAGTTTACTATTTGGTTCCTTCATTGAATTTAACCAAGCTAATCTTTAAAGGTCTATGATCTGTGTAAATAGTGAAGCTTCTACCATACAAATAAGGTCGAAAATGTTTTGTCGCCCAAACGATAGCTAAGAGATCTTTTTCGATTGTATTATACTTTGTTTCACCCTTGTTGAGCGTTCTACTTACGTATGCTATGAGTTTATCGTTGCCTACTGTACCTTGTGATAAAACACGCGCCTATTGCGTAATTAAAGGCGTCTGTTGTAAGAATAAATGTCTTATCGATGTCTGGATACTGTAAAAGCAGTGTGTTAGTTAATAAATCTTTACATTGTTGAAAAGCTGTTCTATTTTTTCATCTAAAACAATGCTATTTTTCTTGAGACACGAAGTTAAAGGTTGAGTGATTTTGCAAAATCTTTTATAAATTTTCTCTAATAACTTATTAAACCTAAAAAGATTTTTATTTCCGGAATTGAGAAATCTATTACTGCTGTGATTTTATCATCATTCGGTTTAAGACCGTCTTTTGTGTTTGTGTGTCCTAAGTAAAGTACTTCTTTACGTGACAATCCTTAGTCTATCAAATATTTTTCTAAGTTTTTTAAGTGTTCTTGTATTTTCTTATATCATCTAAATATACTAGGCAATGCAAACCTTGTAAGCCTCTCAGTACGTTGTCCATTGCTCTTTGAAACGTAGCTGGTGCTGTTTTTAAACCAAAGGTCATTCTTAAGAATTCGAAATGTCCTGCCTGCTCGCTGAAGGCTGTTTTCTCTCTATCTTGTTCTAGTATTTCAATTTGATGATAGCCACTAGCTAAATCTAGCGTACTGAAGTCAGTTGATTTTCTTAATTTATCGAAAAGATTTGGGATGTTCGGAAGAGGGTATTATCGTTTGTGGTGATGTCGTTCAGTCGTCTATAATCTATAAAAATGCGATATTTATTTTCCTCTATGCATTTCATTTCTTTGGGACTAAGTGAACTGGCGCATTCCATGGTGAATGCGATTCCTGGATTACATTATCTTTTAGCAATTTATCTACTTGGCTATTAATAGCGCTGCTTTGTACAGGCGGTAGTCTATAAGGTCTTACGTATATAAGACCCTCATGCTTTGTTCTTATTTAGTGTTTAACGGTAATTTTTTTCGAATAAAAAGGTCTTTATATTCTTCACGTAAACGTTGAATTGATATTTTTTCTTTTGACTTCATATTGTCTAAACGTAATTTTTCTAATACTATTTGATCTATTTCCAGTCTGTTATCTATTTCCATATTGGCCTCGTTTAAATTATTTACTGCGATTGATTTTTCGTATTTAGTAGTTTTAAAAGGTTTTATAGCGGAAATTGTTGTATGATTGTTTGACGTATTTTGAATTATTGTTTCTGCAAAACCGTTTTGCTATTTTATCAAGGCACTAGACATCCTACCACCATGTCTGAAATTTTTTAAATCGAATATTGCGTCTCAATTTTAAATTTCCGTTGGTAATTTCATATGGAGGAAAATAAAATATTGGTGTTTCTGTATTTCGTGTTTCTAATTTGAATCTATCCATGTTTATCGTAGCGCCTAATTGTTGCAATAGATCGCTTTCAATAAGTCCGTCGAATCTGTCGTCTACGCTATAGACATAATATATAATATAATATAATATAGTTTTATATTTATACAGGTTAGAATTTTGTAATGCCACCTGAAGGGTTGTTGTTAATACTGTAGATAGAAAATTTTACTCAAAGACATTCTTTTTTTTTGAGAAGAAAGAAAGAAAGAAGAAAGAAAGAAACCTGCATTCTAATATTTTTTGTAAATAATTTAACATTTCATGGTTTCTTTTCCTTTAGGCTCGAGAGATTTTATCCTTATAATTGACCCTAACGATCGATGCAATAAAAGTGCAGGGTGTAATTTTTACATATTTTAGTCGGTTCGATTTTCGGGTGTGGCAAGCAAATTTTCGAAAATATTTGAATGCAGTTTTCTTTGTTTTCAAAAATAAAGTATTGTTTTCTTTAAGAAAAATTTTATATAGCTACAGTATTAAGAGTACTTTTCTTCACACATATTAAGACGGGATATGTGTGCATAATGAAACGCGAAAGTTTAAAAGTGTATACTTCAGGCGGCATTTCAAAATTTCACCCTGTACCTATATAAAAATTAAAATATTCATCTGCCTTGTTCGGATTTATAAAAGATCTACTGCTTCCAGTATCAATCATGAATTTAGCTTTAATTTCTGAAATGTATATGTGAGGTGATTTTGATATTCCGTCATAATTTAATATTCATTATTTCACCTCTTAATCGGGCGAGGCCTCTATCTGAAATTTTTCCTCAAGAATAATTTCTAACTGGGAAGGATCGTAATATTCTGACTGCTCATTGTACTCGGTGTACTGATCGTTGTCTTCCTCTGTATTATCATAATAATTTTGACCGTCGTCGTCATAATAGATATTTTTCTCGGTTTCCGGATTTATCATGTTTTGTCTAATCAGTGCCGCTGAACGCATAGAGACTTCAGTGTCTAATTTATAAGCCGGGCGTTTAGCCAACGCGGGTTGACCAATTTCGAATTTGATGTTATTATTTTCATTAAATGATTGTTGTGAGTTATATGGGAAGTTATTTTATGACTGCCTTCAGTTAGGGTTACTCTGTGCTATTAGTCTGAAATTGCTTTGAAGTGGTGGATTAAAGTGGATATATTGTTGATTTTGAATACCGAATTTAAAATTATTATTTGGTGGGTAACATCTATTATTTTGCACAAAATTAGGTTTTAAGTTTTGATAGTTATTGTTTTGTTGATTACCAAATTTATTTGATTCGAAATTTGTTTTGAAATTATAGTAATTATTTTTTGAGGGATGCCGAATTTGAAATTATTTGTAAGTATAAAGTTTGGTCTAAAAGTTGACATTTGCGGTAAGTAATAAAATTTTTACTGAATTTGATTTTTATTTTTGCTATTTTGTTGGTATTATAAATGTTTTTCCTCTGTTACGATACTTAGGGCACCTTCCAGAGATTTACATCCTTTTAGTCTTACTATTCGTATCATATCTTCCGGTAAGTTATATAAGAATACGTTTAGCGCGGTATTATTATAAATTATCAATTCCGCGGTTTTAATTCTTTGATCTTGAATTAAATTAACTTTGATATTTTGTATGCGATGACAAAGTTCTGTTAAATATTTGTTTTGTTTAATTTTAGTAGTTTCTAACTCGATTGCGACAAGGTTTTGATCTAGGATAGCCGAAATGTTGAGTAAGTAACGTTTTTAATTCTGTCCAAGTTTCTATATCATCTCGTTCGCTTAGGAGTGAAGCTGCAGCTTCCGATCTAGGATCGCCGAAATGTTGAGTAAGTAACGTTTTTAATTCTGTCCAAGTTTCTATATAATCTCGTTCGCTTAGGAGTGAAGCTGCAGCTTCCGATCTAGGATCGCCAAAATGTTGAGTAAGTAACGTTTTTAATTCTGTCCAAGTTTCTATATCATCTCGTTCGCTTAGGAGTGAAGCTGCTCTACGAATCAGCATATTAGTAATTGAGTGAAATACATATAGGTCTTGGACTGGTGACTCTGCGCCTCGGAAACTATCTATCGGGAACTATCTAATAACGTATTTACATTTCTTGATGAAAAGATTTAAAATTTTCTGTCTTCCTCAAATTTAGGGATTATTGAAAGGATTTCATTAGGTACTGTACGGATTTGATCCTTTTTCAAGTTGGATTCTAAAGTACAAATTAAAGTAGTATTTAATTTAATTATTATATTCTAAAATTGTAATAATATTCTAAAATTTCTTATGATATCTAATTTTCTATAAAATTTAAATTACTACTTTTCTTAATAATTACTGTTTGCGTATCCTAAAGTTAAAGATTACGTAATTTACTGTAATATTAATGTTTTAGTAAATGTTTCTTTTAATTAATATATTTTTCAATCATTATAATTTTTATTTCTTTCTAAATAAATTTTATCATGTAAATCATTATCTTTCTATTAAAGTCTACGTATCTTAAAGTTAGTTAGTTAAGTAAACGAACAACGTTCATTGCGATTTAGTCAAATTCCGTTAACTTATCTAGAAAAATGTTCTTCGCGAGTTGAGTCGAAAAAACACTGAATTGTGGAATAAACTGGATAGGAATTGCTAGTAAGGATTTTTACTCACAGGGCCTCCAAAACCATGTTATCCTGAAGATCTGCTGGCTGCTGCTTTGACGAATTTGTTCTTTGTTGATCCCGCCGTTGCAGTGTAGAAACACTGACCGCTGGTTCGTATCAGACGATTTAATATTAATTACTATGATGATACGAATGCGATGCGAGATCCTACCGGCTGCACCAATCAAGTTTGGGCAAGCCGAGATCTTCATAAAAATATATTTATTAATTAATGTCAATTTAAATTATATAATAAAAGACCTAAATACTACTGCTCGTGATGGAGCCTACGAGCTAACTAACTCTAAGAAGTTGAATAATAATGATGCGTGTGACATTAGGGTATTCACGAGTATACCTATTGCCACCTACACGCAGAGACATTACTGTTACTTATTTAATTAATACGCAGAATGCGATTATTATAATCACCGAAATGTAATGACATCTGACTTCTAATATCTCAATTGACAACATTGTTTTTTGTTATCCCTATTCTGGCTAATACATTCTTGATAACACTACATTGTATCTAATGATTACTGTTTTAGATAGAGGGTGTGACGACATAACTCCTCCCTCCTTAAGTTCGAAATTTTCTGAACACTTATTAGTTTTCAGGTGATTTCGACGATTACAAATCTTTCCTTTAAATTTATAAATTATACATGACAAGATGCTAATTATAACAAATGGGTAAAAAGTGATAGTTCTGATGCTAATACTTTTTACATTTATGGGATATGAATTTTCTGGAGTTTCTTCGGTTTTTCTTAGCGCGTACGTCAGAAGCTGAAGATTATCTAAGTCCACGTCGTCTAAGTTCTGTTTGTTGTTTTAGATAGAGGGTGTGACGACATAACTAGGTAGGATCCTATTATTTATGTATGACCACAGTATAATGAATGTGACTGACCATATAGTCAGCGTTACT
Source organism: Scoparia ambigualis (assembly GCA_963921215.1). NCBI lineage: Eukaryota > Metazoa > Arthropoda > Insecta > Lepidoptera > Crambidae > Scoparia > Scoparia ambigualis. The sequence continues at coordinate 22,831,633 of OY992506.1, forward strand.
TATTACATACTGAAATATTATTATTACTGAAATAAATAATGAGAGCAGAAGTAAAGTCGTACCTAGGTATTTTAAAATCCACGACACTCAGTGAAAAACAAACCCACATGATTTAAAACTTCGCTGGCCAGACAGAGGTTACATGTAGGTACAAGTACTTAATATTAGTAGGTATATATTAGAGCACTTTAACGTAACTTACCGTTGTTGTTCCGCACTGCACTGATGTGTGCGCTTGTGTTAGTGGAGTGTATTTGTAAAAGTAGCTTCTAAAAAGCAAGTCAATGTCTGACTTTGCAACTCTATTTTGATCACGAATTTTAGGTAATTTACCACTGTAGTTTCAGAATCAGCCGGTTTAGTTCTACTTTTGCGATGACTATATTGCTATTATCTCCCGGTATAACATTTTTCCTGATCTGACACTGTTTCATTCGTAACGTCATGGTTCGGTGAAGTGATAGCGGGCAATGTGGAAGCAGCTGATGTCGAAGTAGCAGAGTAGGTGTTGTTGGAATGACATTGGATGAAGTCGTCCTTAAAGCAGTCGCCGTATCCATAAACGACATTTTTTGAGCCTATAGGCATTTTTTGTACTTCTTTGCAGCTTGACCAGTGGTTGTTCGTAATGTGCGTTTATATTTGGAATAACAATCTCTAAGACTCCTCAATCTCGTTTTAACAACGTCACGTGAAATAAATATAAACATATAACTTCAAAGCAAAAAGTTTTTTTCCAGATATTTGGCAACGGGAGCCCCGTATACCACTATAGCATTCTCTTATAGAGTGGGATTTACTACTGTGGCTACAATAGTTAAAAAAACGTGTGCGCTGATTTGGAAAATACTGCAGCCTTTGTATATGCCCACACCCACTGAAGAAACTTGGAGAAGAAACGAGTTCGGATACAGGGAAAGCATGAAATATCCCAATTGCATCGGTACGATAGATGGCAATCTTGTTTACCTTAAATTCCCAACAAACAGTGGGACTGCATTTTATTGATATAAGAAAAGGTTCTCCTTAATAGTACTTGGCGTTGTTGATCCATATTGGAAAACCAACGGCAATGGATTACACATAATAGCATAAGAGTATAAAAATAATTATGCCTTAAGCAGTTTTCACAGGTAGAAAAATATTACATTTACTGTGATAGATATCGGTGGATATGGAAAAGACAGTGACAACACTCTACTTAAAAGTTCAGCGTTTTATCGCGAATATATTCTTGGAAAATAAATTTTACCACCAAAACCACTTCCCGGTTTCATTGATCCTATGCTTCATGTGCTTCTAGGGGATGAAGGTTTTGCTTTAGAAAAATATATCATGCGGCCGTACGATAAACGAAGCGCTATGAGAAATGAGGATATGAAAACATACAACAGTTACCATAATAGGGCAAGAAGAATATCTGAAATGCTTTTAGCATTCTTGTACAAAAGTGGAGAGTATTCCATACACCGATTGAATGTGAAATTAACACATCTTGTTCTTTAGTAAAGAGTGCTTGCTGTTTACATAATTTTCTGGGATGCAAGAATATTGTTACCCTGGGTGAATGCCATACAGTTTATACGAGTACAATATCATTATCGGCTGTTACGCCGCTTGGACCGAATATTCGAAGAAGAAGTATACCACTTCTTGCTTGACATAATTTGTAAACATTTTTTGGTCAATATTAAAATTATAACAATTTTGGTTATCTTCTCCGATACATCTTTTTGTGTGGAGAAGACCAATAATTGATTCAGTTGATAGTTTGTTGCGCCGTTTAGTTTTCATTAAAGTGATTGACGAAAATATTCGTTCCACGTTGGCAGATGAGTGTGGTAAACCAGAATATTAAAAACAAACGAACAAATATTGTGAAACATTTGTGAACCATCACAGCATTTGAAGCTGCTAACGCTTGCTGCTAACTCTTCAGTGGTTTTACTAAACGACGCAATTTCTTTTTTATTCCAAAGCAAACGCCATTCTGTATCAATAGTCTGATATTTTTTGCTGTCTAATAAATTTAAATATTGGTACTATTGACGACAGTTTACCTTTTTTAACATTTTCTAGTGAGAAAGCCCCCAAATCCATTAAAGAATAATTATTAATCAGAAATCTTTGTATGATTTGATCACACGCTTCAATAAAGAATTGCGTGCATCTCGTTTGGAATAAGTGGATTTGTTCAGGAGTCACGCTCTTATCTGTAAGCAAAGTGTTGTTGGCATTTGCTCCGTAATAAACATCTCCGGTATTTACAAAGTTATGTGGCCTTTTAAAGTCAATGTTCTCAAGATTGTTTTTTTCTAAATAGTTTTTTCAAAAAACAATCAAACAAAGTTTTCAAACTATTACGAACGAGCGAATACAGAACATGTATTCTTGCTGATTCAGATTGCATTTCGCTATTTAATTTATTGAAAATCGGTAAAACAAAATCTAAAAACTGAAGAAAGAGTATCGTTACTGGTTCGTTTAATTTGTTCAATATATTTTTAGCTGTTGTATTGTAACATCATCATTTAGTGAACCATCGATGAAAAATAATTTTAATGCTTGATATTGCTCTAAAACTTTTGATATAGCAGCGTGTACTGACAGCCACCTCATTTGACAAGGATGTAATAGTTCTGTATGTTTAATTAAATTGCAAAATAATTGAAATTCTTTAAACTCAGCTAATCTTTTGGGTTTAAGAGCGAAATAAATATATATTTCTCTTACAACTTCCTCAACAAACCGAGGAATTGAATGATTTCGTCCCATTATAACTCTTGCACCATCAGATGCAAAACCTATGAAATGTTGGTGAAATGGAATACCATATCGTACAAAAAAAGTCCACTATGCTTTTGTGTAACATAGTAGCATCTGCAGCCACAACTAGGATAAGTCCGAAAAAAAATCACCTACGTGATTTTTTTTTACATATCTGACGACTAAACAAAGATGTTTCGTAGTAGTCCTACCCGTGGACTCGTCTATTATCAATGCGAAATTAACCTGTCGCAAATCTTCGCAAAGAGTATTAAAGCTTTCTTGTCCTATTACATTATTTACGATTGCCTGATTGCTGGGACGAGAGCACTTTATATTTTCAGCGACTTTTGAATCTTGACAAACTTTTTGTATTAACTTGCCCAGGTGGTTAGTTATCGCTCATGGCAAGTTGTGTTCAGCAACAAAGCCAGCAATCCGAATTTCGCCTGAAACAAGTAACACAATTAGATATTATTCAATTGTAAAATATTATCATCCATAAAATACATAAAACATTGCCAAATAAAATACCATGCTGGTAACCCTGAAATAGTTTGGTTCAGTTTTATATTTATCCTTATGGGACAGGCAAAGGCCTCTAAGACCCTATAGCCAACTCTGAATGTATTTTTCTTCTTTTCAATTTTGATACACGGCTGGTTTGGATTAGAAACAATACAATCTTTTAAAAGATGTAGGTACCTTCTCTTACGATGTTTGAATCGGACCACTTCTCGATTTACAAAACCTGTCATCTTAGGTTGATCGGCATAGCTTTTGACACTTTTGATGTGAAGTTGGGAAACGGCTTGCCTTTTAAAAGCGTCGAAACCAGAAGGTATATATTTATATCTATTATCTTTATTACAGCTTTGGCAATATGCGTAGTTTTTTCCTTTTAGACTTTTTTTTAACCAATTCGAGCATTCTGGTCGTGCTTCCCATTCCTCTTTATAATTTTGCGAGTATTTTTTTCGCTTAGCTCCAGTACTAGTAGGTACTTACTTGGGCTATTATAAAATCGGAGTCGGACATCGTAAGCACACACAACAATTCACAAAAACAAAACTTTTTAATTCCTTTGTTACTACAACAGTGCTGATGAACAAAACTAAATAATAAACTTAACGTCTCAGTAGATTCGAAAAACAAAAACAACCCGAACCAATTCCCCACCAAGCAATAATAAACTAATATGTTTAGTGTATATTGAGAGTTTGAGAGGCCGTGTAAGAATTTTTTAGAGTATCTATCCCTGTTCCAAAGAGAATCAATGATTTTTACCTACCCGTGCATTGGTTTAGTGTTACCAGGTCACTTCCGGTGTTGTCATCTTTGGAATGCTAAAAAATACTATATTTGAATCGTTACTTTAGTTCACAATATAAAAAATCGGGAGACACGGTCGCTAAATTGGGATATCGGGTGAGATAAGTCAAAATCAGTAACAGATCTCCCGATTAATCGGGAACTTTTGCGTCACTGGACATATCGCAACTGACCAGCGTGCGATATAACCGCAGCGCAGGCAGTGGGAAAGCATACACATTACCGTGGTCGCGGTCTCAGGTCGCGGTCTCCTGTTGCGGTCTCCTGTCGCGGTCTCCTGTCGCGGTCTCCTGTCGCGGTCTCCTGTCGCGGTCTCCTGTCGCGGTCTCCAGTCGCGGTCTCCTGTCGCGGTCTCCTGTCGCGGTCTCCTGTCGCGGTCTCCTGTCGCGGTCTCCTGTCGCGGTCTCCTGTGGCGGTCTCCTGTAGCGGTCTCCTGGCTCGGTCGCTTGTCTCTGACGCAGCGTGAACCGCCACCTAAAGACCCTGCGCCCGTGTGCAGCGTACACCCTGCACTCAAAGCCGCCTCTGACTTGAGCGTTAATGGTAAAAATCTTAAAACATGGTGCATGAATTTAGGTGGGGGGTGGGGGAGGGAGGGGGTACCCTCCAGTGTCATTCCCACTTACAGGAGATACATAGTTATGGAGATTTATGCATTTGAATTCTCATTAAATGTGTAAAAAAAAGTCATTGAAGATGGTTAGAAGAAGGGGGAAAAAAGATGGGTGGGGGGAATCCTTCCATCCAACGAGAGCTATAAAAAATATTTTTGTATGGAGATAGATTTCTGTTGTCTAATAAAAAAAGACCTCGAAATTTAAGATAATCGCTACGCTGCGCCTCGCGATTGTCTTAAATTTCTAACCTATTACGTGACATGACAATGTCCTTTAGTCAAGGCTATATCCATGGCTTGTTCTGCAACAACCTCCTGACCCTGACCAAGAGAGACATTGTGGAATTTTCCATTGTCGGAGGTAAATCCCATCACCTTCCCTAATGCTTCCACGTCTTTCAAAGGATTCACTCCAGGAGACAAAATAAAGAAAATTGGTGTAGTTGAGCTGGTCTCTTCAAAAGACCAGCTGAACTCAACAGTTCGATTCTCGACATACTTCGAGCCCATTTTTTCTTCAATGTAAGCACTTAAATGTTAAAAAATACACGTGGAGTAGGGCAGCTAGTATTTCTATTTTCTAATAAAAAAATTAACCTCGAAATTCAAGACAATCGCTACGCTGCGCTTCGCGATTGTCTTAAATTTCTAACCTATCACGTGACCTACAGTAAGGCAGCTGGTATTTCTGTTGTCTATAAAATAAAAATAAAACACCAAGAATTACACTTTATAAACATACTTAATTGCTGTTAACAATTCTTCGTATGGGTCTTTTTTCGAAAACTAAGTGCAAATGTGCATTAGAATCTCTGATTTTTTATAACAAAGTGGAATACTCGTTTTATACAAATTCGTGCACCATGTTTTAAGATCCAAGCCACGTTAATAATGCCAGAAACATCAATCATTACCGTCACTCTTTTGTTCTTTGGGCTCACGTTAGTAGTCTAACATAGCTATAATGGGGATTGAACTACGATATCTCACAATCAACCTTAGCATCCATTCTTACTGACGCTTATTTATAGTGGTAACTTGATAATGTTTCTCCTTTGCACGTTATTCAATTGCTCAAATGATTGCAATATAAAAAAGATCAAAACTTGAAAGCAATTCTTTTATAGCTTTCGAAATATATGACGCTCTTTGCAGGCGCTCAGTAGCAAATTATTTTAGATTTTTTGAATAACATAATCGTTACTGATTTACTTCATCGTGAAGTTTAGTCAAGATTTTTAAAGAACATACATATTACTTAAGAACATTTACTTTGCTAGATTGATAGCCAGCTTGTGCACAAAGTTCGCTACAAGTCTTTATCTTTAATGCTTAGGGCATGATGAATGAAACCGTGAATTTAGGTGAAATTGTAACAAGTGAAAAGCCCCGTCTATAAAAATCCATTGTATCTTGGATGTACCTACTTATTCAAGATACAATGGATTTTTATAGACGGGGCTTTTCACCAAAGCATTGTAGCTTTGCTGGAATATACCTAAAATTGTCTATCGTTACATTTTTTTGTTTAAAATCGTATGGAATTTCCTAATAATTGTAAATTTTGATTGTTGTATCTCACAAACTATTGTACCTAACTTACTATTATTTGATTCCTAGTTTTCCATTGAGCATTTTTATGACATTATAATGAAAAGTGTATTTTTACTGTTTTATTTTATTTAGTTTTGTTATTGTTTAATTAGAATAACTACAGTGTAGACGTCAGCAGGTCAACCTACAACAAAATGTCAAATTTCTTCAATAAATTTTGAACTTTATCTTTTGGGCATATGAATCAATATCGATTAGAACAATTTGACAGTTTAGGAATGGTTAAAGTGAAGGCGTGTGTACAATAATAATATTACGCTGTTGTGACTATTACGATCAAATGTTTGTGACAAATAAAAAATGTTAATTATAATTTAACATCACATTGTAATATACATCAAGATAATATTATAATCATCAAGTATTAAACGTATAACACAATGTGTATTTGTTAATAAATGTTTAAAATAAAACTTGTTTTTGTAATTCTTATCGTTGACTTACTTTAACAGGTAGTTGTTATTAATAAAAAAGGGAGTGAAACGAGCAGGCGGGTCACCATCACCAGATGATGAGCAATCACCGCCGCCCATAGACACCCATTGTAAGACCAGAGGAATCGCAGACGCGTTGTCGGCCTTCTAAGGTTCATTACTGAATTCGAATCGAATAAAATAATGAATTAAATTAAATTAAATTTGTTTACGGTCACACCAATTATTTAGACCAAGATAAGTTTTTCTTTTATATTGACTCGTCATAGTGATAGTGACGACATCCGGAGATATCGTAAGATAACGGATAAATATACATAAACATAGAAAAAACACCCAGACCCGAAATCAATTAAAAGAAAAACAGTTTTTCTCTAAATTGTCTCGACCCCAAATTTAACCCGGGACCTCTGACCCAGCGTGCTAATTACTCGACCACGGAGGTCGTCAAATATGTCTACAAGTTGTCTATGCCGTTCGTATAGTTCCATTCGTCGAGTAATAATAATACACGTAACGCTTCGGTCACCCAAAAAACTAGATAAGTACACAATCCTATACTAATCGTTGCGAAATAGTGACAGTTTTATCATACATATTCTTATTCATTTATTCCACTTAAATTTGTAACAAAAAGTACAATATTTTTTTTAAATTTAGATTTTTAACGTAAGTACAGAAATATGTTTGTGTTTTAAAGATGTTCTGCTACACATTTTATCCTATGTTCTGCTAGTTACAATACCTTTTCAAGGCATCGGGAAAACATGGTTAGCTAAATTACATTAAATTAATAAACTGCATCAATTGAATAACATAATCGTTACTGATTCACTTCATCGTAACCGCTGAACTACCGAGACCCCAGAAGACTCGCTGAATTGTTCCTAGTAGTTTGATTTACGCTGCAAGCCAGCGGTATTATGTCACTGTGAAGTCTACCCTTACAGTCGAATGAAATACTATTGCAAGTATTTAACAATCGATAAAGACGTAATTGCTTATAAATATCTTTAAGAAAAAGAGATTAGAGCTGGTTAGAGCAGTGGACCGGCAATTCAAAGGTCGTGGGTTCGAATCCCATTCGAGCTTCCTGAGACTGGTTGATTTTTTTCTAGTAAACATTTTATCCTAAATCTATATAGCATTGTGAATGCAAAATTTCAATAATAAAGATAAAATTACATACATACATACATATAATCACGGCTATTATTCCCAAAGGGTTAGTCAGAGACTAGGCAATAAGGACAGCAAAAGCAGTCCTCACTATAGTCCACTTTTCACCAAATAGCTACTGCACATGTGCTCAGCGTGACAGGTGGTGAGCCCATCGCCGCTCTATGCTGTTAGAAGTATGTACAGTCTTTAGTCCGTTTGTCGCCATTTATGACACCCAACCCAAGGGAAGAGAGTGGGTGGTAGTATTCTTTCACCGCTGCGCGACCAGCGATACCTACACTAGATAGGCCCTTCCGAACACGCACTATGTTCCACTCATCTGCGGAGTCGACTCGGCACCTTGCTTTAGTGTGGCTTTGACATTCGCGCGTGCGGAGCGGGGAAAATAATTCTTTATTTCTTTTCAAAGTATACACTTTTTTTTTATATTGACTCGTCATAGTGTCTGCAGCCGATGCAGTCCAAAATAATGAGAGCGCTCCCCACCGTGGAATAAGCACGATAACGAGCGCTCCCATTCATGACGGCCTGCATAAATGTCGTTTCACGCCCCGCTTAAAAGACCCGGGACTGTAGGAGCTAGGAAACATGCGCCGGCAAAGAATTCCAAAGCCGAATGGTCTTACAGAGGAACGACTTGCCAAATTTTTTGGTACGAGTACTGATAGTCTGTACAGTATGATGGTGGTTCCTAAGACCAGCACGTGTAGTCCGGGAGAGGAAAGGAGAGGGCGGAATAAGATCAAAAAGTTCTTCAGAACACTCTCCGTAGTAGTTCTGGTAGAAGACACTGAGAGATGCAATGTCTCTACGCAGCTGGAGGTCCTCAAGGGAGGCTGTAACCTCAGCATCTCCAATAATGCGTACCGCTCGCCTTGGCAGTCTACCAAGTGCATCGAGGAGGTATTTAGCGGAGCCGTCCCATAGATGGGAACAATACTTCATACTCGATCGCACCTAAGTTTTGTACAGCAAACAGCGCTGCTTGGGAGTGAAAAATCGCCTCACCTTATTGAGAATACCCAACTTCCGGGAGGCAGTTAAAATAGCACTCTCGTTGTAACTTTTGGATTCAGTTCCTGGCCGATGTCCATGCCAAGAATGCTGAGGTTCACCGAAATGGGTAATGGAGAGTTTTGAAGAGAGGGAGGAGTAAGGAAGGGAGTTACCTTGAACGAGAATGCACAAACCTGGGTTTTGCTAGCATTAAATTCGACCAGATTTTTAGATCCCCACTTAGAGACACGATCGAGAGTCAGGTTCAGTTTGGCAACCAATTCTTGCCTTTTTACCATGATATCGGCTTGCTTTGCCGCAGGATGTCCCAAGTACCGCTCATGCACCGTACTGTCATCCGCATAACAATGAATATTGCCCAAGGACAACATGTCATTAATATGCAAAAGAAATAGAGTAGGTGAGAGCACAGAACCCTGCGGCACTCCGGCATTGACTTTGTAGAACGTGGACGAACTACCCTCACAAAGGACACGAATCCTCCGCCCTTCTAGAAAGTCTGCAACCCAGGCGCACAGACGGGGCGGCACACCGAAGGCCGGCAACTTGGAAAGAAGGGAACGATGCCACACTCTATCGAAAGCTTTGGCGATATCAAGGTTAACTGCCAGGGATTCGCCATGCTTGTCCATCGCTTCACCTCACGCGTGAGAAACGTACGCTAGAAGATCACCCGTTGATCGCTTTGGTCTGAACCCATACTGGCGATCATGGAGCAGCGAGTGATCCTCTAGGTAGTGAATGAGCTGGGAATTAATTATCCGCTCAAACACCTTGCACAGCACAGAAGTTACAGCGATGGGTCGATAGTTGGCCGGATCCGAGCGATCCCCTTTTTTGGGGATAAGTTGTATGTTCGCCTCTTTCCAAGACACCGGCACAATACCACTATCGTAAGACTCCCTAAACAATCGCGTCAATTTAGGAGACAACTCAGCCGCGCATCTGAGCAGCACAATCGCCGGAACACCATCCGGCCCGCTAGCCTTCCGCACGTCGAGCGACCTTAGCACGGTACGTACATCACACTGCCTGATACGAATATCAGGCATGGTGGCCCCACAATGCGCTTTAATAGGTGGAGCGGCGCCACAATCGTCGACGTGCGAATTGGCCGCGAAAAGTTCAGCCAACAAGTTCACGGCACCTAGACGTTTACTACAATTCAGTTGTCAAGTAAGTGAAATTAATTGTTATTCAAGTTATTATTATGTAGATAAATCGTATTATTAGAATAGAAAAGATATTTTTTCAATTATTGTTAATGACAATATATTTGGACGCCATCTTGATACACACTACGTTGTCTTTGACCGATCTGGCGCTGCGGCGCTGCGATGTCTGTCTGTTGATTAGACGACATAGATGTTTAAGCGCTGCAGCGTCTGCAGCGAACTTTAGGTCTCTCATTCTAGAATTTGAACAAATGGTTTGTATGAACGTTCTTGTCTATACTTCTAGGTCAATGGTAATAAGTAAGTACATATAAGAATTAAAAAAAGTACATAAAAATCTTATCGTTCAAGGTTATTATTCTATTTTTTTACGTGTAAAGTTTACATCTCGCTAATGCTCCATTTCTTTTTTTATGTGAACCCGTCACCCTATTAAGATGTTCTATGTACATTTTATAGTCGCTTCGTCGCCTCTTAATAAACCCAAGGAAAAGGCGGCAGGGATGCTTGTTGCTCTCATTTTATTATAGTGTCGCTGGAAATTAGGCAACCTGAACTTAAACACACGTTAATTACTTAGTTAATGTGCTGTCAAAGGAGATCTTAATTGATGTGGTTTTAAGACTGCAAATGATCTGACTCAATTGTGATGCGAACTTTTCTAATATCAGGCGCAATGCGATTTCTTTTATGTCTTTTATTGATTAAAGTATTAAAAAATAAATTTTTACTTGATTTTTAAATAAGTTGAAAAGGTAAGGTGGGGTGGTAAGGCTAGTAAATAGGTAAACCAATTAAATGGTAATTGCTATTTACTATTTCATTGGTGTCATAGGCATTATGTATGTTGCTGTAGGAGTTATTATTTACTAACCGATCGACTTTAGATCAACGAAAGTTTACCTATTTAAAGAACCTGTGTAATCAACTTGTTACGATGTGGAATTTGCTTTGATTTCATATTAATTGTAGTTTATTGAAGCTTTAAAGAATGTTAGGGGCTTTAGCTCGTGCTACGATACGTACAGCCTACCTAATATAAATCATCATCAATATAAGCGTAATCGGCCAATATACAGGGTGGCCCAAACGGTTTTTTTAGATTCCTGACTGATATTATAGTGTACCCAAAAATACCCCATGTGTTAATATTTTTTTTTGAGAATTTTCGACTTTACCTAGGTACTTACTTAAATATATTTTTTTTTCGGAAATTATGCATCTTTTTTTAAAAATTATGCATCTTTTTTTGAAAAGAATACTAAAAAAGAAAAGCATAAGTACTTAATTTCCGAAAAAAAATACGTTAAGTCGGTCAAGTCGAAAATAATAAAAAATAAAAAATCATATCTTGAAAACTACAAAAAATTGCGGAACATACATGGGGTATTTCCGGGTATACCTACTGACCTGGATGTCAGGAATCCAAAAAAAATGTTTTTGTGTCACCGTTTGGGCTACCCTGTATAGTCGGCTTACTATTAAAACGACACTGAATAAACACTAAAACCATAAAAAATAAATGAGCATCGAGACTACATAAACAGTTTACCGTTGTTTATTCAACGTTCTTAATAATATTCTTAATAGTGATTGTGTTCTCCCGACGACACGCACCATATTTTCCGTGTTGATAAAATAGAATAAAACAAGATGTTACAAGTCGTTACGCGCTAAGATTTATATTTTTCCCGCGATGAGATCTTGCAATCAGCCCTAACACCAGACAGCCGTTATCAGGGCGGGCGGTAATTCCCTAAATGCTGCAATAAATTACAAAGGTGCTTTATGTGTTTACTACGCAGTATCTATAAGCGTTTCTGTATTCAGTGCGAACCATGGTGCCGTTGTTGGTAAATGTAGTTAACAGACGAACAAAATTACTAACCCTTTTTCTTTTCTACATTTTGGTGGGTTTCAACGACTGCCACCTTATGAAAACAACCGGACCTACGACTAGGACTACTAGGAGTTTTTTAATATGCGGAGCTAATTTGACATAGTATTAAAAAATAAGTATTGTATTTTGGATTATTTTTATTTATTATTTAATAATTTTACCGAATAAGATAAAATAATGCATGTATATAATCAAAGAATGTAAGTTTGTGAATGTGTAATTAGTAGTTTTGTGACTCAGTTTTTATAGTATAAATGTAAATTAAAAAAATATTGAGAGTTGCATGCTGTTTTGAAAATGGCTAAACATGAGAACCACTTCAATTGATCAAAACCTTTATACCATGTTTGACGCAAATAAAATGTAATCTATTCTACGACTTACGTGCCCCCTGAAGCACAGAGCTCGAGACGATTTTTTATAAGGTCATGGTCATCCATCCAGTTACCCGGTATTAAGAAAGTTGCTTAACTGACAATATCACCTGCCTATGCCTACCCATCCATAGTAGTAAAATTAAGTTTAGACGATTTAAAATGCTTATTTTAACTTTACTGAATAAAGAAATTATGATTACGACAAGCGGCCGCTCGCGGTTTCACCCGCGTGGTTCTCGTTCCCATGGGAATATCGAGATAAAAAGTATCCTATGTGTTAATCAAGGTTATAAACTATCTGTATACTGAATTTTATCCAAATCAATTCAGTAGTTTTTACGTGAATGTGTAACAAACATCTATCTATACGTTCCCGTGGGAATATCGGGTTAAAAGTATCCTATATGTTAATCCAGGTTATAAACTATCTGTTCGCGCCACAGCGCGACGGATAACCGTCTCTGCGCCGGTCATTTAAGATGCATATTGGTGCAACGACTGGGCAACGAGTGATCGGCCAATCACAGCGAGTTGACAATTATACTCGACGAAGTGTCCGCCGGCGCCGCGCAACGACGCAATGTGCTTAGAGCGTTCAAGACGAACCCACGCGTCGCCCGCGCAAGAATTCAGCCCGCGAACAACCACGACTACAGTGTTTGTGAATTAAGAGCGCTTGGTACCAGCTCAACTATTCCTTAAAACGCCTACGACCAGTGCCTTCAGTGAACTGTGTTTGTGTGTTGCCGCCCTCAAGCCCGCCGCCCGCGCCTAGAGCGCCAGCCACCTTCAGCTCCAGCCAGCTCCAGCCCGAATCAGGTAAGCCCCAGATTTTCCCTTATTCCTGCCTAAGCCTTATTTCGCCGCTGTTACGGCGAATCGCCTTTCGCCGTAACATTTTGATCCTTTACGAGCCGGATACATCCCAGTAACAGTCCACTAAATTAAACCCTACTACCTTACACACTTCATTTTTTTGCCTCGACTCGTGCCGCCACCCATACACGTCCACACAACACCCACACAATGCACGCCAGCCCAAACAGCCCTTACTGCCCTTACTGTAAGACTAGGGGGCATAGATTAATAGCGTGCGCTGACTACAATGCCCAGCCGACGCAGGGCCGGTGGGACTTTGTGGTGTCGCGCGAGCGCTGTCCCCGCTGCCTCGGACCGCATTACCCGGACGAATGCAAGTCGGTGAAGGCATGCCGAGTGTGTGGCATCGCAGATCACCACACATCCCTTCACCGACCGGACGATGCCACACAGCATTACCAGCCGGAATCGGCGGCGCGGTGGCTTCCGCCCGCGCTACGGGACACTCCGGCAAAGCGACCCGCCGACAGAACGCTGCATGCGTCCTCGCATGCACAGCGGTCGCATGAGGGGTCGCAGGAGTAGGTACCTGTGTTACCGTAGACATTCAGCCCCACATTATTAATACAGTCCACTATTATGTGTATATGGGATAACTATTTCAGCCCATTAACTATTTCATTACATGTTGGTCATTCGACCCGTTAAAATAATATTTACTCATATTTCGTAGTTATCACGTAACTTAATTTTAATTTCTGATTTTTAAATTTTATCGCGTAACATTCCTAATTTCATTGCCTTACATGACCCTTTCTGCACGATGGACGTTGCAGAGTGCATTGCGAAATATTATTAACCTACCCACAAAAATAAATTAAGAACGTGTTCCAAGAACAGTATTCGATTCGTGTTATATTTTTACTTACTAATTGGGTTGCACATATAACTTTAGGTACGTATAATACACCCGCGTCTGGACGACGATATTGTTGTTTTTCCCGTTTTATTTTGTAATGAAATTTTTATGGTCGTGTTAATTTTATATTTTTTCTGCTTTTAATTCTTGCCTTGGCAATCGACTCAATCTCGTGCGTGCTCACCGCAAGAGCATAGTACTTCTACACATGTGCACCCACACATCAGCCTGCAGCACATACACACATGCAGTCTGCTTTGTATTTGCTTTTATTGCGCCTTTGCTCTTTGCGCCAGAGTGCGCATTGCGCTTTTCTGTGCCTCTGTGCCTGCATGCTATCGTGCTCAGTGCACAGCCTTTTTTTGTGCCCAGTGTACAGCCCTTTTTTTGTGCCTATATGCCATTGTGATCAGTTCACGATTCAAGTGACTACATGATGGTATGCCCAGTGTACAGCCCTTTTTTTGTGCCCAGTGTACAGCCCTTTTTTTGTGCCCAGTGTACAGCCCTTTTTTTGTGCCTATATGCCATTGTGCTCAGTTCACGATTCAAGTGACTACATGATGGTATGCCCAGTGTACAGCCCTTTTTTTGTGCCCAGTGTACAGCCCTTTTTTGTGCCTATATGCCATTGTGCTCAGTTCACGATTCAAGTGACTGCATGATGGTAGGCCCAGTGTACAGCCCTTTTTTGTTGTTGTTTTTTGTGCCTATTTGGTGCTGTGCTCAGTGCACGATCTTACTTAGCATGCAGTCACTGCGGCCCCCCCGCGCCCCCACGCCTTTGCGTTGACTGCGGCCCCCGCGCTTCTGCCCCCCCGCGCCCCCACGCCTTTGCGTTGACTGCGGCCCCCGCGCTTCTGCGCCCCCGCGCCCCCACGCCTTTGCGTTGACTACGGCCCCCCCGCGCCCCCACGCCTTTGCGTTGACTGCGGCCCCCCCGCGCCCCCACGCCTTTGCGTTGACTGCGGCCCTGTGCGCCTATGCGCCTTCGGCGCTTCGCGCCCCCGCGCCCCCACGCCTCTGCGCTTACGCGCCCCGTGCGCCTATGCGCCTTCGGCGCTTCGCGCCCCCACGCCTCTGCGCTTACGCGCCCCGTGCGCCTATGCGCCTTCGGCGCTTCGCGCCCCCGCGCCCCCTGTGCTTCGTGACACAGGCTTTTAGCCCTCATACAATTGTACTCATACAGTCACACACGTACATTCCTCCCAGCTCATCATATACACACCCACTCGACATTAACTCAACACAGCACGAATCAGGGCTGTAGTTCCCCTTTAATTTCCATTCCTTCCCCCCCCCTCCTACCCTCTGGGGCCCGGGAAGATGTTCGCGCCACAGCGCGACGGATAACCGTCTCTGCGCCGGTCATTTAAGATGCATATTGGTGCAACGACTGGGCAACGAGTGATCGGCCAATCACAGCGAGTTGACAATTATACTCGACGAAGTGTCCGCCGGCGCCGCGCAACGACGCAATGTGCTTAGAGCGTTCAAGACGAACCCACGCGTCGCCCGCGCAAGAATTCAGCCCGCGAACAACCACGACTACAGTGTTTGTGAATTAAGAGCGCTTGGTACCAGCTCAACTATTCCTTAAAACGCCTACGACCAGTGCCTTCAGTGAACTGTGTTTGTGTGTTGCCGCCCTCAAGCCCGCCGCCCGCGCCTAGAGCGCCAGCCACCTTCAGCTCCAGCCAGCTCCAGCCCGAATCAGGTAAGCCCCAGATTTTCCCTTATTCCTGCCTAAGCCTTATTTCGCCGCTGTTACGGCGAATCGCCTTTCGCCGTAACACTATCTGAATGTTGAATTTCATCCAAATCCATTCAGTAGTTTTTACGTGAAAGAGTAACAAATATCCATACATACTTACAAACTTTCGCGTTTATAATATTAGTAGGATTATGAACGTCTTAGCCTCTCCTGGCTCAGGATTATGAACGCCTTAGCCTCTCCTGGCTCAGTGGTCAAGTTATTTTATCCGTAACCGTGTCGCGTGGCGGTGAAAGAATAGGTAGGTACTACCGCCCCCTCTCTTCCCTTGGGTGTCGTAAAAGGCGACTAACGGACTAAGGACTATAGGTACATCCAACAGCTTGAGCACATTTGCAGTTGCTATTTGGTGAAAAGTGGACTAAGGTCATATCACATGAATATAGAGGATTGCTTTTGCTGTCCTCATTGCCTAGTCTCTGACTAAACCTTCGGGGATTCCCGCCGTTATTAAGTATATGTATGTATATATTTTATCAATTGCAATTTATTTGTACCGGTACCAATCAAGACGCGTATTGGTAAGTACTACAAAAGTTTTCGTTTGCCTAACTCACAAACAAGTTGGCTTTAACTAAGTCAATGTGCGCTAGTGAACCGTCACATGTCAACAGCGGGCGCAAGGGACCAAGGGCTAAAAAGTTTCACTGCCTCTTGGGTTAAGTTATCATACGAATTAAGTAAGTTACGCACGATGGGATGTTCTTCCTAGAATCCGAGTGAATGTGGACCACTCTAATGCCTATTCCTCCCGCCAACTAGCAGAATTAAACGTTGCAGTTGTTCGCCGGCGGGAACGGAGCCGGCCGTCACCTGAATCTAATGGGAATTAATCACCGCCGCCCATGGACACCCGCAAAACCAGAGGAATCGCAGACGCGTTGCCGGCCTTGATTATGGAGTAGGAATTGGCTACTTGACAGTTTCCGAAAAAGTATTTAATAAATTACAAACGCTTGTTTTATACCTCTTACAATGTTTTTTTTTCTCGAAAAAGCTTTATTTAATAGAAATAAACATGTTTTTCTTCATTAATTTCAAATTTCGTGCGAAAACGGTTGGTCACGTCATCACGTGACATTTTGCCCTGTGACGTCACACTTCAATAAACAAACTTTTCTTATCTTGAAACCTGACATAGTTTTTGATAATTTTGTAAAATGTGACGTCACACGAAGCTCAATCATGCGGCCGCCCATCTAAATAATATATTTACAAATTACTTATCTTAATAAAAAAAAAATGGATAATTATTGTTAAATCTTAAACTACCATTTCCGACATTATTATTTCCTACTCTATTGTTACAACTGTCAAATAGCCTAGTAGAGACGAGAACGAGAAAATCCGCATATTAAGAAGAGGACGAGAAATGCAGCAGTACTCAACTCACCGGATGAAACACAACAGCAACGAGTGCCATTGTTTCACGCCCGTATTCCGGATGAGGGTGGTATTACGCCGGGTGAGCCGGCTCAATTTGTGCTCCAACACAGCGTTTTAAATTTTTAATCCAATGAAATTACAAGGCGTAGAGGCATAAGAGCTTTAGCTTTAGGGTCGGCAACGCGTGTGACGACCTTGGGGTCGCACGTGTCCATGGGATATGCTAATTTGCCGGCTTAGTAACATAAAAAAGTACCTATTACATATACGTACTGTGGTGGTATCCAATTAACCTGTTGGCAGAGCTTATAAGTTTTGTTGTCCGATAAGAACAGTCTAATAACTTATTAGACTGTTTTCTTATCAAGAATGTCTTGCGTCGCCGGTACCGTTTCACTTATAAACGTATCGTCTGTCTACAATCTTCGTTCATTGAAATAGAAATTGTTTATTTGGTAAAAAGTTTGTATAATCGTTTTTGTAGGTACTGAAAAGGTCTTCGCTATTATTAGGCTGTGACACGACAATGTTTTTCTGCGGATGCCGTATTTACGAGTGCCTACTCGTTTAGCGCAGCTGCTAGCGCGTTCGGCTTACGATCTTGACCGTTAAGCAACTTTCGTAATGCAAGGTCGCTGGATGGGTGACCAAATTAAAAACATCTCGAGCTCCTCCGTGCTTCGGAAGGCACGTAATGCCGATGGTCCTGGTTGTTGTCGTAAGATGACAGTCGTTAAAACCCACCAACCCGCATTGGGCCAGCGTGGTGGGTTATGGCCCAATATCCCCACGTGCTATTGTCCACGTGGGAGGCCTGTGCCCAGCAGTGGGACGTTTGTAGGCTAATGATGATGATGATGATGACTCGTAGTTCGGTTATTTATTTAGTGGGATCTTAGTGGGACAATAAAAGGTCTTACCTAACCTTACTTTAGTTTATGATTTAATTATAATTTTAATCGTGTCGCGTAGCGGTGAAAGAACACTTCCACCCCTCTTCCCTTGGGTGTCGTAAAAGGCGACTAACGGACTAAAGACTGCACATACATCCAACACCATAGGTGGGGTGACTGGCTCACCACCTCACGCTGAGCACATTTGCAGTCACTATTTGGTGAAAAGTGGACCATGTTAGAGGACTTCTTATGCTGTCATCATTGCCTAGTCTGTAACAAACCATTCGTGAATAATAGTCGTGATTATATGTATGTATGTATCAGCGTTGCCAGATATTTTTTTTGTCAAGTCGGGAATTTGTTTGTTTCGGTTGGTTTTTTTTTTTTTTTTATATTAGAGGGAGGCAAATGGGCAGGCGGGTCACCTGATGGAGAGTAATCACCGCCGCCCATGGACACCCGCAAAACCAGAGGAATCGCAGACGCGTTGCCGGCCTTTAAGGGAGGAATAGGTTTAAGGAAGGAATAGGAATTGGGAGGAGGGGGGGGGGGGGGGGAAGGGGCCTCCGGAACCCTCACTGGTCGGACGAAACACAACAGCACCAAGTGCCATTATTTCACGCCGAATATTAGTGAGAGGGTGGTATTACGCCGGGCGAGCCGGCCCAATGTGTGCTGCAACGCAGCGTGGCTCTACCACTCAGTTGGTGTCACTCATTTAGCACCACCCAGGGATCACGTGTAGGGTCTCAAGGGTAAACCTACGGACGCGAGCAACTTTGACCCCCCATGGTTTGGAGAATGTTCACGTTTGTACAATATTTTGAGGAAAAAAACAACTCTGCGTGCCATTTGTATGAAAGAGTTCACGTGTAGATTCTTTTTTCGAAATCGGGACATTTAGTAAAAAAACCGTATAAAATCATAAGTTTTAAATATTTGTCTTTTTATTTGAGTTTTGAATTACGTTTACGTGACAATAGATAACAAAAATAGCCATAGAAAATGTATTTAGAAAATATATAATATATAAAAAACTAGCGGCCCGCCCTCGACTTCGTCCGCGTGAACACACTGTATACCGCGACAAATTTCCAAAAAAAATCTTTCACACAAGCCTTGTTCTGACAATTACGAATACTTACAACAAAAAATAAATCAGCCAAATCGGTCCAGCCGTTCTGAAGTGATGCGCGTACAAACATTTCGGCAATTGATTTTTATTAATACAGATATGATACTTATTTTAAATTAGGTTTATCTTATCGTTAGGTAGTTGAGTCTTCTTCGTCTTCTGAATGAAAAATGCACGCACTGTCGAGTCGCGAGATAAAGGGACATACAGACAGACGGACAACAAAGTGGAACCTTTTGAGGGTAAAACGTCTGCAATCGTCACCAATAATTATCCCCGAAAAGCGGGACCGAGCCTGTCCCGCGCGGGACATTTATTTTTGCTTTATTTTATTTTAAAAAATCGGGACCGTCCCGCCAAAATCGGGACGTCTGGCAACGCTAATATAATTTTGGAGAGTTCTAAATATTAAAATATCTTAAAATGAAACACTTAGTACGGATCTAATCGCATTTATACTACGTATTTAGATATAATAATATTATGTAGTTTTATCCTGACCTTTTCCACCGTAGTCATGTGCCTATGGACCCTGAAAAGGGTCCGAAACGTCTGAATAAAATATTATACAGCCTCGAGTTTGTTTCTGTATCTTGTTAGTGCATTTTAGTACGATACCAACCTGACGGTATTGGAGAATAAACGAGACGGTTTTCATTAATCTAATTGTGAAGAGACTTTTACCACCTCTGTGTGCTAGTGGTTAGACCTCCAGTCTCAGACTCGCAATTTCGATTTCGATTCCCGGCTGGGGGTACATGTTTGTACTCAGATTGGTTGGTGGTATATAGGGCTAACCCCGGTAGCTAGGCAGCTACCACCTTATTATCTAAATATGTCACCATATGGACAACGTCACTGTACCTATTGTTGTCTTATGATAGTTAAGTAGAGATAAGAGAGCTAGTTGTTCAGTAGTTTAAAGTGTAAAGTCCGGGTTCTCCATTGACCTCCTATGCGATTCTCTAAGCGACACATAGGTGCTGCCCGCATGGCTGTAATCATGGATTACAGCCGTCACATCGTTCGCTGTAGTCACGGCTGTGGTCAAAGTTTGGGCTATTTTACTGAAAGAATACTGATTTTATACCTACAAGAAATGACAAAAAGTGATTCCCTATCACGCCGCTTGCAGCAGTGCGGAACCTGTTAGAACAGCATTGAAAATTATTTAGAAGAATACGAATGGTACGCTCACCGCAGTTGCATTCGCTGCTACCAAGGCTTAAACGATGTTTGCGCTTAGAGAATCGCACTACTAATTAGGGATTAACACATAGGATACTTTTTATCGCGATATTCTCATGGGAACGGAAACCACGCGGGTGAAACCGCGAACGGCCGCTAGTATTCCATATAAAATCTGGTGAGATGAAGGCTATGTGTTTACCTGTAGAATAAAAATTAATAGTTAAAAAAACACTAGAAAAACACGCTTTTATAAATGCACGTAAAAACAAATAATAAATTATGGATCGTTAAGTAGTCTCTATTTCTGGGCTGAAGTGTAAACTATGTGCTTTTAATTATAATATTTGATTGTAAAAGCGTGGGGCGCTGGAAAAGGAAAGACTTTTTGTATAACTTGCTGAGAAATCAAGTTAAGCGATGTTACGGGAAGCAGGTTACACAGATTGGCGCTCTAACTGGAGTTGCATGCAGCACGACTAGTAGGTGGCTCTACATTAAACAGTCTGTTCAAAGTAACAGTTTGTCGAACTCAGACAAAACATGCGCCAGCAGCGAGGAGATACGACATTCACCGACATTTTTAACACCTCTTCTTTTAGGAAATTAAGTACATAATATATAGATAATGCGTCAACAGTGGCAGAATGTAGAGTTCTTGTTCGTGGACGAGATATCTATGGTTCCCTTTGGTAACCCTTTGGCGGCATAAACGTTAAGTTCTTGTGCAACCTCATGCAACTTCCGCCAGGAAGTTAGTATTAGTATTTGTTAAGAAGAAAGTCTTTCCTGTTCCAGCACCCCACGCTTTTACAATCAAAAATTATAATTAAAAGCACATAGTTTACACTTCAGCCCAGAAATAGAGACAACTTAACGATCCATTATTTATTTTTTGTTTTTACGTGAATTTATAAAAGCGTGTTTTTCTAGTGTTTTTTTTAACTATTAATTTATTTTATACTTTTTGTTCTAACCTTGAAACCTGATCGTGTTCAAACTCCATTACGAGGCCTTTCTCACAAGTGCAAACACGTCTATGATACGATACCTACTCTATCATGGAATGCCAGTGCCTATTTTCAGGCTTCATCATCAGATCTTGAAACCTAATCGTGGTCTAACCTTGAAACCTGATCGTGTTCAAAGTACATTACGTGGTCTTTCTCACAAGTGCAAACACGACTATGATACTATACTCTATCATGGAATGCCAGTGCCTATCTTTCGGCTTCATCATCAGACCTTGAAACCTAATCATGGTCAAAGTTTATTACAAGACTTTTCTAAGAAATCCAAAACAGCTATGATACGATTTTCCATCATGGAATTCCAGTTCATATCTTCCGGCTCCATCATCAGATCAGTTCGACAGTACCATATTATTGTATTGTCATCAGAACTACATACAGCTGCCAATTTTCATTATGCTACGACCCTTGGAAGATGGTTAAATTAGTTACCTTAGATTCCATTACATAGTTTGTTACATACAGGTCGACCTAATGACTGACAGCCTGCGACGAAAAAAACATGAAGCTCCAAAATTGCAATGTCCAAATAATTTAGCCCGACCTGTAGCTAGAAAATAATGCAATCAAAACACAAAGGCTCTCCTATGTGGCGGCATTGTGCAGCGGGTGCCAGAGGTTTCCACCGTCGTGACAGCGTGTCACCGGCCAGATATATCGCGGCACGTTATCAGTGCATGCGGTAATTTGACCGAAATTTACTGTACGTAGAAAATTACAGTGTTTTCATATTAAAACAGGATTTAAAGCAAAACTACTTAGTAAAGGCAGTTTATATAAGGTCACATTTTATCAACCGCAAATATTTTGAGGATAAACTCAACAACATAGGTAAATAAACAATTTTTATGAAAAAACCTTAATTTTTTAACCTTCGCAAGTTTTCAAAAAGACGCCAAAAGACATTTCGACTAAAAGTAAAATAAAACACCCCTTACGCACTTTCGGTAGTTTAAATTCAAAGGAGCTGAAACAGAGAAGCCGCAATGCCTACACCGCTACACGTGCCCGTATAGTTTCATTAAAAGAAGCTTTTTTTGATTTGGTCAGAGATTTTTTTGTTAGAAAAAGTAAAAATAAAAAGTAGCCTCAATTTTTTTTAATGCTAGGGCCTTATTTCTCTGATCTAATTAGATGTTTTGTTAAAATGTTTGCACTTGATGAAATTGTAACCTTTTAGATAAACTCACCACGGCCGGTGAAACTCGAACTCTCTCTAGAGTCTCCGGTGAGCCTTTTAGCACGGTTTTCGATCGAGTCAAAACTGCAATACTCCATGCACTGTTAGATCTGCGCTGTATTTAACAAAAGCAGTTGGTCCGGTCACCCAAGGACACCTAATTTTTGCAGAACATTTTGCGATGGAGTTGATGTATTACTCACCAAAGTTTAGATTGGACGACAAATTAAATAAAAATAAGCATAAGTGATGTCTTTTTATTATAGAATCTATATTAATAAAAATCAATTGCCGAAATGTCTGTAAGCGCATCACTTCAGAACGGCTGCACCTATTTTACTAATTATTTTTTGCTGTGTTCGTAATTGTTAGGACAAGGTTTCTGTGAAAGAAAATGTAAAAAATAGTACGGAAAAGTAAAGTAAAAATCTCCTATAAAGTGATTGAGTAAGTGACATAGAAGACAGCAAAGAGGATGAAACATTGATAGTATATAATATCATTGGGATGAAAGTAATGAAAACAGTTCGAAGATATTAAAATCATGATTCAAAATAATAATATTTAAAAAATTTGTCAGGCTTGACTTTGATAGCTTGACGTTATTGCTATTATTATTAATACGCTATTGAACTTATTAAAATTTTTGTATTCATTTTATAACGTAAGTAAATTCAAAATAAATTTTAACTAAAAGTTGACATTACATTCATTGATTGTTAGGCGGTACGAAGTTCGCCCTGAAAGCTCGTGTTTTATAAATTTAACAAAGTATAATGTAGATGATATATTAAACGAATAGCGTGCAGTGGTCCCTTCCCTACTGGACATTGAATCTGGTCCTGTCAAAAAAAAGTCGACATTTTATATATGGTAATTTTTAGTCATAAATATTTATAACAGGAAAATAATAACAATCTTTCCGTCTAACAGGACTTGTTAGACAAAAATAATAGAAGTTTAGAACTTAACTTAACTTAAGAAGTTTCAGTGAAATATCTTGTTTGTCTGCTATATAGCCTTTCACAAACAACACCAGACAAAAACTTGCGAGACTGTTCTAAGTGGTGTTGTGAATGCGAAAATGTGTTTGTTTTCTTGTTTGTTTGTCTTTCGGTGACGGCAAAACGGAGCAACAATGGTTCGAATTGAGTTGTGGTTTTTGCACAGAATAGTTGTAGACCCGAGAGTGCACATACAACTGCACTGTGTCATATATTTTATAATGACTTCAATCGTGATACGTGTCACAGCGATTCATGGACGTTTGTATATTGCGTCCATGCAGCTATCGGATTTGGACGGATTTTATTATTTTGGCTATTTTGGCTTAAAAAATATGTCAATCTTAAAGTAGTTAAAGTTTGAGCGTTAGTACCGCAAAAAACATTAAATATTATGTTGGGAAAAAAGTCTTTTCGCGTATAGTATGTATGAACTTGTTATAAAATCTCTTTGGCTATACTATTTGTATCTGGCTGGTTTTGGTATCATTGAATATTTAAATTTTAAAGACGATAAATCCAAATTCAAATTAGGAAAATGTGTGATTTTCATTTGTTTTTCTTACTGTAAAGATGAGTGAATCTAATGAAGAAATTCGATACATTTTAAATCTTTACTACAAAAACGGTAAAAATGCAACGCAAGCCGCGAAAGAAAATTGCGATGTTTATGGACCTAGTGCAGTGTCTGTGAGAGTAGTAAAAATTTGGTTAATTCCGGAAATTATGATGTCAAAGATGCACGTCGCTCTGGTCGCCCTATTACGGATAAAATGGAACAAGATCGGCACATCAGTAGTTACGAAGTAACTGAAGAACTGGGAATTGACCACAAAACAGTTTTGGCATATTTGAAAAAAACTGGGTACACCAAAAAGCTCGATTTTTGGGTTAATGAATCGTGTACTCATTTGTGATTCTTTATTACGACGCTATGAAACCGAACCATTTTTTAAGAAGCTGATAACTGGTGATGAAAAGTGGATCACGTACGACAAGAACGTGCAAAAAAGGTCGTGGTCAAAGGCCTGTCAGGCTTTACAGACTGTGGCGAAACCCGGGTTAACTCGCAACAAGGTGATGCTGTGTGTGGTGGGATTGGGGAAGGGCATTATTCATTATGAGCTGTTACCACCAGGCAGGACAACAACTGGTGAGATTAAAGCAAGAAGTTGAGAGAAAGCGGCCGGAATTATTCAACAGAAGGGGTGCGGTTTTTCATCATGATAACGCTAGACCTCACACATCTTTAGCCACTCAGCAAAAATTAAGAGAGTTTGGCTGGGAGGTGTTATTGCATTTGCCGTATAGTCCTGACCTTGCACCTTCAAATTTCCACCTGTTTCGGTCTCTTCAGAATTCATGAGGCAGTGTTAGGTTAACATCACGAGAGGACTGCCTAACCCACTTGTCGCGGTGTTTTGATCAGAAGCCCCAAAATTTCTATAGCAATGGCATCATGTCCCTACCTACAAGATGGCAAAAAGTTATCGAACAAAATGGCATCTACATACTTTAGTTAAATGTAAATAAACTATGTTATTAAAAAAAGGTTTTAAATTTTCTTATAAAATGCAAAGAAACTTTTTCCCCAACCTATTATTACGAATGTCAAAATCAGATCCTCTTTATTGAACACAAGCGGCCGCTCGCGGTTTCACCCGCGTGGTTCCCGTTCCCGTGGAAATATAGGGATAAAAAGTATCCTATGTGTTAATTCAGGTAATAAACTATCTGTTTGCCGAATTTCATCCAAATCTATTCAGTAGTGAAAGAGTAACAAGCATCCATCCATACGTTCCCGTTGGAATATCGGGATAAAAAGTATCCTATGTGTTAATCCAGGTTATAAACTATCTGTATGCCGAATTTCATCCAAATCCATTCAGTAGTTTTTACGTGAAAAAGTAACAAATACCATACGTTCATACAAACATTCGCGTTTATAATATTAGTAGGATAAAAACGACAACTAATGCCCTCTTCCAGCCAACCATTCTGTAGTGATGAATTAAATTCTACGAGACATTATTTTCATAGGCAAGGATAGCCTTAAACATTTCTCCCGGCACACGATAAGACTAAAAAAGGACAGACCAAACACCATTCGTGGGTAGAATCTGCTAAAAATACAAGTTAATTAAAGCGTCTAAGTGCGCGGTTCATTAGCATTACTCCCTCCTCCCTTCTCAGAAAAAACTGATATAAGTATTATATATTTATTAAACATATACTTATAAGATAGGAATGTTCCACAAAATCGAGAAAGGAAAGCCAATTACAAATAATTGGTTTACCACGAATCCCTTAAAAATGAGCCTTGGTATTCGTTATTTCATCGTCTTTTCGTTATAAGAAAAGAAGGTTATTGCCCCTATGTTTTCTTTACCCTATGAATTTTTGGGCACTACTGATAATATAACCGTGTCACGTAGCGTTGAAAGAATACTAGCAGCCCCTCTCTTCCCTTGGGTGTCGTAAAAGGCGACTAACGGACTAAATACTGCACATACATTCAACGGCATGAAGTGGCGATGGGCTCACCATCTGTCACGCTGAGCACATGTACAGTCGCTATTCGGTGAAAAGTGGACTATGGTAGAGGAGTGCTTTACGGTCTCCTCATTACCTAGTCTCTGACTAACCCTTCGGGGATAATAGTCGTGATTATATGTATGTAAGTATGTACATATATTCAACGACATAATATAAATACCAAACTTAAACTTATTATTAGTTTTAAAGTAAAAGAAGTTTTGCGTGATCATATAATGAAATCTATTTTAAGCTGAATACTTTGATGTATACTGATGATGGAGGTTAATTTAAAAAATGTATACACTACGCCCGTTTCCCGTAGACAGAGACCATCGAAATAGTAACACTGTGCCACCGCTTTTCGTTTGCTGCGACCCTGAAGCGTTTCGTAGCCTTTGTTGGTTGGTTGGTTGCTTGCTTTTTCACGTTGCTATAATCAATATGACGCTGATTGTACCAGCAAGAAAGTAGGTTAGTTTACGAATCGAAAATAAATGTTCCTAAAGAAATGGGAGAGTGTGTGTAAGTAGACAGTATTTTTTCATCGGCAAAATTAAACAGTGGCAAATGACTCGAGTAATTCGGCGCGGGGCGGGCAGTATTTCCAGAGGCGAACCGCAGAGGGCGGGCGGGCGTATTCTGCTATCCTCTGCTATCTTTTACGACGGCCGTGTCATCGGGCGGAAAATAGATCCTGCACACGAGCACGAATAAGGTTTTTATCTCAATAGATGTTAGAGGTCACCTCGTAAGAAATTGCCTAATACGGCTTTTACATTACGGGTAAGTACTATGTCCTATAGCTTTTGTATATTCTGCGTAGGGTTTATCTAAGTGCACGATATTTTTATTATTCTTTTAATTTAGGACATGCTACGTCTTCTAAGTTTTGCGTTAAACGGAACGATAATAATGATAACGGAATGAAACAATATAGTTAAATTATCAGTTTTAGAACCTAACTTTGATACGACCATTGAGTTATAATGCTCAATGGATACACGATATTGCAGTAAGCACACCACGGAATAGATAAAGAAGGGATACACACACAGACAAAATGAAAATAATAGCTGTTACACAAAACAAGCGTGTGAAAACCGCACGCGGATATGGAACTTTAGCTAATATAAACAAAAATCATGACCTTTTAAAACCAAAACTTTTTGACAAGCGGCATGCCCGGCCTATGGCCAAATTCGTTGAAGATTGTTTGTGAACAAATTATTCACAATAATAATTCTTTGTGCAAATGCTCACTTAAAGTGTTATTGTTTTTTGAAAGGAAGGCACTCGTAAACAGAAAATACTTGAAGACACCATTGTAGGTTCGTGGTGTTTTCGTGAATCTCTCATATGAAAAAGTAAAAACTCGAGTAACAGTATACAGTATTATTTTCATTTTGTTAAAAAAAGCATTTTTAAAAATGCCATGATTGGTTTGGTTTATATTTGCTATTTTCAATATTTAATGTAAATCTCTTTCTCTATCGCAGCGCAGCGACTGACTTTACAGCTTTGAGTGAAAAAACCGCTCTTTTTCCAATACTTTTGTACGATAAAATACTTGCTTTAGTGTTATCAAATGTTGTTACAGTTTACAACTAAAATTGAAAAGCAATGTTTAAATCCAACTCGGCTTTGCCAAAATGCCATCTCGATACATTAAAGAGTTTGTAGTATCTAAAAGTCATGGCTTATTGGAGCTATTAAATTTTATTCTTAAACCATTTTCTAAAGCTTTCTACGAACGGCAGTGCGGTGTGCAGTGCGCTTTATTGCTAGATATACCTACTTATATATTATTGAAAGTTTGATAGATAAGATACATTTTAAAACTATCATACATTTTTAACATACTTATAAATAAATAATATATATTTAATAGGTCAAGGATCGCGGCGGTCGCGAGACAATTGATTTTCAATTATGTCTGGTTTTACGGTGTTCAAGGGGTTAATATAATGTATTTAAGCCGTGTCACGTAGCGGCTCATCAAAATAATACCACCACCCCTTCTCTTCCCTTGGGGGTCGTAAAAGGCGACTAACAGACTAAACACTCCACATCCAAAAGCATAGACCGGCGATGGGCTCACCACCTGTCACGTTGAGCACACAACACGTTAGGGGGTTAAAGTTACTCGCGTCCGTAGGTTTACCCTTGAGACCCTACACATGACCACTGGAGGTAAATGAGTGACACTGACTGAGTGGTAGAGCCACGCTGCGTTGCAGCACGCATTGGGCCGGCTCGCCTGGGGTAATACCACCCTCTCACAAAAATCCGGCGTGAAATAATGGCACTTGGTGCTGTTGTGTTTCGTCCAGTCAGTGAGAGTTCCGGAGGCCCCTTCCCCCTCTCCATCACAATTCCTATTCCTTCCTTAACCTTATTCCTTTCTTAAAGGTCGGCAACGCATCTGCGACTCCTGGTTTTACGGGTGTACATGAGCGGCGGTGATTGCTCTCCATCAGGGTGACCTGGTGGGGTGCACGAAAGGAGCCTCCCCGAGCGGTGTTAATTTTTGATCGATACCTAGATTGCGACAACACCCGGCGCACCCTGGACTACCCGCACTTTGGTGCTGATAGACGAATCCTTTCCCCACGGTGGTTCAAACGGTCCTTTTCAGGACCCTACACACATACCACCGGCCCTTCTCAGGGCCACCCAAAGGCACGTATCAGCGCCACATCCATCGGCACCTAACGGTGCCAATCCAATCGGCTCATCCTTTAGTCAGCCACTGCACCCTCTAGACAACCTGGCACTAGGCGTTATTTCGATAAATATTGAAGGCTTCTCCCAAGACAAAGCACAACTTCTGTCAGCGCTATGCCACAACTCACACTGCGACATTTTATGCATACAAGAAATCCATAGAGATACCCATCAGCTACGTCCGCAAATACCTGGCCTTACTCTTGTTGCCGAAATACCTCACGCTAAACATGGAAGCGCAATATTCACCAAGCCCAATATTTCAGTTAAGTCCATATCATGTAACTCAATCAACTCAATTGAAACACTGACCATAGATACTTACTGGACACTGCACAGTAACTTCAATCTACAAGCCACCCAATCAACCATTCCAATTCTCACAAACAGACAACTTCAGAAATCGTAATCTCAGAATAGTAGTCGGTGACTTCAACAGCCACAGCATTACATGGGGTTACCGTAGTACAAGCTCTGACGGAGCAGCAGTCGAAGAATGGGCAGAGGCCGAAAATCTTCACCTGATCCATGACCCCAAGCTCCCAGCATCCTTTAACAGCGGTCGCTGGAAACGCGGGTACAACCCGGACCTGATATTTGTAAGTTCCAACATCGGAACCCTGTGTTCCAAAGAAATTTGTACTCCAATCCCCAACACTCAACACAGACCAATTTCATGCTTGGTCCGTGCTGCAGTAAAACCGACCCAGTGGCTTTCAGACGGAGTTTTAATTTTTCAAAGGCAAACTGGGACGATTTCTCCAAAGGTATAGATAGCAAACTACTCGACCTAGAACCAATCCCTCAAAACTACAAACAGTTTGTTGACACAATTAGATCAGTGTCACGACAATGTATCCCAAGAGGATGCCGCACCCGTCACATCCCTGGCATAAACTCAGACTCTGCTCTACTGCTCCAAAACTACGAATCCCTGTATGCGAACGATCCTTTCTCTCTAGAAACAATTTCCGCTGGAGAGGAGCTGATGTTAAAACTGGGTGAAAACCGACGAGATAGATGGGTTGCGGCTATGTCCAACATCGACATGACACACAACAGCAAAAAAGCTTGGTCTACGCTAAGAAAGCTTACAGACGACCCCCCTAACCCAACTAACCCCGGGAAAGTGACTGCCAACCAGATAGCTCGCCAACTTTTACTTAATGGGACCCCCCCCCCCCTCCGGCTTCCTAAAACTCCGAAACCATTAGAAAAATTTACTTGTTCATCGGATGTAAGCAAACCAGTCACGCTCACTGATATCACCTTGGCTATCGGGGGCCTCAAAAATGGAAGGGCGGCAGGAGTAGATGACTTAACTGTTGAACAAATAAAACACCTAGGGCCAGTCGCTGTGTCCTAGCTCTTTGCTATGTTTAACCTCTGTATGCAAGAATCAAAACTGCCCAAACAGTGGAGAAGAGCCAAGGTTATAGCCTTACTTAAGCCCGGTAAACCACCCACTGACCCCAAAAGCTACCGCCCCATCTCTCTTCTATGCCACACGTATAAATTATTTGAACGTGTCCTTCTGAACCGCCTCGCGCCCATTATAGAACCAAAACTCATCCCAGAACAAGCCGGTTTTCGCCCCGGAAAATCATGTACAGGTCAGGTAATTAAACTGACACAACACATCGAGGATGGTTTTGAGAAAAAAAAAGTGACTGGTGCAGTTTTTATCGATCTGTCCGCAGCTTACGACACCATCAATATAAAAAGACTACTCGCAAAGGTCTCGGAAACAACTGACGATCAAGGTTTTGTTAAAATTCTCGGCGAGATGCTTAGGAACCGGCGCTTCCAAGTTCAAATGAATGGGGAGAAAAGTAGATGGCGACTACAGAAAAACGGACTACCTCAAGGTAGTGTCCTCGCCCCCATCCTGTTTAACATATTTACCAATGACCAGCCTAGCCCTCCTTACACCGAACGCTTTCTTTACGCCGATGACCTGGCACTCACCGCACAAACAACCAAGTTTGAGGAAGCCGAAGAACACCTGACAGCAGCTCTGGAAACCATGGGAAAGTACTACGACGAAAATGGCTTAAAGCCAAATCCAGCCAAAACTCAATCCTGTGTGTTCCATCTCCGAAACCGGCAGGCAGGGCGGCCACTTGGTATATCTTGGCGAGGCGTGGACATCGAACACTGTAAAAACCCGACGTATTTAGGAGTAACGCTTGACAGGACACTCACATTTAGAAGCCACTGCCTGAAAACAAAGCTCAAAGTTAGCTCCCGCAACAACCTAATCTCTCGCTTAACAACAACTTCATGGGGTGCCAAACCCCATGAACTACGGACGTCAGGGCTGGCACTCTGCTTCTCGGCGGGTGAATACGCATGTCCAGTGTGGCATCGCTCCGCTCATGCTAGGGAGGTAGACGTCGCCCTGAACGAAACATGCAGAAAAATTACAGGTTGTCTCAAACCCACTCCCCTTAACATGCTTTACCCATTATCTGGTATTGCACCGCCACAAGTTCGCAGAGGTGTTGCTTGCTCTCTGGAAAAGCAAAAACAGGAATCCGACAACAGGCACTCTCTGTTTGAGCACCAACCGCCTGAAAGTCGCCTCAAAAGTCGTAGGAGCTTCCTGAAGTCCACAAAAGCGCTAAAAGAACACCCTAGAGAAGCCCGCTGCAAACTATGGCAGGAAATTGGTGCTCCACCACCTAACTCCATTGCACCTTCCGAAAACCTTCCCCCTGGCAATGAACTTGCGTGGCCCATATGAAAGTCGCTTAACCGACTCCGGACCCAAGTGGGCCGCTGCAGATCGAACATGGCCAGGTGGGGTTATACTGCTCAGAACTCTGCCCAGTGCGAGTGTGGCGCTCCAGAGCAAGACATGCGACATCTGCTGTCATGCCCGTGTTGCCCTTACACCTGCACGTTAAAAGATTTAAATGAGGCTTCTCCTACTGGGGTGGCAACAGCAGAATATTGGGCCAAAACTATTTAGGGTTTGTTACGTGGATGCTGAACCATCGACACGACGAAGAAGAAGGGTGACCTGCCTGCTCGTTTGCCTCCTTCTTATATTAAAAAAAAACATGTGCAGTCGCTATTTGGTGAAAAGAGACTATGGCAGAGAGAGGGCTGCTTTTGCGTCCTCATTGCCTAGTCTCTGACTAAACCTTTGGGGATAGGTAATTGTTGTGATTATATGTATTGTATGTAATTAATGGTGTGGACTTGCAATCGCATGTGTTACCACAGATTAATATTACTGTGTTACTCTCATTAAGTATATATTTTAAGTTATTTATTTAAATATGTGTAAGTGCGGTGGACGCGCTGAGTAGGAAGAATTTCGCACAATGATTCATCATGATATTTGTCTCTGTCGCGCTCTGATTTTGGCGGTCATCGCATCTGTGATGGCTGATTTACACGTATTATGTAGTTTAGTAGTTAACTAAATTTTAACTTTAAGTGACTTAAATTTAAGTAGGTGTCCATACGTATTTAAGTAATTAAGCTCTTTAGTTCACTCAAGATGGACGATCAACAACGTAATGAAGTCGTAAATT
The DNA here is from genome assembly GCA_963921215.1 of Scoparia ambigualis. Taxonomy (NCBI): domain Eukaryota; kingdom Metazoa; phylum Arthropoda; class Insecta; order Lepidoptera; family Crambidae; genus Scoparia; species Scoparia ambigualis. Next base: position 22,864,185 of record OY992506.1, read on the forward strand.
CTGTGCTTAAATAATGGCTTCGTGTGGTCAGCACATTTAGGCAGTGACAAGTACCTAAGATATGAAAGTGAATATTTTTTTTGCATAAAGTAGATGATAATAAAAAAGAGTGATAATGAACTTGTAATAGTAAATTAACCAAACCCAAAACCCTTCAGACTCAATAAAGCTGTGGGACTTTATTAAGATCTCACACGGACTTCTTGAGAGAATTTGAAAAGTGATGTTGCACTGTTTTGTTTTATTTGACAACACTCATGCACGTACACGAACATATAACAGTAAATAATAAACATAAACTAAAGAAAATAAAACAAAACTGCAGACATGACGCTTCACTTTCCCGCCAAGAAGTCGGAAATATAACGCATTTAACTAAATTGTGCCTGTCCAAACGTGTCAAGTGACAAGCCCTGCCCACCAACTTAACCGAAAAATAGACAGAACAGCTCTTTAGTTGTTAACTAAATTTTAACTTGCAACTTGCTACTAAATTCTGTGTTTACATGCACTTAATCACTTAAAATTTAGTTAACTACTAAATTACTTAATACGTGTAAATCGGGCATGAGAGCATTTATAATGAGAAGGCATTAATTACACTACCCACCGAACAAGTAAGTAGGTATACGTAGGGTACGTACTTTGGGAATGAAATGCTTGTATTCTGAGTCTGAGACCATTAGTGTAATCGAAGGGTCTCTATAGACTTGTTTGAATATTGTATTTGGTAAGTATTATTTTACGGTTTTATGTTATAGCATAGTTAAAATCAGAAGTCAGTATATTCTCATCTTTAGTTTGATGTTCATGAAACAGTTTTTAACGATTTAAAAGTATGATGTTGATTTTTTTGTAGCTACGGATCCGGCAAAAAGTCTTACCAATAAATTATATTTATTACAATATTTTTTCCTCCCATCTTTTAGGTTGTATTCTGACCTTTAGTAACTATATAGTGCATCTACTTCAGAACCTTAGTGATTTTTTAAAATATGTAACTAAGCATATAAACATTAGGTATATGAATACAAAAATTATTATATTATGAACAAGACTCGATATAGGTACATTCATACCTAACGGCCCTTCCCGACTTCGTCGAATTCGAATTTTCAAAAAAGATAATTATAAGTACTTATTAACCTTATCCTGGCCATTACCACAGAATAAATAATAGTACTACGTACCATTACGAACACAACAAAAAAAGAATCAGTCAAATTAATCAAGCCGCGTCCTCGAGTTTTGCGCTTAGAATTGGATGTTAATCTGGTTTACGTCCTAACCTCAATTTCTTATTAATTTTATTTACTTTATAAGTTAAGTCTCTTTTCAGTGAATTCATTATTGAATGGTCAACAATAAGGCAAGCTTCACCAAAAAATGTGTGTAATCTCGCTCTTTCATAATTTTTTTTTACTTTATTTACTTTGATAGTATTTGAAACAAAATACGTGTTCCCTACACGTCAAAAGAAACTACTTATATAAGTTAATTACTTAATTCAAAGACAATAAAAAATAACTTTACTGGCAATTAAGTAAGTAGGTAGTAATTACAGTTTTATTTTACCTCTGCCAAGACCTTTTGGGAGTTTGAACACGGTTGTCAAAACTGATAATAGCAACGATCTGTGGTATGATCTGCTATTTAAAGCGAACCTACCTACTGCCTCCAAGCATTCTGTGGCAGAACCAAGTGATGTGGAACGTAGCAATAAACAAGCCCTTCGAAAGATTACAAACACCGTCCAACCGGAAAGCGATCGCTGTGTATGTTTGTTTTATTATTAGATCATTGGTACCGAACTGTCTAGTTTGGAGGTACGGTCGGCAGCGGATATTAAAAAAACATTAAAAATAAAGTAAAACATCATAAACGTTTACATATTATATACGAAGGTTTTCAAGAGCCCTATGATCTTCATCACATATCGTACTTCCCTGCTAAGTAAGATATTACCACAGAACAGAAGAAGTGGTGCCTGTAAAGTAAAATATCATAAACGTTTACATATTATATACGAAGGTTTTCAAGAGCCCTATGATCTTCATCACATATCGTACTTCCCTGCTAAGTAACATATTACCACAGAACAGAAGAAGTGGTGCCTGTATAGGCACTACACTAAATATATCTAGTGTGCACTACAGTGCACATATTTTAAATAAAGAGAATAATAATAATTTCATTTAATATAAATACAGCAGATACAACAATGTTATTAAAGTCAACAACAAATAAAAGTATAGTTGAAGCAACCAGAAAAGTAAAAAAAACACTTAAGTAGGTATATAAATTATCGTATTTCCTAAAGGAATTCGGCTAACTTAAATCAAAAAAGTACGTAAATAATAAAACAGAAGTATTTTTTTTTATTTTGAAAATGTTAAACACTTTCAATTTGGAGATCAAACAAAAAAGAAATGTGTGAAACTATTATTAATAAGAACTAAAGATCTATTGCTGTTTAGTGTAATCGCTGGGCGCAGTTTACAGTGCTAACCCCAATTCCGATAACATGAAGAATGAATCATGTTTAACGCACACTTGTGGCGTTAAGGCATAAATCAAAATAAGGCTTTCACGGGATCAAAGGATTGCTTGAACTAATATTCTGCTTACGTATATCGGTGGTATAAAAATAATATTCATTAATATCACATTCAAATACTTATGGCAATTTGTTTTTCAACTTCACTTACCTACTACTTATTAAGTATTCGTTCTTCAAAGCGGGCCACAGAACGTCCAGTGAAATGTTAGGACCAAGAAGTATGATAAAAGCAACTAAAAAAATTAATTTTCTTTTAACTTCTCTCATTTACGATCTAGTCTGTATCTCTCTTCAGGATCAAGTCTTAATTTTATTTACAGGAAATTTCCGGTACCGCCTCAAACGCTAAGTCTCGCAATTTTTAAATCTGTAATATCTTCGAAAATATTCACTTAAATCATACGGTGTAAAGGGCCATATAGATCTATATTAAATGAACAATGTATTCAAGGTATTTAATTGGTTAAGGATGAATGCTGTATTGGTTAAAATCGCTTCGAAAATTAGCCATTATTTGTCGTAAAAAGTAAATGACAAAAAAAAGTTATTGTGGGTTATCCATAAGAGATAGACATATACCATCACGGACTTTTCTGTAGACCTTTTCAATGTGTACAATACTTAGTACATTATTTTGATAAAACTCGTAGGGTTCAGCCTGCGTTTGCAATGTAAGCGGAAAAGATTTTTGTTTTAATCTAAGACTATCCCATACTTAGTCGTACCGAAATAGTGGTAGCTTTGATATAATTATACATTTGACGTTTTCGTGTTTACGCACAGAATAGCAATTTTTGAAGGAGCATTTCGTCATTTTGACATTTAGCTCGCACACTGCCAGACGAAATAATTTGTTAGTCCTTTACCTCAAAAGCTTATATTCCTTGTAGCGATTCACCGCATCGCATTTCACCTCGAACGTATATTTAATTATCGCGTTGTGTCTCGATCGTTTACCTACTAGTTACTCGCGTCCGTAGGTTTACGCTTGAGACCCTACAGGTGACCCCTGAGTGGTGCTAAATCAATGACACTGACTGAGTGGAAGAGCCACGCTGCGTTGCAGCACGCATGGACCGGCTCGCCCTGGGTAATACCGCCCTCTCACGAATATCCGGCGTGATGTAATTGCACATGGTATACGGTATTAGTGTATATATTCTCTGACTTGGTGACTGTTGTGTTGCGTCCGGCCACTGAGGGTTCCGGAGGCCCTCCCCCACCTCACAACTCCTATTCCTTTCTTAAAGGCCGGCAACGCGTCTGCGATTCCTCTGGTTTTGCGGGTGTCCATGGGTGGCGGTGATTACTCTCCATCAGGTGACCCGCCTGCTTGTTTGCCTCCTTCTTTTATATAAAAAAAATATTTTTTAGTGAGTCGCTATAAGTTTTAGTCGCATTTCACCTTGATCGTGCGTTTGACTATCGCGTTGTGTCTCAATCGTCATTTTTAGTCAATATTAGTTTTTGTCGCATTTCATCTCGATCGTGTGATTGCGTAGACTACCATAACATCTCGCTAGATACTCTATTTTGCGGACGTTTTGAGAGCGTTCATTGTGTATCTAGATTTTATATGTGATCAACGGTTTATTATCACATTATTATGTAAACGTAAAGACATTGGCACAATAAGGGGACCGTACTATTAAAACAGCAGAATAAACCGCCATCTAAAAAGTTTACCAATTCCGTTGTGCATCTTATTCAAAGTTGTTGTGGCTGTTCCGGAACTTCACAGGTTCTTTTATAACTGGATTGAGCGCAAGACGGCTGTTAACTTTCACCGAGTCACCATCGTCTCCAAAACAAACAATACTTGAGACAGAGATCGATCTTTTTGCCTGCAACTTGTACTGCTCGTCCATAGGGAAATGCGATTTGCTTTGGGACGCGATGTGACCATAACTTTCGTATTAGATTTGGTAAGAATAAAATTTATTTCCACACACCCAAAAAGCAATAATTTGTTGTTTGTAGTTGTAGGTAATAATTTTACACTTCACGTCAATTGGTTCATAATAACAAGGTCACATTTATGTTTATTTTACATCTTTAAGATATTGAACCATTAAAAATAAATGACTACCTGCGTTGATCACTCCGCCACTGATGCATTTTTACATAGACATGTAGAAATATTTAAACATGTTTTTTTTTAAATTTTCATTTTATCATGATACCTCTCTGAATTTACATCTTAAGAAATCTGAATAAAGATATTTTTACTAATATTTTAAACATTCAGTTAAGAATAAAATGTTTACTAGAAAAAAACAATCATTTTAAGTAGCTCGAATGGGATCCTATGTCTATATAGCATAGTGAATGCAAAATTTCAATAATAAAGATATTCAGTTAAGAACTTAATAAGTCTTAAGATAAGACCGTGTCGCGAAGCGGTGAAAGAATACTACCACCCCCTCTTTTATCCCTTGGGTGTCGTAAAAGGCGACAGACGGACTAAAGACTGCACATTCATCCAACAGCATAGAGCGGAGATGGGCTCACTACCTGTCACGCTGAGCATATGTGCAGTCGCTATTTGGTGAAAAGTGGACTATGGTAGAAGACTGCTTTTGCTGTCTTTATTGCCTAGTCTCTGACTAACCCTTCGGGGATAATAGTCGTGATTATATGTATGTATGTACCAATGTAAGATAAGACTGATTTATAGACTATTTCAATATCTTAAAGAGTAGGTATTGAGCGTTATTAAAGCAAAAAAAATGAAATATTACGAATGATGATAATCTTCTGTGTTTCGGAAGTAAATCCGTGGGTCCCGGTTGTTGTCATAAGATGGCAGTCGTTAATACCCATTCACGCGCTTTGGGCACGCGTGGTTTATATCCCAATTTCCCCACGTACAACTTGGTCATGTGGGAAGACCTGTACAGCCTGTACCACAGTCTGTGCCTGTACCAAGCAAAGGGACGTTTATAGGCTAACTTGATGATGGTGATGAAGATTTTAATAATTATATTTTATTTCTCACAGGACCACGTTTGACTTTCATCTCAAAGTAAGTATAATAACAAGGCCAAAGGATCAGGCGCAATTCACGCAAAATTCTGAACAGCTGAAAAAAATGCTATCTTATCTATAATTGTTGGAACACAGCAATGCTACCTACTAACACTTTTGTTATGATATTTTTATTACATCGCAAACCGGGGCGGAGCGGTTTGGTATAAAATGTGGTTTAAGTTAAGATATTTTGTTGTGTATTATTTTTGTATCAATTCATTTGATACAAAAATAATACACAATATTTTTCTATTCTATTCTCATACGAGCACAATAACATACCAGGGTTCTACGACAAGATAACGTTGGTACTTGCTCATTTTGCTCATACGAATATTGATGTTTTTTTAAACACAGTTGCATAGTCAAGTGGGAACATAATTTATCCTATGTAAGTACCGAGTACTTATACCGAGTGTTTACAGAGCCCTTAGGGTGGATTCGACCAAACTGGAATAAGACTTACTCCGAGATTAGTCTATACGAATTTGGCGTTTAATCTAGGTATAAAACCTTATTCCAGTTTGGTCGATTCCACCTTTAGAGTATTAGAGGTTGTTATTCAACAACGCATGATCTTATACCGAGGGATTGAGGCCTCAAGTTTGATTTAGGGACAGCGGCCTTTAACACTATTTTTGTGAGTTGATTAGTACTTATACACTAATCAAACATTTCAATGAATATTTGGCTTTGTTACTTATAGGGGTTTAGTTAAAGTGCGATTTATTTTACTACCAGATACTTAACTACCTACCAGTAATGATAAGTTAAATTAATAAATATAGATGTTGGTTGTGCGAGCGATTCAATTGTGGACTGTAATTGCGGGGCGGAGAAAGCTAAATAATAATACGTGATTATCGACAAAACCCAGAGGAAGTTTGGAATGGGCACGATACCTTGACTATCGTGTCGTGGTGTGCGGGATGCTTGAGGTTGCCGGGGACGTCCCTGGTCTTGGCTGCAGCAGTTTCTGAGTTTCACATACACTGCACAGTTATCACACGCGTTTTGTTGAGTGTTTATTAGGACCAGGCTGCTAAATCAATAATCTTGCGAAATTAGTTGCGGGTGCGCGGAGCGGCCATTGCGGTTCTTCCTCTCGTTTTCTATTGCTATATATGGGCAGCGGTGCGGTGTCATTTTGTACCGCTAGATGGCGGTGACAGTTGTCTCGCTCTTCTATACGCGAGCCAAGATATGTGCGAGGGAGAAGGGAAAAGGAAGTTTGAATGGCAGTGTCGACAACCATACAATTAATAATTTTAAATCGGCGATATAACATGCAAATAAATAACGCGGCACATTTGAAATCTATACCGGCGCAACCAGATGTGATAGTAAAGAAATGGAGGTATATTGCTAAATATACGTAATACTTACATATATTCGCATTTTGTGTGTTTATCTTACATACAGAAAGAAAGTCATTTAGAATTTAAGTTTAAAAGCACCGAGGAACAACTTAGGGTTGCTTCACACATATCAGTGAAGCCACAGTTCCGGAACAGTACCGGCACAGTGTTTTTTATTTATTTATTTATTTATTTTATTTATACACAAAACAGAGTCTCAACAAAAAATTAAAAATAACAATAGCAGCATTTTCTAACATAGGTATGCTGGATCTCCACTAATTTGTGCAAACAGCATGCATAATCGAATACTTAACACTACATAAAAAACGATAATATTAAACTACAGTAATTAAAAAAAAAACTAATAATAACAGTTCAGATTTAGATAAATAAATAAATTAATAATTAAAATTAATAATCAATAAAAAAAAAAAAAACATTACCGAATTCGCTAATACAATCAAAAACTTAAATTGTTAATAAAATAGAAATATAAATGGAATTGGCTAGAACAAAAATTATCAAAATTATTAAATCAGAATAAAAATCATTAAAACAATAAATTATAACAAACAATCGCTAACAAACAACACATCAAACAACTGCATACACGTGAACATTGCTTTTTCTAAATGTTACTTTTTAAAAATGACTTCCAACTACCGATTGATAGTTGGCAGATGTCAGGTACTCCATCAGTCCGAGTCAGTAACGCGTTGTATTCCCGGCACATTCTAAATATGGGGTTATGGAAAGAAACGTTATTGTTGCAAAAGGGAACCGAGAAAAGGCATTCTCGCCTGGCAGACCTATTAGGGACTCTGATGTAAATATCGGATGTAAGGGTTGTACTAATTGAGCCACTAAAAACTCTATGTAGATAGGTAAAGTCATGTACTTTGCGTCGGTTCTCAAGGGAGTTTAAATTAAAAAAGTGTTGACGATCGGCGTAGGTTGTGAGCTCTCTCTTACGACCGAATCGCAACGTGAGTGTTCTGAGAAAACGCCTTTGGGTTGATTCCAGTAAATCAATGTAAGCGTTGTACTGGGGTGACCAAACCACAGAAGCGTACTCAAGTTGGCTTAGGACTAATGACTTGTATAGCAAAAGCAAGCTGCTTGGGGACCTAAACTCTCTGGACGCACGACTAATGAATCCCACCAGTCTAGTAGACCTCCTGGATAGTGCTTCGCAATGGCAATTGAAGCTCATTTTGTCATCAAATAGCACTCCCAAGTCACGCACAAACGACTTTCTTTCAAGTATGCTGTTGTTAATAATGTAGTCGAAGACTATGGGACTCCTCTTGCGTGTAAAAGATATAACGCAACACTTCCCAATGCTCAGGCACATGCCGTTGTCACCACACCAATCGTGTAAGGCGTTAACATCCGTCTGCAACCTTACGCAGTCCCTTACGGAATCGATACGACAGAAAATTTTTAAGTCGTCGGCATATAGTAGAGACATATTTTTAAGCTTAGGAACAAGATCGTTTACGTACATAACAAATAACAGGGGACCCAGATGCGAACCCTGTGGCACGCCAGACACAATAGAGACTGGCTGCGAGCGATAACCTTTTAGAGCTACCAATTGACTCCGATTGGAGATGTAGGATTTTAGCCAGCGAAGAAGACAGCCGTGTACACCCATAGAACTCAATTTTCGAAGTAATATTCTGTGACTGACTCTATCAAATGCTTTTTGAAAGTCCGTATATATAGAGTCAACCTGACCATGATCATTAAATACTTTACAGATGTAGTTAGTGTATTCCAGTAAGTTGCTGACGGTCGACTTACCCGCTATAAAACCGTGCTGTTGCTGGTGGAGGTACGGCTTAACATGGTGAAAAAGATGCTCGTAAATTAGAGACTCCAGTACTTTTGCGAAGCAGGACAGAATACTTATCGGCCTATAATTAGTGCAGTCACTAGAGTCACCAGACTTATGAATGGGTACCACATGGGCCTCCTTCCAGACACCCGGAAATGTGCCAGTCTGCAAAGATTTATTAAAAATAATGCAGAGTGGCAAAGCAAGAGCAGACGCACAACGCTTAACGAAGTAGGGAGGTATGCCGTCTGGGCCAGCCCCCTTGTTCTCGGATAAAGTAAGCAGTTTCTTGACCACATCTTTCTCAGAAACATTTACAGACGACAGAGAATAGCTTGGATGCAACACCTCTTCTCTAGTGGAGTCGCCACCGCTGTCAGGAGCGAAAACTGAAGAGAAGTAATCCGAAAAAAGCTCAGCAGCTGCCTGGCCACCAGTAGCGATTCTATTACCAAATCTAACCGTGTCAGGAATAGTTGGGTTGGATTTTTTGCTCTTAAGAAAGGAGAAGAACATCTTTGTTGTTTCTGCAAGAGACTCCTCAACATTGGAAACATAAGAGTCGTAGCAAGCTTTAATCAGCTTCTTTGATCTAGAGCGTAACAGCTGAAACTCGTCGTAGTCTCTGGGATTGCCAAACTTTTTAAATCTTTTGTGTACTCTAGCTTTTTCGGAGATACACGCCCTCAGTGGCTCTGAGAACCAAACAGGGTAATTCGACCGTCCAATCAGCTTGAGCGGAGTGTTTCTCTTTATAATGTTGTTTAAAATATTATAATAGCAATGAACGTCGGAATCAACATCATCATAAACGAGAATATGTCTCCAATCTACGACATTAAGTTGCTCCATACATGAGGAAGTGTCACACTTGCGAAAGTTAGGCACCCTGACATTCTTTGTAACAATACACTTACACCGCGATCTAATGATTGCATCAATTTCAATAGATGGGTGGTGACGATCAGGTGTGCTCAGAGGGCAACATTCAGAAACTTTTATATCGAGAAGATCAGTCATAACCAAATCGAGTATTCTGTCATTTACGTTACGTACATGATTAAATTGAGAAAGTCCACCACACTCCAACAAACTTAATAGTGACGCTGACTTACTATCATAAGCCGTGCCCGGAATCATGCGAGGAGGGCTGGTGTCATCGGGAGTCCATGACAACCCTGGAATATTAAAATCACCGACAACAACTGTCTTAGAGCCACTGGCATGGCTTAGCAGCAAGTCAGAGCAGTGATCGAAGAAGTAATTGTATTCAATGACGCTTAGGTCTGGTGGTAAGTATGCAAGGTAAATGTTTAGAGGAGGATCACGTGAACCAGGACCGCTGCGCACAGTAACAAACAGATCTTCGAGTTCGCTTTCCAAATCGGTTCGCCTTATCGCAAAGAGGTCCCTTTTAATGGCCAAGAGCACCCCGCCTCCAGTATTTTTGGATGAATTAGCGGTTTCGCGATCCCTTCGGAAGACGGTATACCTGTCATCAATAAACTCTTCAGTAGAGTATGAGCTATCTAAGTTGGTTTCACACAAGCAAATTACATCGTAGTTTTCGTTTAAGATATTAATGTATAATTGTTGCAATTTACTCCTAATCCTGTTAACATTCTGGTAAAATATTAACATAAGAAAGAATTATGATATACCCAAATTAAAATAAATTAAAATAGCCAAAAAATTAATAAAAATCATGTAGAACAAAGATAAAATTAAAATGCAAAATAAAAACAAAAAAAAAATACACAGATCACACTATCAACTTATCTAAACTAGCCAAGTCTCTAATGTGTGTGGCAGGCGAGGTCTCGTCCTTCCTTACATAGACCCTGCCATATTTAATCCACACGAATCTGTAGTTTTTACTTCTAGCTTGTTTACGAGTAGCCGCATGCAGTTCTTTGCACTCCTTCGAAAGATGTTCGCCCACAAAAATAAGGCACCGGTCGCCACTAATACCGATGTGTGTCGAGTTAAGATGATCCTTAGGGTTTCCCTTATTATATCTTCTCACAGCAGATATTATCTCGTCACGACGCCGTTCAGAAGGCAGAGTAACCAATAAATTGCGAGGTCTGTCGGAGGATGGGTTTAGCTTGGCAACTCGTCGACAAGCGCGAATTTCACTGTCCACAATGGAAAGCTTTACGACCTCACAAAGCTTTTTAAATAAATTTACCACGTTCTCATTACGGCGCTCTGGAACACATTGGATCTCAAGGTTATAGCTCCGTGACGCTTTCTCGGCCTGTCTGAGACGTGACTCTAGTCTAGAAATGTCTGATTGGAGCCTTGAGCTTTCCTCCTCCAGAGTATTTATTTTAACATTAGCTGATGCAAGCTCAGTTTTTATGTCAGACTGCTCATTACACAAAAAGTCTGTGGTCTCCGTGAATTCTTTCTTTAGTTTCTTGGAAACAGCAGTAAATTCCGTTTTAATTTTCTCCTGAATTTCTAAAGAAAGTGTCGCTCTGATACTGTCTAGTTTTGAGTCGATCAACTGGCTAAACTGTTGCATAGTTATAGTGGCTTCAGTAGGCTTCAGTATTCGCTCATTTATCGACTCGACGGATAAGGGCGAATTATTGTCAATGAGAGATTCATCGCATGACATATCAATTTGGTGAACATCGGAGGTGGAGGCATGGACCACCTGCACACCGAGCTGTCCGGACGGGGACGCCACGGGAGTGTCGTCACTTCTAGCCCGCCTAGTAATTTTAGTGCACAGGTCACAACGCCACGCTCGTTGTAGCTCCTTTATATTTTTATTATAATATGAGGAAGTAAAATTTAGGCAAAGATAATGGTAGCATCCTTTACAGGCAATGCATCTTAGCAAATCTGTTTTTTTGAGCGATTTATTGCAAGCCAAGCAATTCATAGCAGCGTGAGTTACGAAAGCTAATAAGCAGCGGTTACAAAATTTGTTATCTTACAATACAAGTGAAGCGCAGACCGCTCGACGCCACCCGTGCATACATGCGCACACGCATACATCAGCTGACAGGGAACGACAAGGACAGCAAAGTGAGCACTGTACCGTTGTTAGAGCGAATGCGAGAGCATTAATTCACGTCACCGTGCACCGGTCGAAACCGGTTGTCCTTGAGCGCCGTACCGCTGCACCCTCTGTGGCGTATCAAAGCAGCTGACTTTTGTTGTGATTTTTGAATAATGGCACCTGATGTTTATTCTCGCAATTCACCACACAACACAAACAGACGAAATCCGAGGGCACAATGTCACAGATCGGGAACAGTACTACACGTGAATATGAATTTGATGTGTTAAAAACAATTATTTATTAGAAATATCGTAATTATTTACGAGCGCTAGCAAAACGATGTTGCCTAGGTTTGGCCGGACGACGTATGTGATTATACATTCTTTAAGAACGCATGCACCTGTCAGTGATAGATTAGTGTCAGTGCCGCCACCGGCAAATCACGGACGTATTCGTTTTGGCAAAATTCATAGAGAATGCATGAAAGAATATTTTTCACTGTGTCGGAACTGTGACTTCACTGATATGCGTGAAGCAACCCTTATCGTTATTGTTATAATAACAATGCAATAACACAATAAGTAAAATGTTATAACTGCATCAAAATTCATACCTACATAATACCTACCTAAGAGTTACGATGCTACAGACAGACATTAATCTATCTAATATCTATTTATAACACCTCTTTCACGTCTGGATTTACAAATTAGGTTTATGTACTCTTAGCAAAAGTATTTAGTTAAGTAATTAAAACCTGTAAAGAACGTGCAGCAAAGGTAGCCGGCGGCGTGCGAATATCCCTTTCGACCCTATTTATTAGGACCCGAGTTGTGTGGACCATTGAGATCCTTTTATCTGGTTCACGGTATACGATAGTATATAGAGATTGACTTTCCCATAAATGTTGTATTAGCGGAAAGAGGGGTGCTGCGTGTCGGGTTTTCCCGACTAAAGTGAAATATATTGCTGCGATTTTGTTTTGCTGATTTTTTTAGACGTAACTTATATTTAACAAAATTTAAGTGATTTAAATGAAACCTTTAAAAACGATAACCTCAGGTGGGAATTGAACTTACGACTCACGCATCCGAGCGGCTGTCCACCTGAGGGTACCTCATTAGTCTTATTTCCAACGTGTCGGTATCTTTGAGCATATTAGTGTGTTATTTATTTATTATAATAGTGAATAAATAATTCAAAGTTTTATTTTATTTTTAGGTACTCCCACTTCATAAAAAATATTTTCTGTATTTAAATTATATGATTATGTACTTAGTTCTTATCTTTTCCATACATCCTACTAATATTATAAACGCAAAAGTTTGTAAGTATGGATGGATGTTTGTTACTCTTTCACGTAAAAACTGCTGAATGGATTTGGATACTTTTATCCCGATATTCCCACGGGAAGGGGAACCACGCGGGTGGAGCCGCGAGCGGCCGCTATAGTTTAAGATAAAGTCGTGTGGTCGCTCACCAACAAGATGGACGGATCAAGTTAAGGACTCGTCCTCCTCCAAATTTTGCACAAGCTGGACAGGAGCCGGTGGAGGCAGATTAATTGCTCCAGATTCAACCCTGATGCTGACCACGATCCTCAGACATGAATACCCGGTTACCCAGGTTCAAAACCTGGGTAACCGGGTTTTTCGAGCTTTTTCGGTCTTTTTGTATTTTTTTTAAATATGAAGAAACTGTATTTTAATATGGATTTGCTAAGTCAAATACGAGTATATAAAACAAGGGATGGACTCATGTAAATAAAACGGTAGGTACCTAAGTCGTCTAAAACGTCTTTTAAACAATGGGTAGGTATTTGTTCAAAACAAATATAAAAATAGAAAGGTAGCTAGTATTTATCTAGCTAGTAATTATTTTTAATCACAGACTCACGCAGATCCAATTTTTTATATTAATTTAGTCTTTTGGTAATAGTTAGTTCTTATACATACTTACTGCTAATAATTATAATATGCTGAAGACTATTTTTGATACCTACATAAAAATATTTAAAGTTTATTAAACTCTTCTAATAACATTAACAATAAATTCGTCTTAGTAGCTAACTTACTCGTATGAAGTCAGATTGGTCTCACAACAAAAAAATCAGTTCTTCTGTTAATAACTAAAAATCTGGTAAAGACTATTATAAAAATTATTTAAACATTAATAAAAACTTAACATTAACAATACATTCGTCTTAGTGGCTAAGTAACGCGTGAGAAGGCAGATTTTTTTTTAATGTGACATGTCATAGTGACTACATTCTGCCTGATGGTAAGCAGCCGATGCAGTCCAAAATAACGAAAGCGCTCTTCACCGTGGAACAAGCATGGTAACAAGCGCACCCATTCATGACGGCCTGCATAAATGCCGTTTCACACCATGCTTAAAAGACCCGATACTATAGGAGCTGGGAAACACATGCGCCGGCAGAGAATTCCAAAGCCGAATGGTTTTACAGAGGAACGACGTGCTAAATTTTTTGGTACGAGTGCTGATAGTCTGCACAGTATGATGGTGGTTCCTAAGACCAGCACGTGCAGTCCGGGACAGGAAAGGAGAGGGCGGGATTAGATCAAAAAGTTCTTCAGAACACTCACCGTAGTAGTTCCGGTAGAAGACACTGAGAGAAGCAATGTCTCTACGCAGCTGGAGGTCCTCAAGTGAGGCTGGAACATTAGCATTTCCAATAATGCGTACCGCTCGTCTTTGCAGTCTATCAAGTGCATCGAGGAGGAATTAGCGGAGCCGTCCCATAGATGGGAACAATACTCCATACTTGATCGCACCTGAGTCTTGTACAGCAAATAGCGCTGCTCGGGAGTGAAAAACCGCCTCACCTTATTGAGAATACCCAACTTACGGGAGGCAGTTAAAATAACACTCTCGATGTAGCATTTTGAATTTAGTTCCTGGCCGATGTCCATGCCAAGAATGCTGAGGTCCATTAAAATGGGTAAAGGAATATACTTATAATATGAACAATTGCCGACAAGAAAACTATTGTACAAAAACTCGAAAAACCCGAAAACCTGCTTTTTGATTTTCCAAACCCGGGTTTTCTAGAGACCCAGAAAACCCAAAATACCCGGGTTTGTTTGGGTCGAGTAAACCCGGGTTCGATGCCCTAGACATGAAGGACCGACACAGAGAGAGAGAAGATAAAGTCGAAAATGTATTACAACTCCAATTCGAGGGACCGGAGTAATCTGATTATTAAACTAAACTAAATTTTTTCAACTAAAATGATCGTTTACATTCAGTGTTTCTCGCATTTACCACCAAAAAAATTTGGAAACCTTTTTCCGTCGAATCCGAAAGAAGAATTTATAATTAAATCTCAAGCAGCTTTAATTATTGCCCGTTGCTCCATAAGGAAGTCGGTAAAAATGGCCCCTGTTTGTATTCAGCGGCAGTCTGTACAAAAATCACTGCGAACCCGTGTAATTGAGTTGGGCCTTTTACCGACAGAAAGCAAGTTATGCTTATTAAGAAATAACGAATCACAATGGTTGAAGTTAAAATTAACTAACACACATTGCTCAACCTGGGAATTGTCCGAAGCTGCATTTCCACCAAAGATGAGCGAGGATAGTGTTTGTTAGAAACCAATAGAATCTCATAATTTGGCTAGATAAAGGCTAAGCTATCTATAGTTTCTACCGTTTTATTATCAAATACGAGTTTTTAACGTTTTATAACCAAATACCAATTTTTTTATTTTAACGACGACTTAGATGGTTTTTATCGTCATTTATTTTGTGCCATATTTCATTAAGGCTTTGCTTCCTCTATTAATCATAAATAAAAAGAAGAAAGTGGATAATTTGATTGTAAAGGAAAATGTAGCACAACGAAAAAGTATGGTTTTTAAGATTTAAAATAAATGTAATCTTTTATTTTCATCGAAGCGAATATATTTGACATTAGATAGATAATAATGTAATACATATACCTAAGTTACAAAAATGAAGATTATTATACACAGTGGTTGATGGTTGGAAAGAGGATAAAATTAATTCAGAAAGTTTCTCTATGTAATAAGTACATACTATACATTTATTTATTCATTAACATCAACAAGATTAACATGAAAATTATTTATAAGTACTTCAATATAACAGTTAATTATTCCAAATGCAATCTTAATTATAGCGATGTTACACGATAGCAATAAAAACAATCAAAAAGAATAAAAAAAAATTAGCAAATTTGTCCCCTATGATTTTGTAGAGAAATTTATAAGAATAGTTTATTAAATGTCAAAAATATCATTAATATATAAATAAAAAATAAAACAGTAATAAATAAAACAATCAAAAAAATAAAATTACGTTTAAAAATCGAGTGATAATTTTACATCCTTCTTAAAGCTAAACAAAGAATCAGAATGGACCAGAGAGAAGTGGTGGCAGCATTCCGCCCAGAGGTCTGGCAGAATGCTTCCGCGTGATGCTTTTTTGCAAGCTATTTATTGTAGGCTGTCATCATTCTGTTCAGGGGGGAAAAGCGACCCATGGGGACTACAAAAGCAGTGCCCTTTTCGCCAAATGACATTTACACATGTGCTCAGCGTGGCTGGTGGTGTGCCCATCGCCGCTTTATGCTGCGGATGATATTGTGCGTTGGTCGCCTTTTTTATATGAGAAGGAGGCAAACGAGCAGGCGGGTCACCTGATGGAAAGGAATCACCGCCGCCCATGGACACCCGCAAAACAAGAGGAGTCGCAGATGCGTTGCCGACCTTTAAGAAAGGAATAGGAATTGTGAGGGGGAGGGGGGAGGGGCCTCCGGAACTCTCACTGGCCGGACGAAACACAACAGCACCAAGCCATATTACTTCACGCCGGATATCCGTGAGAGGGTGGTATTACCCCGGGCGAACCGACCCAATGCGTGCTGCATGCAACGCAGCGTGGCTCTATATACCACTCAGTCAGTGTCACTCATTTAGCATCACCCAGGGGTCACGTGTAGGGTCTCAAGGGTAAACCTACGAACGCAAGTAACTTTAACCCCCTAAAGCCTTTTGCGACACCCAAGAAGAAATATGGGTAGGTAGAATTCTTTTAATTAGCCGCCACCACATAGCTCCACTTAGTTACGGCTGACATTATACACCGGCGGCATTAGATCTACTTATACTTTGTTGGGATTTTTTTTAAGATTTTACAGATTGAGCATCGCTTTGTTTCAAACACTCTCATTAATTTATGTTATGTTCATACATATTATTATCATATTGAACTAGATAAAACTATTCCTAATATTTGATTATTTGCGTTAAAAAACGCTTAAATTAACTCAAAGATAACGAAACGTTGAATAAAATGTCTACCTCAGGCGGGAATCGAACCCGCGTCCTCCGCAATCCGGGCAGCTGCGTTGACCACTCCGCCATCGAGGTATTGGTTAGACAGACGGAATTTTTCAACGCTTTTTTGACTTTATGTTTTTATAGCAACAGTGTCATAACAAACCTCTTAGAATTTACATTCTTCTCAGATAAAACAACAATACAATTTTTTAATTTGCAACCCATTTTACTACAGCCGAAATACTTACTTCCTAGATGTGTCACATAGATGTACTCGTATATAATATAGAGTCCAAGTAAGTTCGAATCTAGTAGCAAAACATTTTTGCTATTACTACAGCTACAACAAGTCCTGAGCAGTTTATCAGGTCTTGGCAGGCCTGGCTTCTTCAATGAACTACATTTATAGAGGTACTTCAAGTAACGCCAAAACTTACTCATTTCCTCGGCGTGCCATTTGGGTCTTTCGCTTCGCTTCTTGCTCATAATGAAAGTACGCCCAAATATTATATGACGTGATATTAAATACGGGTTATGTCAAAAGATGTGAGAATTTGGTTAAGACAATAATTTTATTGAACCTATTTATATGCTACATACGAAAGAGTGGAAAGAGGGTACGGAGGCCTTAGCCGAACAGGCCAAGGCGTCATATTGTTATGGGTATCAAAAATTAAAGGGGTTGCTGAGAATAACTCGATAAAATAAAGTGACGTCCCTCTAAATTCAATATGGCGGACTTCTAAAGCTTGAAACTCAATTTTGAAGCAGATATCTTCAACCGATTGGGCTGAAATTTTGTATACATGTTCAGTTTGGATGACAATTAATTGTGTGACGTCATTCTAAATCCAAGATGGCGGACTAATTATTATTAAGGCATTCCTACAATAAGGGTAGGTATCAAATGAAAGGGCTTGCTGAGAATAAGTCGAAAAAGTAAAAATACAATATGGTTATCAAATGAAATGGCTTGCTGAGAATAACTCGAAAAAGAATAAATTTTTAAATGCGATAAAAAGAAAAAATAAACTTTTACTTTAAAACTTATCCTATCAACTTTTAACGTCATTACACAATTATAAAGTAAACATATTATAAAGTAAAGTCTCCGTTTTCCTCTGTCTGTGGCACCGCACTATTCTTCTAAACCTCGTAACGGATTTTTATGCGGTTTTCACTAAAAGATAGAGCATTAACTGAGGATGGTTTTTGTTTATATTTTGTACATATATTTTTTTAAATGTCTGAAGTATGACGGTTTTTCTATGTTATCGTGGACGAAGGCGCCGGCGGGCCGCTAGTATGATTTATAAGGTTGTCTGAGGATGGTTTTTGTTTATATTTTGTAGATATATTTTTTTATGGCTGAAGTATGACGGTTTTTAAGTTATCATGGACGAAGACGCCGCCGGCGGGCCGCTAGTATGATATAAAAGGTTGTCGCGAGATTTACTTGTATAAGTATATAAACAAGTACCTACTTAAATGAAATAATTTAATGTGATTGATTTAAAATTTTCAATCTAAGTAAATACGAGTAGGAAATCTCGCCACAACGTTTTATATAAGGTGGATTCTAGAAACCGCAAGAAACTTCAAGGGCTGGTCAGGTCAAGTGTTTTTAACATGACAAAAAACAAAAAAGGAATTCGTAGGTACTTGCGTACGTTATTTTTAATTGTTTTTAATTTTTTTTCTTATGTTATTGCTTTAAAATAAATGAGATACGGTACTCAAAGACTATCCAATTAAAATTCACAAAATGAAGAATTTGGAAAGTAATCGCTGACTTCGTCAAAACAGTGGTAAAAAATAGTAAAAAATTCAGACTTATTTTTTGACGCCTACAGATATTAGAAAATCATCCCTGGTCATGCAAGGAAGTATGACACGGTGATTCTTAGTCAAAAATATCTGGCAACTGATCAATGGCATTAATTTTTTCACTACAACTATTTTTTAACTTACTTAACTTTTCAAAACTAACATTTCATGACAAAAAAGGCTTTTAAGTTAGTCATATACTCTTACACATCACCCTTAAACAATATTGTGAAAGAAAAAAATAGTATTTTTAGTAATTTTAATAGTACCTATTTAGAAATTATTGCATTCACAATGCTATATAGATATCTATAGGATAAAATGTTTACTATAAAACCGCTGCCTTGCAGCTTAAATCAAACTACTAGAAAAATTCAACGAGGCTTCTGGGGTCTCGGTAGCTTAGCGGTTAGAGCAGTGGACCGGCAATCCAAAGGTCATGGGTTCGAATCCCATTCGAGCTTTCCTGAGACTAGTTGTTTTTTTTCTAGTAAACATTTTTATATGTGTAGTTGTTTAAGGTTCAATATTATGTACCTACAAAAAAAGTATTTTGATATATTTTTTTTTATTCATCAACAGTCTCCTTCAAATGCAATACAGTCTCTCCAAAGCTTTTCTAACTTTTCTTATCTATAGAAATATTTATATTTGGCTTAAAAATAAGCCTTCCGTTGTTGCTGCAAATACTTCACTATTTGAGTATTTTTTTTTACTTTGGAGCATTTTTTTAGTCTGAAAACAGCCAGTAATCTATGGGAGCCAGATCTGGAGACGTATTCTCCAGATGAATGAGGAAGTAATTTGAAGCCCAATTCGTTTAGTTGGTCATCGTTTTCATGAACTTGTGACACGGCGCATTGTCCTGGTGAAAGATCACTTTTTTTTTCTCCATTTGAAGAAGTTTGTCCGCGATTTCGTACTTTCATCGCTCTAATAATCTTATGTAATATTCGCTATTTATATGCTTCCCTCTATCAAGGTAGTCGATGAAGAGTATTCCATGCGCATCCTAAAATACAGAGGCCATAACCTTCCCGGCAGATTGTTGTGTCTTTAGGCTGCTGCCGCTCTCTTCTCGTTGTCGCTTTTGATCAATTGTTAGCAGAGGCGGCATCTATTTGGAAAAAAGCTTTTTCCAAATAGATGCCGCCAAATTTTCACTGTTTACCCGTGGTCCCGGTGGGTCGACCCGTTACCGGGTCCATGGGTAATTTTAATTACCCCTGGTTCCATGGCACTAGGGATTGTTCCCTAAAGAGAAAACACTACCAGTTGAAATCCTCACTATCTCAGCTATCTTGCGCACTTTTACTTTTGGATCTTCCTTGACAATTTTCAGGACTTGGTTGATCTTTTGTTGAGTCACTCTTCATTTGGACGACCAGAGCGTTCAGCGTCTTTTGTGTCCATACGACCGCGTTTGAAATCGGCGTACCACCGACAAATGGTTTGTTTATATGAAGCAGATTCCGGATAACACTTTATAAGCCATTGCTGTGCTAGAACGGTCTTTTTTACCATTTAAAAACAATGTTTTATCAAGACACGAAACACGTTTTTGTCCATTGTTTTCGAAATTAAAAAAGTAGCGTCACTTATATCTGTAAATCATTGTTGAAGTGTAAATCAATAGGTTAAATATCTGAAAAAATGTTCGGTTTTCAAAAAGAAATTAAACATCATTTTGATGGCCAGTACTTTCTAACAATCAAACGAGTTTTTAATATATGCGCCATCTCCAAGTAAATCTTGGAAGTTATTGAACGATCTAGTCTAGAGCATTAAACCAACATGCTCTAAGGATCTAGTATACGTGAAAAGAGCCGTATTTACAGCCAGTAAGTAATAAGGAGACACTAATAGTCTAAGATCCGAGTATAGAATGACCTTCACCGAGAAGGTTAATGGATGAAAAGTATTTTATATCAAATTTAATATGTTAAATAATATATCGCGAGTGGGTTGGCTGAAAAATTTCAGTCCAGTACCATTAATGATTAATTTAATATTAAAAAAATATATTTTTTTTACATTGCACTGGTTTGGTGTGTGTGTGTTTGTAATGAGCTTATCTCTAAATAAACATAAATTTTATTTATTTAACCAGGCGGTTGCAATTTACTAATATTGACTTGCCTGTTGACACCTGCCTACCCAATGTTATGACAGGAAAAAAATAGTCAACCTAACGGTTGCATATTATAGAGGCTTCATACTTTCGATTGGTACCTATGTAATTTATCTATTATCAAAACAAGTGCAATATTTAAAAAAATATATTTTTAAATATTTAATTAATCATAATACTGGACTGAAATTTTTCAGCCAACCCACTCGCAATATATTTTTTAACACATTCAATTTGATATAAAATACTTTTCATCCATTAACCGCTCGGTGAAGGTCGTTATACTCGGATCCTCTACTATAAGTAGAAAGGTACTTTTAAAAGTTCGGTTCATACCAAAATGTTAAGGTTAGCCAGGTAGGTATTTCCTTTCATGTAAGATCAACATTTTACGAATGTAAATTTTTCTTTGACGAGCTAGCAATATCATGGTAATAATCTCGCGGCTACTTCAAAAGGCTGCAGACATGTGTATGTAAGTTAATACAGACCTATTAAATTTGCTTGTACCTACTTAGTCTGAGTAAATTTGGTAACAATACATGATTTGAAATGAGCTCAAAGATCAAAGGGTTATCTAATCTCCGACTGCTGTTATAGTTTTCTAATTATATTCCTTTCATATTTTTGTCGGTTATGTTAAATTGATTTGACCGTTGGCGATTTATTGAAAGCAATTCGCAGTAGAATTCTAAATCTAGAACTAATAGGTACTTAATTATGCTTCTTATAACTGTCTCTATCGAGTTCAAACAACTAACATAGCACAATGATACTTTAAGAGATAAGAAGAAATTGATAAGCAATCAGTTTACATCTGAAAAGAAGATTTTATTGCAAGTTTTTGAGCGACACTAACATTGTCTTTTAATACTTACATTACGAGTTACATACTTTGTCGTATATGTATAAAAGGCTATTGTCCCATTCTATAGTTACACAAATATTCAATACTAGCGGCCGCTCGCGGTTTCACCCGCGTGGTTCCCGTTCCCGTAGGAATATCCCGTAGGGATAAAAGTATCCTATGTGTTAATCCAGGTTATAAACTATCCGTATGCCGAATTTCAACCAAATCCATTCAGTAGTTTTTACGTGAAAGAGTAACAAACATCCATCCATACTTTCAAACTTTCGCGGTTATAATATTAGTAGGATTTCACAAAGGTTAGTTCTAATCTAATCAATGCCTATAAGCACGGAATAAATAATAGTACTACTATAAGTATTAAGTAATAACCTACGGTGATTGAAACTAAATGTCTCCGAATATTTTTGTATAGATAGATAATCAGCTCTAATATTATTTTAAATTATTAAACAGCGCGAGTTTACGCTTACATTCATTATTGTTACTCGACCTAAGACCACCGATTTGAGGATAGTCTCGAGCTTTTGTAGGTACTGCATAATTTGAGAATCAGCGAATTGGCAACTTCACAGCGAAAGCTTCACCCATTAACCTTCATTCGACGATAATGAAGGAGAGCGGAATTATCGTATTTCGCCTACATTTCAAGCTGTCTAAATATTTGGTTTCGCCGGTCATTGAGCTCGTGGTATCACTTCCCGTGTTTGAATATGTTGGTATTATTTGATTACACTCTATTCTTTAATTAAGGTGAGATCTTCAGTGTGTGGTGCGTGTGTGTTTATGTGTGCATATTTAGTTTAGTGGAGCACTGAATAGATTTAGATGTTCTCCAAACCTAAATTAGTTGAGTTTTAGAAGTTTATCTCAGTGTCTCTTAGAAATACAGAACTTTTATGTTTATTTTAATCTACCTCTAGCTATGTAAGTACTAACTGTTGCTACGTATAGCACTTTGGAGCAGACACGTAAATAAACAAAGGGGATACATCGAATAATTTAAAACCAATTTAGTTAATCAAACAAATATATACATTTCACAGGGCAATTATTGACAAGTAAGTATTTACTTGCAATTACCTTTATCTGCCATTTAAATTGTATAATTTTGTTTGTTAAAATATTTATAGGATTTTGTGAAAGGGAAGTCTGTTATTTAAAGTGTATTATTCTAAGACGGAGGCAGAAATAGACCATAATTTCTTGTACTTACAACGGAATATTAATTATTCTTTATTATTAGTTTGTAGGTACACCGGTTTTCATGGTGTCGCCATCTCTGAGGTCCCAGGTTCGATCCCCGGTCAGGTCAATTTAGAAATTATTGTTTTTCTGAATTGTTTCGGGTCTGGGTGTTTTCTATGTATAATAAGTATGTATTTAAGTATTTTAAGTATGTTTATCCGTTGTCTAGTAACCATTTAACGAGTTTCATAACGAAGCTTCTCTTGGGCTAGGTAGATAATTGGTGTGAGTGTAGGAAATTTATTAATATTATTGGTCGCTTAAGTTCATAAAACAATTCGAAAATGTTTAATCATTTTTTGTCACAACCAGGAAAGATATTAACAGTTCTATTTCCTTTATGTAGGCAAAGTAGAAAACGATGTCACTGCTATCAATTATTTTCAATACAAAAAAACAGATTATTTTTTAATTTTATCCATTCGTGAACGAAACTTCAAATTTCAAAGCAGAATTGTTCTAACTATAAATATCAATATTTTTTATTTTTTTTTATTTTTATTCAACAACGGGTAAGTGCTTGGCCTTCATCTCACCTGATGCTAAGTGACTATAAGGCCGAAGGTGGAAGCGCGCTTCACCCGGAATCCTCAACCACTGAGGAACTGGCTATCTTATCTTATACTGTCGGAACACAACAATGCTATAAACATCGTTGTTATGGCGACAAACTTAGATAAGATGGTGGTAGCTAGCCAGGCGGACTTAACAGCCCTACCACCAACCAAACCGAGCACACAAAGATGTACCCCCCGCTGGGAATCGAACCCTCTGGGCCTGAAACCGGTGGCTTAGCCACTAGACCACAGAGGCGATTGATATGATTGATTTTGCTTTGAAGGTTTGCGATCGCGCGGCACCCCCTTATAGGCAACCTTGAGCTGAAAAAATATTGTAGCTGTCGGTTAGAGCCCTTATATTCGCCCTGTTATATATTTTTTTTTAATTATATAAAATCATATACTTACTTAAATTTATTACATATATATATATATAATATCATTATAAAATGCAGTCGTCAACACCACTCCCATATCCTAGCTTAATGAGTTCAAAGTTAGTTGACCGATTTATCGCTCACCGTAACATTGGCATCCAAAAGTACCGATCTGAACATAATTAATTACAATTAACTATATCGTATAATGGCATAGATATTCGTCATGTCAATGATCTCACCGTGCCGAGCGCGGCCGCTTCATAGAGTTTTGAGTGGTCGACGCGTGCGCAGGTTAAACGCGTTGCTGAAGTGAGTGCAATGTTTCGGTATAACGGGCGCTACGTATATGGACGTTGACGTTAATTGACACGTTGTCTTTTGAGGTAAGTGTTCTCATGTTGAAAAAAACAATTATCAGTAGTGTGTGTTTATAGTTTTCTGTGTAAATAAATTAATGCTTAGATTAGTATTATTCAATATTATAATATAACCAGTAAAATATAAAAAAATAGATTTGGTAAGTGATCTTTTTGATAGTACGTTTATACCTATGTTGAAATAAAATAATTAAGTATAGTAATGCTTAATTTGATATTGTTTATAAGACGGACAATATTATGATAACTATAAATTACTTAATAAAATATAAAAAGTAGCTTAGGCATATTTAATATAAATTTTACAAAATAATAATAAGCATAGTTAAAAATGTTAGTTTTCTACAATCTGATATCTTAGGTCACTCGTATGATTTACTTTATAAGTCCTAATTTTACGATACACTATGAATGTTTAGTGAAGACTAAACAGTCACACAAGGTTATTTTCTCTATAACATCTGTTAGTTAAGCTAAGAAAAAAAAGTTTCATCAACTAATAATTTCATATAAGATTTAAAACTTTCTATACATATTGAAATTTCATACGCATGAATTGTAAAATAAAGGCTATTATTTATGTTATCTAATTTTCTAGATTTCTGTTTAGTCCTTAAGCATAGAAAGTTTCATTAAAAGATGCATTGGTTTGAAAGTTTTAAAACTTTGTAGTTTGTGTAAGATACCAAAATGTATAGAGTCTTTAAACTCAAGGGCACTGTTGACTGATAAACAATTAAATTTCTATTGTCTTTGGTACCAAATGCAACCAACGCGAACCAATCCAACGCACCATGAACACAATATTACAGTACCCTATTATACTCCTACAACTTATTAAGCAACTTAAATGAAAACAAAGCTTTGTGAGTCGAACACCTCGGCGGCCGAGTGGTTACGCGCTCGGCCTGATGGCGGAAGGGCCAGGGTTCAATTCCCGAGTCGGGCAATGTGTGTTTCGAATCAATCTTATAAATATCCATCAATACACACACCATACCACACACCTCTCGCACATGTGTCACATTTCTGTTTGTAGCAATTGTATATTATAAACAGAAAAAAAAAAAATACAATGATATGTTTAGGTCATAAGCACTTTATTTAAAATTAAATTTAATGTTCTTGGTTCATGTATCCTTTTATTACAACAAAATCCAAAGAGTTTTGTCAACTTAGGAAGGAACTGGCTTTTGTAACACAAGTAATTTTTCAAAAGCCACGGCTGCTTTAATATGTACATTGGTGACTGTTGCACTAAACGTTTTTTAATGTTTTTCATTTTCAATTATAGCGAAGACTTGTTTTCAATGATGTAGGTTAAGCTTGACATAACTTTTTCGACATTACATTTATAACTTGATAATAGATAATAACATAGATTAAATTCAATAAGGTTAAAAAAATGCATCACTTTGTTTGCCGCTCTTGACTCAGTTTGTACTTTCTACTACACTTCCACTAATATCGGGTGGAGTGAAGTCATTTGCCTATTTAACGATAAAAATAAATATTAAAATACAATGACCTGTCACACGCACGAGTAAATATAAAATCTACTATGCTCTTCGATGGTCATATAAATATATTAAGTTACTACATAATTTGTACAGCAGGCAGTGACAATCGTATTGACGTCCTTCCGTTTTCCGGGCTGTTGCTTTTTCCATGTGACTTATCAAGGTTCTACACCACTCGGTCGAGCCTTCAATATGTTACGTGTGTAACTAATGTAATGTTTCAACGGATTTAATCTCGGCCTTTCTTTGATGAATAACGTGAGCCTAATATGAATTAGTCCTAGGGTTTTTAGATATCCACTCTAAAAGTCTGTAGCAATGAGTTCCAAAATTTTCAATACTCTCAAACTATATTCTAGTAACAATAGTACTCGTACCTACCCGTATTGTAAAACATTCGAAAGCCTTATAAAAATTGTCCTAGTAACTAAGTACTTAAGTACTGAAATATTAAAAAAAAATAACCACTTTCTATGTTAAGAAAATACTTAATCCTGTTAGAGACAGGCACCAAACCTCGAAATGGTCCAATATCGAGATACCGAATCCGCAAACGTAACGCCAGAGTCCTACCGCACCGCATTGACGTATTACACGATACAACTTGGGATGACACTTGAAGCAATTTTCGCGCACCAATTTGCGGCCGCAATGTATACAATCGCTTGGATAACTCTTAATCACTGAGGCGTTTGCAGCGCACGAGCCGCAAAACAATGCTTAAAAAATTGCTTCGGTGTGCTGTCTCTAGTTATACCCCAATGGCTCCGCATGATGGTAACTTTAGTGCAATAGACATAAACCGACCGCACTTCAGTCGGGCGGGATGCCCAATACCGCAGTCACCGCACATACATACGGCAAGCTTATTCGCATGTACGATCGAGGAACTTCTCGGCCAACCACATTTTTTTTATATAAAAGAAGAAGGCAAACGAGCATGCAGGCCACCTGACGGAGAGCTATCACCGCCGCCCATGGACACCCGCAAAACCAGAGGAATCGCAGACGCGTTACTGACCTTCAGGAAGGAATAGGAATTGTGAGGAGGGAACCCTACTGGCCGGACGAAAACGAAACACAACAGCTGAGCACCAAGTGCCATTATTGCACGGCAAATATTAGTGAGAGGGTGGCATTACGCCGGGCTAACCGGCTCAATGCGTGCTGCAACGCAGTGTGGCTCTATGTCACTCATTTAGCACCACCCAGGGGTCACGTGTAGTGTCTCAAGGGTAAAACTACGGACGCGAGTAAATTTAACCCCCAAAACGTTTCGGCGATATTCGCTTGCACACTACGAGCACACGGTACAATACGTACAGTCAGCATCAAAAGTAGTTTAGCATATAAAATTTTCAAGTGATTGTTACGGTTGAAATGACCAGAATTGTCTGACATAGTTGTTGAGTCAAAAGTACATGACTTTGTATTATTGCCTTAACCATTTATTATGAACACAAAAAATGTCATATAATTCTGAAATGTTAAATGATGAGTATGTAAAGACACTTACACGTGACTATTACTTTTGCCAGCTTGTTTTTGTTCAGTTACTTTTGATGCTGACTGTACTAGTGGAATGGAGCTCAAGCGAATATCGCTGGAAATTGGTCGAACCGGAACTTCCTGCAGTCGCAAGCATAAATATATTCATTATTACCGATGTCGATCTCTGCGACTGCAATCTGATTATGGTGACATAACGAAACCGTGGCTTAGCTACTTCTTACTATAAATAAATACATACATAGGTATAATCACAACTATTGTCCCCGAAGGGTTAGTCAGAGACTAGGCAATGAGGATAGCAAAAGCAGCCCTCTACCATAGTCCACTTTTCACCAAATAGCGACTGCACATATGCTCAGCGTGACAGGTGGTGAGCCCATCGCCGCTCTATGCTGTTGGATGTATGTGCAGGTTTAAACAAAATCTATAAATAAATACTACAGCCAAATTCAATGAAGAACTTTGTGCATACATCTAGTGACACTCGATTATTTGTACGGTTCTTTAATAGAAAGACACCATTGTTGGTGGTTTTCTTGTTAATCTCTCAACAAACAGTAAAAGTCCAAATGACACTAGTTTTAACAATAGTTTGTTTCTAAACATTTTTCATCGAATTTGGTCCTTAAAGCCTAGGAACGAGGCGGTAAGGGCTTAAACAAACGAAGGCCAACAGTGGGATAAGAAAGTCTGACGATGATGAGAATGACTTGTAATGAACTCAAAAAGCTTAAGTACCTATAAGTACCTATATTATTATTATAATATTTACATAATTTTACTTGTATAGCAGTGCAAATTAGCAATCTCACTACGAACAAGTCTTATAATTAATTACACGCCCAAAAATAGCTCTTGATAAAAAACAATTGCTGGACGGGGGTTAAACCCAAGAAGGTGAATAATTCTAATTTTATAGAAAAACTTGGCTCTGAGCTAATCCTGTTTTTTCGGAAAGAAAGGAGCGGAAGCATAAAGGAATCCAACGAGAGCCAATTACTCCATTTCCGATTTTATACCTTTCCCCTTTTCTATTCTTTGAACTCGACACTTGACACAGGTATTGGGTATTTAAACTCTTACAATGTAACGGTCTGTGACGGCATTAGTAGTATGGAGAGCTTTTCATATTTTTCATATTCATGTTTGTTGGCAATTTATTTATTTACTTTAAGATACAAGAACAGCTGACAAACTAAAAAAAAATACATATTATTACAGTGTACTGAAAGTTTAGTGTAAATCTGAAAGCCTTACATTGTACACAACTTACAATTAAAAATTATTATATTAAAAAGATAAACAAAATAAAAAGAACAAGTAATAAAAATTGTAATACTGTTTGAATTATTATATTACAATTGAATCGTATCACATTTAAACTAATAAATAATAAAAAATTTAAAAGTGGCTTGATTATAATTTAAATCAATACCAACATTTAGTACCTACCTAAGATACAAAAAATTCAAACATGACATATATTCATTACTAGCGGCCCGCCCGCGACTTCGTCCGCGTGAACACCCCATTTCCCGTGACGAATTTCCGATTATAAGAAACACAACAAAAAAAGAATCTGTCGAATCGGTCGAGCCGGGTTTTCCACTTGACTCTAAGTCCAAAGCCATTATTTTCAAAACTTCACCGTCCATACATAGTTTCCACTTCGACTCCAAAATGATTTTAAGCAATTAATTTACATGTAGAAATATGTAGGTACGTACTGAAATTCCACTTGACTCCAAAAAAATTTTGATAGATTCAACAAATCTATTCAAAACTTATTGTTATAATTTTTTAGAACTGGTTTGGTTCACTGAATACTGAGAATTCACGTGCTGACTGTAAATCTTGGAGTCAAAGTGGACTGATTTAAATATAAATAAAATATTCACTAAAAGTGTTTTGAAGTTGAAGTGAAAAGTTTTTTGAGTTTAGTGGAATAACCCGCCTAGGCGTTCTTGTGTTTTGCTCTTAGCATAGCGCATTAGGCGACTCAATTTTATTTAAATAGATATTAATAAGTAAATTGCTTAATCAACTCTCTCTCATTACTTCATTAGGTTTAATTAGTGTTTAAAATGAACAAAAATAGAAATTAAAAAATATATAACCAAAAAAGCGTTACTTATTTGTCCGTCTAATGCTTTAAGCTAAACCGTTGGCCCGGCTGTGATAAAATATTGTAGTCGCAAAAACAGCCGTGCCCCGAGGCTTGAAACAGCCTGACACCAGATTGATCGCTAGATAAGATAAACAATTACAATTTATTATTTGAATTAATTTTACTGGGGAGAATTTAGGGGAGACCTTAGCTTGGAAGCAGGACGATGTAGGTTAAGTGAATAAAACAAGCTTTTGAATGTAAAGTTTGGTTTAGTGTATTATTAACAGCTTCACTCTCCCGTGGACCACATATGGTCCATAACAATTGATTAACCTATTGTTTTATTTTTGGACAGTGAACCTGTTAATACAATGGAATAAAAAAAAACCTTAACCATGGAATGAGTCAGCATGGTGGGTTGTAGCGTGGTTATAACCCTATTTCAACATGTGCTGTTGTCCGCGTGGGAAGACCTATGCCCAGCTGTGGGCCGTTTTGAGACTGATGATGAATGTGGAATATTTATGTATATACATGTATGTATACATATATGTAGACACACATAAAACGCACCACATCAATGCTTAATAGATATGTGTGTAACTTATAAAAATTACACACATACTTAATCTATTTTTATATTTTTCAAAAACAACAACTCAAACATGGTAAAAATCCCGTTTTTTCATAAAAAAATTGTAGTGACCATGAAAGTTTAAAATGTCATTTTTTTCTATTTTGAACAAAAACAACAACTCAATTATAGTAAATATCCCGTTTTTTTATAAAAGAAATAGAAAAAAGATAAAAAAATAAATAGAAAAGGGCAAAGATTCACAGCAATTTATAAAGTTACTTATCTTGTAAGAGTGTTACAATGTAGTTTTTTTATCACAATATTAGTTTGTGAACGGTCTAGCAAACTCAAACTATTAACCTACTTTCATTATCACTACCATAATAAAAATAATTATGTAATCAGTAGCATTACAATAAAGGGAGTATATTATTAGTGTCGACAGTTTGGTTGTTAGAAGAACTATGTACAGGATTATTTTTTATCTGTGCACATATTTTTTTTTAATTATAGTTTAACTTAATCTAGAGCTACAGATTTAATTTATTTTTCACTCCTCTTGCTCAAAAAGACCGTCATTGTAGCATTCTAGAGCGGGATGAGCCCATCGGCGCTCTAGATGCTGTTGGATGTATGTGCAGTCTTTAGTCCGTTAGTCCCCTTTTACGACATCGAAGAAAAGTGAAGGGGTGGTAATAAATATTATTTTGATGAGCCCATCGCCGGCGCCGCTCTATGCTGTTGGATGAATGTGCAGTATTTAGTCTGTTAGTCGCCTTTTACGACATCCAAGGGAAGAAAGGGGTTTGTAGTATTATTTTGATTAGCCCATCGCCGCTCTATGCCGTTGGATGTATGCGCAGTGTTTAGTCCGTTAGTCGCCTTTTACGACACCGAAGGGAAGAGACGGGTTGGTAGAATTAATTTGATGAGCCCATCGCCGCTCTATGCTGTAGGATGTATGTGCAGTCATTAGTCCGTTAGTCGCCTTTGACGACAGCCAAGGGAAGAAATGGAAAGACTGCACATATCTACTATCCAACAGCATAGAGCGGCGATGGGCTCTTCCCTTGGGTGTCGTTAAGGCAACTAATAGGTTAATTTTTAATAAAATGAACCAATTCATATTGTGATTGTTTTATTTTCTCGCATTCGTAGTGAAAATCAGAGTGAAAATCAGAACACAGCGCTAAAAACCCATTAAAACTCGGTTTCTATTTACACCCTCGCTGAAGCTCGGGAGTAAAACTACCTCGTATATAATGGGTCTTTTTAGCCTCTTGTATAACAGTCTACTATTTTTAAGTGAAAATTAAAGAGACCAAAGTTGTTCAAACATATCTACGAAAATACCGTTTATCATGGTCAATCGACTAGGACCGCGCAATGTAACTCTAACACATTGCGATACCACAGGATACCTAGGCTAGGTTACCTTTCCGTTACACATGTTCGTTCGCCCGGTATCCACGAGTTATTATTTTTTGTGCCGGATAAATTGAATAAATAATGTAGAGGCAATGCCGCTAGTCTTTTGGGTACCTTGCCTCTAACAGGCGAGTTAGTTGAATTTTTTTATTTATAAGCAAGTAGTTTCTTCTTTTTATTTGTGGTTTTTTTTGTGTGTAATTAAGTTATGTTGTTTTTGTACTCCTTTTAATATTGTTTTAAATTTAATTGTTATTTAATAAATTCTATAAATGTATAAAAAATACATTTAAAAAAAATGAAAATGATGTCTATCAACGTAACTGAATAATATAAAAAAATATGTGCACAAATAAAAAAAAGACCTGTATATTTTGGTATTTAAAATCACATTATGTCTGGAGATAACTTTTACATTATAAGTATGTCACGAAGACTCCCAAAGGTCACTAACAATTGAATTTCTATTGTGTCTTATTTTACGGCAGCTGAGCTTAATAATATGTCACTAATAGATTTTACCTGAAAACATCTCGGGACCATTTATAATGTCACAAAAGGGTGTTCAATATTTTTGTAGGTATAAACTGTGTTCTTAGATTTTTTATAAAAATATACATTTTATCGTTTTACCTACAATAATCCAATGTGTTCCCGTTGAAAATCGAGATATTAGTGAAAAAAAAGGTCATTAATGACATACATGTCAACCTTTCCATAAAGCAACGCTTCTGAAATAAGTAGGTTCATGTCAGTTGTGTTACACGTAACTTACTGCCTCTTTGACCCAGTGTTCGATACCAAGCGGGGGCATTTATTAAACTCGGTTTGGTTAGCAAGTGGTTAGCAAGTATGCTACGCGGCTTGTTCTAACTTTTCTTGTTGTTAAGTGAATTAGGATTTTAACTAAATAGCGCTTCCACCTTCGGTCTTATCATCACTAATTTTTCGGTCTTATCGGATGAGATGAAGACTGAGCGCTTACCGTTATAGAATAAAAAAACTCTAAACCCCTGCCCTGCTAGCTGGGAATCAATCTCCAATTATCCGGGTAGGAGACTGGTGGACTAACTAGATGGTACATAGATCACAGAAGTGGTTAACTGTAAACTTTAAATGTAAACAATCCAAAAAGACAAAAAAAACAATTAAGTTATAAAAATACAGTATCCATCCTCAATTAAAATTTATTTACCAATGAACGTAAGGACATACTCTGACCAATTAAGTCTTAAGAAATATTCGACTCGTTGTAAGATATAGTATTCTCTGAGAATGTACGTGGGCGGCAAACGGCAATCGTCCATGCAACTAACCGGAAACTTTATTATGAAATAGGATTAGGTACTAGTACGCCTACTAGTATATCTTTATTATTGAAATTTTGCATTCACAATGCTATATTAATTTAGGATAAAATGTTTACTAGAAAAAAATCAAGGAAAGCTCGAATGGGATTCGAACCTATGACCTTTGGATTGCCGGTCCACTGCTCTAACCGCTGAGCTACCGAGGCCCCAGAAGACTCGTTGAAATTTTCCTAGTACTTTGAATTACGCTGTAAGCCAGCGGTGTTACGTCACTGTGAAGTCTACCCTCACAGTCGAAAGAAACACTATTTCAATTATTTAACAATCGACAAAGACGTAATTGCTTAAATATATCTTTATTATTGAAATTTTGCATTCACAATGCTATATTAATTTAGGATAAAATGTTTACTAGAAAAAAAAATCAACCAGTCCCAGGAAGCTCGAATGGTATACTAGTACTTAGCTGTGCCGTGTAGGGGCTCACTAAAATAATACTAGCGGTACTACCATCCCCTTCCCTTAGGTTGCACATAGGTACATCCAACAGCATAGAGCAGCGATGTGCTTATCACCTATCACGCTGAGCACATGTGCAGTTATAATTTGGTGAAACGTGGACAATGGAATTGGACTGTAATAACAATAGTCTGAATCTATGTGTGTATGTAGTACTACTATTAACAAACTGTTCGAGTTTAATACTCAAGAAATAGTAACTCTAGGTACTATTAAAACTTTTATATCCTTTCATTTCTTGCTTGCTACCTTTATCGCAGTTCTCAGAAGTAGTTGAGATGTCTTGGTATGTTGAAGAACTATAAAAGGAGTCTTTGCGAGTACTTAAAAGTTAAAGCGTAAGTATCGCTGTTAAAGACCCAAGTAACATTTTAGGTTTTATAAAGATTTTTAAAGGGTTCTAAAACCTTTGTATGGTGCTCGTAAGTCTTAACACGCTCAATAATGTTATATTTAAGTACCTTATATTAACCTCCTGAGTGAAAAAAGTACCCACGTTTTAAAACCATTCTAAGAGTACAGCAAAACTTATAGCTCAAATTCCTGAACCTTTAGAACTAATTAAACAGAACCCAAATAAAACCTACACAACCTATATTTAACGTTAATATGACCCTGAAATGTAGCTGTTCATTTTTAAATTAGGTTTGGATGTAAATCTATGTGATAACTTAGAACCTTTTTGATAGACATGAATGCCTTTCCAGGATTCTGATGTTTCTATGAAATATTTTTTTACACAGAAATAGCAATCGTCAATTTAAGTGCTTAATTATAATGGCGCTATTCTTTGTCATTTCACCAAGATTCAAAACAGCTAGGTTTTTCTATTCATACTATTTCATACAAAGTAGCTTGTTGAAGTCAGGAAAAATTAAAAACATAATGCGAATGGCACTTTATCGTGACAGTTTAGGATAATAGTGCTGTATACGAGACGGGCCTTTCGTAAGTTAAAAAAATTCAACATGTAATAAAAAATTTATGGTTGGTGTAAGTCGCATTAGAGCAAAACTTTTATTACTGTAAACAATATATATTTTAAATCACATATCACATGTAATTTAATATTGCCTTTTTAGGGTTCCGTAGCAAAATGGCAAAAAACGGAACCCTTATGGATTCGTCATGTCTGTCTGTCTGTCCGTCCGTATGTCACAGTCACTTTTTTCCGAAACTGTTAGAACTATACTGTTGAAACTTGGTAAGTAGATGTTGTCTCTGAACCGCATTAAGATTTTCACACAAAAATAGAAAAAAAAACAATAAATTTTAAGGGTTCCCGATACTTAGAACTGAAACTCAAAAAATTCGTATCTATGGATAGGTCTTCAAAAATGATATTGAGGTTTCTAAAATCATTTTTTCTAAACTGAATAGTTTGCGCGACACTTCCAAAGTGGTAAAATGTGGGTGTGTGTGTCCCCCCCCCCCCCCGTAACTTCTAAAATAAGAGAATGATAAAACTAAAAAAAATATATGATGTGCATTACCATGCAAACTTCCACCGAAAATTGGTTTAAACAAGATCTAGTAAGTAGTTTTTTTAATACGTCATAAATTAATTAATTTAGAAAAATACACTCTTATTAAAACATCGATCAAAGTTACAACGAACTACAAGAACTTTTATATGATGTTACTTGCTGCTACGGGAACCCTTCATGGGCGAGTCTGACTCGCACATGGCGGGTTTTTTAATTAAAGTGTTGATTTTTGTTTCGATTTTTTTTATTTCAAGGAATAAATATGGCTGTAATTGGAATATTACTAGAAAGTATTAAGATTAACCTTTTCAGAACTGCAAGCTAAAAGTTCATGCCTTCAGCTCCTAAACAATTAGTTTTGGTTTGGGTTATTGCTACTCAGCCCTAATTTGTTTGCCTAGCTAACTCAAATACAACCTAAAGGTTTAAGATAGTTTTTAGAAATAACTTATAGCGATTTCAACATCCCATGACCATATGGTTGTATCAAAGTTAAAAACTAAACCTTTAGATCTCACTTTCGCTTTACATTAGCCTTTCCAGAACTTACTTAAGAGTCTAAGACAACTTTATGATCCTAAGACTATATGCTCTTGTAACACAAGTTAAAATAACGTTAATTTAAACTCTTGTCAGTGGCTCCCAGGTTGTGATAATAAACTATTAGTTTAAAGACTTATTAATCATTTTCAAGTACATAATATGACCAGATAACAAAGTATTAACCTTATTATGACTCTTATAACACCTGAAGGCATTTTTACAGCCTAGGCCCGAATGAAATGTTACTTGGACGAGCATCATGTAATGCAATCGCGTACAAATGTAGAAAGAGAATTTAATGAAACCAACCTGCATTGGGCCAGTGTGGTGAGTTATTTCCAAATCTGACCACGTGCTGTTGACATTACCGAAGATCTAGTGCACTGCAGTGGGATATTTACATGCTAAATATATTTTTTTTTATGTGCGAGCTCCTGAATCTAGCATAACCACTTGAGCGTCCAAGCCCGTATATACAACATGGCGCTCAGCGTCCAGCTGATTCCAAAGCTGCTAGAAGAGTGTACAGAAGACTACGAACCCTGACTGAGCTGACAAAAAAGCTTAGAACTAAACAACTAAACCTACCGTCGACGTTTGGGTGGATAAGCTACATACAATTTATTGCGCTTAGCTTATAAAAGTTTGTAACTCTATCGGTTTAGGTTCTCGTTCGACTTCTTTGTGTTATTTTACAATTTGGAATTGAGTGTCGAGAATTAATAATTGCCTCTGTGCCTTGAGGCAACTATTTATTCTCGACACTGTCTTAGTAGGTACCTACTCTTTAATTATTTACTACTCTACAATGAATAGTCAACAGCAGCGTAGAAACACAAAACTGTCATTACAATTTCTTCGTAAAGCAGCTGTCTGCCATCATTATTATTCTAAGCATTTTTCACCAAAATAAATCAGACTGTTATTATATTTAATCTCTAACGCTCAACATTGAAAGCTCAATTTTCTACTCTCTCTGACAAGGACACGGAAGATTATTGTGTGGAATAAGTCTGTTACATTATTTTAAACGTGTTTGTTGTCATAAGTATCTTAGTCATTTATGTTTTACAATCAAAAATAAAATAAACTTAACTTAACTTTTAACAGCTGTCGAGAAGTAGTTGTACGTAGGTCCTACACGTGTCATTTCAAAGCCGAATGAATGCCGAGTGGTTTTTCTGTTTCACAGTGTACCTATGTTAAATGTTTTTTTTTATATTTTGTGTGTGTGTGTGTACACACACACACACACACAAAATATAAAAAAGTGTGTGTGTGTGTGTGTGTGTGTGCGTGTGTGTGTGTGTGTGTGTGTGGGTGTGTGTGTGTGTGTGTGTGGGGGTGTGTGTGTGTGTGTGTGAGTATATGACACTGTATAAATTATTTCAATTTAATTTCATTTGTTATTATATTGTTGGTAGATATGTAGGGTGGGAAAAATACTTTTTTTTATCCCTCTCTCAATATCTCAGATTTTTTCAGCGAAAAAGTGTTACTAATCATATTTGCACTTCATTTTTTTCTATAATTACTATGAATAAATTTCACAAAATTCGTTAAGATTAAAACAAAAAGTTTTTAACTGCGGACCAAGTTGGATTGAAGGTAATAATATTTTTAAAGGTGAAATTCCGTACCTTAATACAAAGTTTCCTTCCGCAATTCAAATTCGGAGTTTCCTTAGGAAGTCTGATGATGCGCTATTTAACCAAGTTCATTAATGAAAAATATTAAATTCACAGACACCTCGGTGGCTAAGTAGCGAAGCGCTCGGCTCGATAACCAGAGGTCTCGGGTTCGATTCCCGGGTCGGGCAATGTCTGCTTTGGCTTTTTCGATACATAAGCCCGTGTTTGTTTAATACCAACCCGCATTTGGTAATACCCCTCGATTGTAGCGATGACTTGATTTCAATGATTTTGCCCAGCCGTGGGATAATTCTTACTTCATCATCATCATCATCTTCAGGCTATAAACGTCCCACTGCTGGGCACAGGCCTTACACGTGGAAAATAGCACTTGGGGATATTGGGCCATAACCCACCACGCTGGCCCAATGCGGGTTGGTGGGTTTACTTCAGTAGGTAAGTTTAAATTTTGATCCTAAGGTAATTATCTCCAGAAATACCTTAGGATTCAGACGCGGGCAGTCATGCCTGGACTCTCTGGTACGACTTGTTACTCAGATTCAAGTGGGATTCTCAAATAGTCTAACAACAACAGCTTGCTTCTTGGATATTAAAAACGCTTACAATAATGTCTTGGTTGAAAAAGTTGCAAGTATCTTGGACGAAATCGGTGTAGGGGCCAGATTTTGTAACTACATTTATTCATTTCTTAAAGAAAGACATTTGAAAATTAAATTAGAGTCAGGTGATAATTCAGATCTCTATAGATGGACAAATAGAGGATTAGCACAAGGAGACCCGATCTCTCCTTTATTATTTAATAATGTAACTCTACAAGTCTGCCAAAATATCCAAAATATTTTTATTTTACAGTACGCGGATGATTTTGTTCTATGTTCAACGGACAAATTAAGTAATAGTGAATTGAAACTCCAAATAGCCCTAGACGGTCTTTTATTACTTCTGAGCGATATTGGATTAGAGCTGTCTGCAGAAAAATTGAATATTTGTGTATTTAGTAGGAGCCATAAAAAACAAACAGTCAAGTTGACAGTTAATGGGAAATGGCTAGAATGTACAGATAACATTAAATATTTGGGCATTTGGCTGGATAGATCGTTGCGCTGGGGCAAACATATAAACGAAACTTGTGAAAAGGCTCAAAAATTCACTAGTTTAATGAAAGTGCTGGCTGGATCAGGTTGGGGTGTGCATCCAGCACACCTCCGCCGATTGTACATCTCTCTTATAAGGAACCGAATAGACTACGGATCCTTTCTATATGATTGCAGTGCAAAGACCCACCTTTCTAAGCTGGATAGGGTTCAGAATCAGGCGTTAAGAGTCGTAGGTGGCTTCATTAGAAGTACCCCAATTCAGGCCATGGAATGTGAGCTATGTATTCCTCCATTAGCTAGATCTTGGACAAATAACCCAATAGTGTTATTATTAGAAAGTCTGAACACACTTTGCTCTAAAAGGTATTGGCAAAATAAGAAAAAACCCCTTGTGGTGACAACATATTACAAAACAAAAAATTAAAATGTTCACTCTAGTTATCCATTATCTATGTTTACTTTACCTACATGGGTTTCCAATTTCAAAGCAGACAAAATTATTAATCCTGAGCTCGCTTGTGTAAGATCATCAAAAAATACAAATGATTATAATATATTAAAAAGTAACGTACTACAGGAGATCGAAAATAAATACAAGAATTTTCATAAAGTCTATACAGACGGATCGAAGTGTGTTCAGAGCTCGGGGGCAGCCTTTTTTGATTCCACTAGTAAATATGGAAGGAGTTTTAAAGTATCGCCTGCGGTATCAATTATGGTACTATAGCTTATAGCAATAAGTGAAGCACTCAATCACATCAAAAATCAGTCATATGATGAGGTCTTCTGACAGTAAAAGTGCACTACAGCATACCGCTGGGTGTACCTCTGGTAACAGAGGCACTCCGTTAGCATATGCTATACTTCGGCAGACTGAAATTCTGAACCAGGGAAGCACGGAACTGGTATTGCAGTGGATACCGTCTCATATAGGGCTTTCAGGAAATGAGGAGGCTGACAGATTAGCGAAACTTGGTGCAGCTGAAGGAGAACCTTTACAAGCTACACCAAGCTACGATGAATTTCTTTATAAATACAAAAACGAGTGCTATACACGATGGAAAACCGATTTTGACGAAAGATCTAAGGCAACCGGTATTTGGTACAGAGTAATGCAATCGGAGTCTCCACATACTCCTTGGTTCTGCAATATTGGTTTAAGTAGGACACTTATTATAGTTGCTCACAGGCTTCGATCTGGGCACATTCCACTGAACAAATTTGGCTACCTAATGAAAAAAGTTAGTTCGTCTCATTGCGCGCTGTGTGAAAAAATTGAAGATGTCTAACATTTGTTGGTGGAGTGTGCTAAGAATCGGGATTTGCGAGAGGACTTGGTTGCTAAGCTGAAGGTTAACCAGCTAGATGTCGGTGTATTCCACAGTATCCTCTCGGACCCTACGTCCGAAGCAGCGTTGTTGACTTTCAGGTTCGCGGTACAAAGTATTCGGCTTAGGCTAGAAAATAATTAATTATTGTAACATGTATATTTGTCCCTACATACTATATAGTTACGATGGGGCTGACATGTAATTTTGTATACAAAAGCCCCTTTAAAAAATGAAGAATAAAAAAATTTAAACAAGGATTTAAAGAAGGGTAGTTAAGTAGTTAATAGTTATGTAGTAAAATTACATGTTCATAATTAAATAAATCGCATTGAATCTTGAATCTTTACAAAAACTACGAAACATTCATAAAATAAGAAAGACACAGAGATAATCAAGACTGTCATTTTTAAAGTGGCCGAATGTTTTAAGAAAAGAAAAGCAAACAAAGAAAGTTTATATTATATATTTCCAAGAAATAAAGATTTATTTCATTTATATTGGTTCTTTAATTATACTTATCTAAAAATCATACTGGACAAAAACGGATTGGATGTAATTATACTCGTAAATATGAAGCATCAATAAACTCGATATCGTAAGATCTGTCTGACACTACGAATCTCATGTGAGTTCATGCTCTTTATTTCCCACTCCCCCCACCACCCGCGCATACCTAAGGCGCGGTACAGCGGTTGCGGTCAGGCTATAATCCAGGTATACATAAACCATCTGTATGCCGAATTTCATCCAAATCCATTCAGTAGTTTTTACGTGAAAGAGTAACAAATGTCCATCCATACTTACTAACTTTCGCGTTTATAATATTAGTAGGATGACAACAGCAAGGTAATTCTCCAGCCTAGCCAAAAACACAGTAGCTGACCCAAGTGACACACTTTTTGGGTATTGGACTTAATTTTTCTGACTTTTTGGGTATATATATAACAGTAAAAGTAACAAGCTTATATTGAAGCATCTACTTACCTTATTTAGGCGGTTCATTAGCTTTAAGTCAATAGATTCCAAAATTCTGAAGGATTTCAAAATACATCAGTCACTCTTAACTTTTAAGTTGTCGCCCCTTTAAAGTAAGTATACCAAAGTTACAAACGATCCAAATTTACGCAATTCATTTAGTACAAGAATTAACTCGGTGACCGAATACTAATTAGACAAAAGGAAATGATCTAAGCGTAGAACAAACATTTTTATGGGACATAAATTAATTTTGGCCTATTACAGTGGGCCATGTTGGCATAATAAATTTATGGGTAATTTATGCAAGCCTATGACCAAATGAGTATTACGCATTGTGCGTCTGAGTTCATTGTAGTTTTATGGTCATCAATTTGCAATAAAAATTAGGGACAAAGTTGATACAAAAACGTAGCTTTAAAATATCAAACGGCAGTTTTTGTGTAGTGTACATACTTACTCTGTTCCAATTATGCTTTATTGAATAAACATAATTAAGTTTACAAGACAAGAAATGTTTTTTCTTATTTCTACGAAAAGAAAATAGAAAATAATACAATAATAAAAAATAAGAAACAGTAAGTACCAATCATTCTGGCAACATGACCTCTTCGGATTGCAAGGCTAATACTGGCAAAAGTAGGTGCCAGTCGTAAACAGATTCTCTGTCTACGGTGCCAGCTTTGTGTCACCGGAGCGGAGTTCTAAAAATCGAGCATTTCTTTTGTTTTTCCTCTTTTCTTTGTTCAAATTTCAACATTTAATGTTCTAATCTTGATGGCTAGCATAATCTTGATTATTTTTGTTTTTCCGCAGTGTTCTGCATTGCTAACGAGTTCCGGTTCAAAGTGAACGAGATCCAATAAATTAATGGCATTTAGAAGTATGACTTTTTAATACCTTATATTAACTAAATAGAAACCATTGAAAATCTGAAATATTTCAATAAAAGCAACTTTCATAACAACGTCACAGGATGTATGACGAAAAAAGATTATCTTTAATACGTGCTTCGTTTTTCTCCAGTTTCCTTTGCGCATTTTTATGACATCAATTTGGTACTTTATTCGAATTCAATAGAGAAAAGTAAAACAGAATTATAAAAAGTTTCGGATAAGCCTATATTGCGATATCATGTCTAGTGAATACGTTCGGTATGTGCCCCATTGAACGTAACGTTTGACCGACTTTTTAGGGCACTAGCCGTCTTTTGAAGCCCGTCAAGTGTTTCTGATTTATGACCAGACATGTATAGGAATGGAAAATTACCACCACACCCAGAATCTTTAGAATTCTACTGCACAATATATCTGACCTAATAATAATACTAGTGTATAATTAATTTCGCATTATTTTATCCCACACAAATTTACTACAAACCGGTAAACGTTAAGTAGTTTATTTTAGTGGTAGAGTCATTTCAAATGCACTATAATTTACAATCAAATTTTAACAAATAATACTTAAACGCTCTTTTATTTAAGTGATCAGCTGTCGCAATACCAGACAGAATAGAAATTCAATTGTAAGCAACTTCTACTAGTCTTCGTGACAAACAAGGGGTTATGAATACGAAGCAGAATCGTAATATGAATTGTCAGTAAAGTCTTTCAGAAAAATCGACATTTTCAGGGTTCGAACCAGGATAATAGTCAAGTACCAATACCTACCATTAGGAAAGTAGATCAAATAAAAAATAGAAATTTGCTATTTTTAAATACTTCATATACGATTAATACGTAAAACGTACAATAATCTATCAATCTAAACAAATTGAATTAAAAATTAAATATGTTTTACACTCACACCTATTATCTAGACCAAGATGAGATTCTTTTGACACTCGTTAATATGGTAAGATAACGGATAAATATACAAATACATAGAAAAAACACCCAGACCCGAAATAAATTTAGAAAAACAATTTTCTCTAAATTGACCCGACCGGGAAATTAACTCGGGACCTCAGAGATGGCGCCACGCCAGACCTGGCGCGCTAACCACTCGAGCACGGAGTTCGTCATCTTAATTCGATTGGAATCCAAATGATTTTATTAGAAAATGACTAATGGTTTTCCGAGTTCGGCTAGCACGTTCGAGTTTTCAGCTTTCACCATGCCAGGCTGTAACGATTCGGCCTTAATGTTGAGCGAGTACAACATAGAAACAAATTGCGCTGTCAAAACTGTAGCTTCAGCTTTGCACCCACTTAATATTAGGTGGGGCTGGGCGACAACATAATGGATCCATTGGATTGGTATTCGTTGCAGTGTGAGGCTACGCGACCCCAGCTCACAGCTATAGCTGCCTGATTTAAAGCTTTATGCATGACTAAAAACGTTATCTTCTATGATTCCGAGGACGATACAATAATTTTTCGTTGTATAAACTAAGAAAGAAAAAAAGAAGAGTTCCTGTTGAGGTTATTTTGCCGATTTTTGTCACTTGTCGAAAGCTATTTGAGTGGCCACACGTGACCACTTAAATATTATTTTATTTGAGGACTAGTAAGGCCCGTACATGAGAATGTGTTTTCATTGATTACACAATCGTATTACGGCTTTCTATTTAGACAGCTGCAAAATAAAAACCGCCTTTGCGGTAGTGGTTAGAACACATCCGTCTCAAATCCAGTGGTCACGGGTTCGATTTAGATAGGAAGTACATACATACATACATACATACAATCACGACGTTATCCCCGAAAGGTGAGTAACCTGTTAAGTAAACTGTTAAGTAAGTAACCTGGTGAGTAAACTAACCTGTAGTTAGAATAGATATAGTCAGTCTGACTATTTCTATTGGCAAAGAGGACACTAAAAGCTGTCCTCTACCACAGTCCACTTTTCACCAAATAGCGACTGCAATTGTGCTCAGCGTGCCAGTTGGTGAGCCCATCGCCGCTCTAAGCTGTAGGATGTATGTTTAGTCTTTCCGTCTAACCTTGTCGCGTTGTGGTGAAAGAACACTGCATACCACCCCCTCTCTTCCCTTGGGTGTCGTAAAAGACGACTAACGGACTAAAGGCTGCACATACATCCTACAGCTAGTTAGGGAGTACGTCTTTGTACTCGGTTTGGTTGGTGGTAGGGCTTGTTTTAAGTCCACCTGGCTACCGTCTTCTCATATTCATATGTCGCCTTAACTTCATTGTTACTAGAGTCGTTATGTTCCGACTTCCGACAGACATAAGATATATGTAGTAGATCTTAGTAGTTGTGGAATCCGGGCCAACTGCGCTTCCATCACAACCACCATCTTCCTTATCATCACCTAACATCAGGTGAGATGAAGACCAAATGCTTAGCCGTAGAAAGTAAAATATGATTAAAAGCATCTTCGGTACAAAGCAAGCTGCAAAGTTTTCCATGTTCAACAAATAAACATGCCGGGCGCCAGGTGGAATAGCCACAGACAAACTTTACCTTCACTATGTCGATACAATATAAAACCAGGTTCTACTTTAGAAGTACCATTACATTACTAGGAAGATACGTACCAATTGAACCTTTATTTTTCGCTTGGCTAGATGATGCAATTCTCCAGGCACTTTTTATTGCATGTACGAACATTTACTGTTTAATACTCTCTTCGGTCGTTCCCTCATGACTGAGGATCGTGATCATCACGGCAGCACTTTGGATAGGACGAACTGTCTCCATGGGGTCCGGTCTGTGGCCATCCTCACCGCGGCGTAGAAGCGGGACGTTGGTGTTTCCTTCAGTTGGTCAGACCATCTGGTCGGGGAACGGCCTCGTGAACGTTTTCCTTCCACGTTTCCCACCACAATGAGCTTTTCTAAGCTACT
This sequence comes from Scoparia ambigualis, assembly GCA_963921215.1. Classification (NCBI taxonomy): domain Eukaryota; kingdom Metazoa; phylum Arthropoda; class Insecta; order Lepidoptera; family Crambidae; genus Scoparia; species Scoparia ambigualis. The sequence continues at coordinate 22,908,578 of OY992506.1, forward strand.
GTCGCCACGTCTGGCGATATGGCCAAAATAGCCCAGTATGCGACGATGACATAAGGTAGACAATCTGTCCTTAACGTTCAGTTGCGACAGAATTGAGATGTTAGTGCATTTGGCTGTCCACGGTATTCGCAGCATTCTTCTCCAGCACCACATCTCGAAAGCGTCTATTCTCTGTCTTTCTCGAGCCAGAATAGTCCATGTCTCCACTCCGTAGAGGAAAATAGGGAAGACCAGTGACCTAACGAGACGCATCTTGGTGTTGTTTGTGATGCCTCGGTTTCGCCAGATATTTTGGAGACGAGACATTGCGTCCTTTGCTATCGCAATCCTTCTCTTTATCTCCGGCATACAGCTTCCGTCATTGCAGACTAGAGATCCGAGGTAATTAAATTGCTGGACCACTTCTATGTTAGGGATTGTGCTCGTATTCGAAAGGTGTCCAGCTCTGTCTACCATCATTAGCTTGGTTTTACTTCTGTTGATAGAGAGACCCATGCACTCGCTTTCGGATTCAACTTTCTGCATTAGCTGTTGCATTTCTTCCATAGAAGTAGCTAAAAGCGTTGTGTCGTCAGCATATCTAAGGTTGCAAAGTTTCTTTCCTCCCACAGCAAAACCCCCCTCCCAGTTCTCCGTTGCCTTACGGATGATGAACTCACCGTAAATGTTGAAAAGCATAGGCGACAGAATACAGCCCTGCCTCACACCCCTCTTTGTTGCGAACACATTAGAACAGTCGGCGTCGACCCTGACATAGGAGCGGTTGTCCGCGTAGAGAGAACTGATCAGACCTACCAGATGCCTAGGCACACCCATCTCCATAAGCACGTCCCACAAGCTATTCCATCTCACGCAGTCAAAGGCCTTCGCGTAATCTATGAAACACATCACGACTGGGGTATTAAATTCACGGCTCTTTTCAATGATTTGGCGGATATTGAGAATCTGCTCTCGAGTACCTTTCCCTTTCACAAAACCAGCCTGTTCTTCGGGAATTTGCCGCTCCAGGTAGTTTCTAAGACGTGCGTTCAGAATGTGCAGAAGTATTTTGCTGGCGTGTGAGATAAGGGCGATGGTCCTGTAGTTGCTGCATTTGTTAGTAGAACCCTTTTTGTGCAGGGGGACAAAGACAGATTCCGTCCAGTCATCGGGCCAGTGACCAGTTTGCCAGATATGGTTGCAAACCTCCCCCACGATGGCCACGCCTTTAGCACCAAGATTCTTCAGCAGTTCCGCTGGTATTCCATCTCTACCTGGAGCTTTGTCATTTTTCAAGGCTTTTATGGCCTGCTCAACTTCTGCTGGAAGAATTTCAGGCTCCAGTTCCTCAGGTTCCCACCTTACACAAGGCTGGAGAGTGTCGCTCGTGTCATAGAGCTCCGCGCAGTATCGTCTCCATCGCTCCAGTATTTGGCGGTGTTCGCAAAGAATATTCCCGGATTCATCCTCTATGACACGTGTTTGCACATTACGTGTCCTAGTCAGGTCTTTCAGCTTGCGGTATAAATCTTTAGTCTCGTTTTTTAATGCGTGTCTTTCAAGATCTGCACATATTCGGTTAATCTGAGCGTTCTTATCTTGTCGACAGCGTTTCTGTACCTCTCTGTTTAGCTGTGAGTACCGCTCCAGATCACCGGGTGTTCTTAAACCTCTTTCCTTTTGTTCTCTCCGCTCGATGATAACGTTGGCTGTTTCAGGTGTTATAAACTTTTTCAGCATTGACCGTGGCAATGTATTTTCGGACGCCGCTTTAACTATTGCCTCCTTAAGGGATTTCCATTTTGTTACTCCCTCCGATCTCTCATTGGGTTCTAACATGTCGGAAAGTCTGCTCTCGATCGCGCATCTGTATCCCTGGAGGTTTACCTTAGCGAGAGGTTTTGATATTTTTGCTCTCTGTATATTCTTCAACCTGATCCTAAGAGTCGCTACCAAAAGCTGATGATCGCTTCCACAGTCGGCCCCGGGGTATGTAAGTGCATTTAAGACCGACGATCTCCACCGTGTCTGTATCATGATGAAATCAATCTGGTTTCTACATCTATCTCCAGGAGCTATCCATGTATAGAGTCTGCGAATATGGTTCTTAAAGCAGGTGTTCATGACTGTGAGGTTTTCTTCGCTGCAGAATTGTAGGAGTCGTTCACCTCTTTCGTTCCTGACACCCACGCCATACCCACCGACCAGCTGGCGCAGGTTGAGGTCGTCCTTGGTTGATCCGATTTTCGCGTTAAAATCACCAATTATCATTGTGATCTCTCGTTTTGGGATTTCTTTGATGGTCTGAGATATAGTCCCGTAGAAATCTTCAATTTCCTCCTCCGTGGAGTTTGTTGCAGTTGGGGCGTATGCTTGTATGATGTTCAGCTTGCAAGGTATAGCGTTCAGCTTGGTTGTGATGACCCTGTCACTAACTGGTCTGTATTCTAGGACAAATCGATCAAGTTTTGGTGGGACTATAAACGCTACTCCTTTGCTACTCTCATCTTTGGGTCCAGAGAAGTAAATCCTATTTCCGGCGTCTGAGGTAAAATGACCGGAGTTCCTCCAGTGTGTTTCACTAAGTCCCAAGATGTCAATTTTTTTCCTGAGCATTTCCCTTTCCACGATTTCCAGCTTCCCGACCATATTCAGTCCACGCATGTTCCAAGTCCCAATGCGATGAGGATGTCGCACTGATACTGTCTCAGCGTTCGATCCATTTGCACCAGTAGCATATTTTCCATGCGGCGCCTGGTGATTAACGCTCGCATGGCCGGTAGCACATTTCACACCACCTCGCCCGGGTAGGTGGCGCCGGGCGTTAGCCGGATCGCATGACGTTTCGTTATTTCCTTTTCCGTACTTATTATCCATGATGATTTTCTTGGGAATATAATGCAGTGGTTTCCCGTTGCCTTCTGCATCAGACTTTTAGGGGCCATTTAAGCACCAAGGTCCCTGAAACCTCATCCCACCGGTTGCCCGGTGAGGCGTATGGTTATACCGCCATTGCTCGGTCGCCAGAGCCTCGTCCGTTGTCTAGCAGGGAGCACCACGTGCAGGTGAGGTTGACTGTTGGGGCCGGCAAGATCTTAGGCCGCTCTCCCCCTTACTCCCCTTACCCCCCTGTTTAATACACGCAATGTTAAAATGCACGTTTTTGACTTCCACCATTTTTTTTTACAAAAAGTGGAAAGTCACCATATTTACGATATCGGTCTTCCCACAGACGAGAGAGTAGGTTAATATTACCATCAGCAATAATCTGTAAGGCCTCGGCGCATGCGGCTTGGATGCGAGCAACACAATACCGTTAAATGGATGTTGGTAAAACCCCCCAACCCGCATTGGGCCAGCGTGGTAGGTTACATGACCCAATCTCCCCATGAGCCGCTGTCCATGTAGGTCTGTGCCCAGCAGTAGGACGTGTACTATCGCGGACTCCGTCGCTTTACCAGTCTAAAGGTCAAAATCCTTTGCACACCGCGTCGTCTATTTGGTACGGGCACGCACCCGGGCGGGCGGTGCGCTTCATACGAAAATTTCTGCAAAGTGGTAAAGCGACGGTGACCCCGATAGTACCTATAGGCTTATGTTGTTGTTGATGATGATGATGATGATGATGACAGACGAGCAACACAATAACGTTGGAGACTATTTTTGGGGCTGGAACTAAATAAAGAAGTTGTATGAATCACGATGATGTTGGTGTTATGAAAAATAAACATCGATGAACGGCTAAGATTGAGAACAGCGAAGAATGGATTTTTGTTAAAGCTTAAGAGTGAGTGTTTATAAAGAAATTACATTTTTAATAAAACAAATATTATCTTTATTATTTATTTCCAAGAAAACATTACAAAGGTACGAGTATAAACAAAAATTCTAAGACTTTTGCATATTTAAACGTCTTCAAGATTTCAACGTCTCAGCGCCATGATACTTCTACAATGTAGTCTTAGCACTAAAAGAGTGATAGCAATTACTTACTTTGTCTTGACCTACATTACCATTTTGAACATGCTAAAAATGATTTCGAGTCAAAGTTTGCATGCAACATTTCTATAAACGCCAGTTGATTTGTCATTGTTAGCATATTGTGCTGAGTGCTACTTTCGTAGCTTTAATAGCGCCAGAGCATTGTCTAACTGAAAATGCAGCTTTCCTTATAAAGCTTCTAAGAACAATTTCATTGTATGAATTTAAATAGCCATCATAATTTTGGTGCCGAAGTGAAAAATATTTGTTTTGTCTCAAGTATTTTATTTAATAAATAATTGGTTTTCTATTTTGTCGAAAGGTCGAAGGTAAACTTAAGCAAATCATAACAGTTTTTATGTTATTCGCCGGTAGATTAACGCGGGAAAGGAAAAAGCCAAAAGCGTTATAGAATATCAAACTACAGTATTATTATACGGTTGAAGGATACTTTTACGGAAACTGCTTCGCTGTTTTTTGGCACGTAATGATGATGAAAGGTTTAAACGTGTAGGTACTAAAGTTTTATTTTTTATTTCATAATTTAATCATCATTTAACATTTTAACATCAGTTTTAAAAGACTATATATCACCATAGCACTTAGAAACCACTAAGGTTTATAATTTTAGTATTATTAAGTATTGACATCGAGATTAATTTATTCTATTTAGACATCCAACAGAAATTAACTTAACTAAACAGAAAAAAGAAAAGAAAAGTTAAACATTTATCTGCAGAGACAACTGGTGTCCAACCAGGTTTCTATTTATTTTATTTTATTTTATTTTATGTGAAGAGCTTACAGTATCATTTAGTCTACGTTTCGCAATAACAAGGTTAATAACATACATACATCCACTTTTTACCTCTAAGGCGTAGTCAGAGTTTAAGCAATGAGGACTACAAAAGCAGTCCAATGCCATAGTCTTCGTTTTACCAAATAACAGCCCGCACATGTGCTCAGCGTGAAAGGTGGTGAGCACATCGCCGCTCTATGCTGTTGGATGTGTGTGCAGTCTTTATTCGTTAGTCGCCTTTTATTACAATAGTATTCCTTTAATTATAAACCGCCACCAAACAACTCACACAAAGGGTTAAAATTAAAAAAAGTAATGAAAAATCATGAACAATGTGTTTCCGTGTTTCGAAAAGCACGTTTAGTAGTGTTGGTCCCGGTTCTTATCGAAAGAAGGCTGCTCTTTATTCCCATCGACACGCATTAGGCCAGCGCTATAAGTTATAATATCTTCCGTGTGCTATTGGACGTGGACAGACCTGTTCCCAGCAGTGGGAACTTTAAAGGCTAATGATGATGTTGAAATCATATCCTACGCCTTGCTGACACAAGTTGATAACGTCGGCCGATAATGTTTGAAGGAATATTTCATAAAAAAGTATACAAATAATAAATGAGTTATACCGATGTTTTAGTCGAAATAATATGTTTCCTTTACTTCTAATTACTTTTTGTAGAGAACGATTTTCTTCTTTTAATTTTCTTGATAAGAGAAACTTTGTTGTTTGTGTTTGCTTCATGAAATCAATAATACATTTTTCAACGCTATGCTTCATGAAAGCATATTATCTTTAATAACATTTATGTAATTTAGGCTGCTTGGTCGACTCAGAATAGACAATAGGCACACAGGTAAGTATACGGTTACTCGAGAGAAAACCCTTTCTCTTTCCATTTTAATAAAACAAATTGAACCAAAAATCTTTGAATTAATTTTGAACTAAATTTGCAAATCACCGGTTTGTGGTAAAGGTAATTTTCCTTAAAATAATGAACCCATTGTTTCAATTGATGTTTAGAAAAATAAAGGTGAGCGGCTGCCATATCCAATAAACATTACATTACCTATTCTATAGAAATTGAAGAGAAAAATAACTCGAAATTTGAGAAGGGTCTACCTAAATGTTAAGAACAAGGAGCCGATTTGATTGATTGACGCTTTGTTACCACATTAATATAATTTGCAGGTAACCAGAACATAATGGATAATATATACTAATGTATAGAATTACTGTATGGAAGCCTTTACATTTAGAACTTCCGTAATATGTTCTGCTTTTTTTTCTTTTCTGTTAATGGTTGGGTACTTTCTGCACTAATACATTGTGAAAACTAGGTGAAGTTAAGAAAGATATAGAAAGATATATAATTTTGAACTTGTATAGAAGTAAGTAATAAAAATAGTCGTTTTTTACTTTTAATCGCCTCTGTGGTCTAGTGGCTAAGCCATTGGTTTCAGGCCCGGAGGTCCTAGCGGGGTGTACATCTTTGTGTGCTCGGTTTGGGTGGTGGTAGGGCTGCTAAGTCCGCCTGGCTAGCTACCACCATCTTATCCTGTTATTATTAGTATTAGTCTGTCGCCATAACAACGATGTTTATAGCATTGTTGTGTTCCGACTGTTTAAGATAAGACAGCCAGTTCCTCAGTGGTTGAGGATACCGGGTGAAACGCGCTTCCACCTTCGGCCTTATCGTCACTTAGTATCAGGTGAGATGAAGGCCAAACGCTTACCCGTTGTAGAATAAAAAAATACTATTCAAAGGATAGTAAATGATTAAACTGTTAATTAAGTATTCTTAGTTTGCTGTCAAATCAATAAGCTTTTCGCGTTTATAATTCAACTAAGTATTATTACTATTTAATACATACAATAATCTGATTTAATTCGTGAAGTAGAATTGGAGCGCTCTGCGCTTATGTACGGGATTGGAAAATGTACAATATAATATTAAACAAATTGGTTCCTTTTCCTTGAATGGTTCCGCCAAAGACTTGTAAATTAATCAAAGCCAATTGTTTCGAATGATGTTATAATTTTGGTCCGTCGATAAGTAAAGGGATAAACTAATTAAATCACACAAATATGTTGTTAATATGGTGTACAATATAGAATATTTTATTTTATCTTATCTTACATTAGGTAATACAAGAAATTTGAAAACATAAAAAGCCTATTGTGCTAAGGTCAAGGTCATTGTACAGTCAGCAGACTGTGAGTTTCTTTCACCATTCGATCAGAGTAACGAAAATGATAGTTTGTATGGCTTTAACCCCCTTGGTGACAACCGAGGTGAGTTGCAATTTCTCCATACAAATACTTACTTAATATCGTTAATGTGATCGAACGAAAAATAACAGTCGCACACGGCACCCAGTAGATTACGTCAACGATATCAATGTCAACTATTAATTATACGCGCAATGTGTGTCTAAATTGAATAGAGCAATTATCATTTAACTTGAATGCATAAAATTGAGATATCTCCAATTCGGATAGTTTTTGAAAATATTACAACTAGTGTAAATTATTTCATTTTTTTCTCAATTTTTCAGTTTTCCTAACATTAACAAATGGTCAAGATAGGTGCACTATCAACTTATACTATCGTGTCTTACTATGTTTTAAATTATTTTTCTGCGCTTCCGCTTTCACCAACATTCTCATCATCTTACATCAGGTGAGATGAAGGTCAAGTGCTTACCCATTATGGAATAAATAATTCCTTAAATTATGTGTACCTACTTACTCATATTTATACCTAACTACAATACCTTCTGTCTCAGATACGCAGCGCTATTGGCTTAGTTATAAGAGTACATGGTGTCAAGATACTATTTTCGTATGAAGCGCACCGACCGCCCGGGTGCGTGCCCGTACCAAATAGACGACGCGGTGTGCAAGGGATTTTGACCTTACTGGTAAAGCGACGGAGTCCGCGATAGTACATATATCAAGTATCGAATTAATTTGTTTTATTTCAGTGATTGTTTTTTAATTGAGATTAAAGTAAAATTGTATATTTTGTGTAAAAAGTAACTAAGTTTAAGGGGTTCTTTAGAGACTCTTCTCGATAGGGAAATGCAAACCGAACCGGAGTGTTAGAATCAGGACCCGTTTAAAAAGCTTCTGATAATAAGTTTATATACCTAAATAAAAACATTAATTACTTTAGGGGGGTTAGGCGGTCAGCGAAAATTCCGGGCCCTCGCGGGTGTTGCGCGGTGCGGGGTCCGCTGTAATTCGCAAGCACCATTCACATTTTTATTAAAAAATAAAAAAAAAACCTTTGGTTTTTTGGAAATCCAAAACAGTCTAGAAGTCGAAAAGGTAGGTATTTATCTATGTTTTCATAGGAATTATTATTATAAAACACTGCATTTATATGAAATTTTAGAGGTCAGGATATTTTTCTATCAAGCAAAATGTTTCCAATCGTGTTTTGGAAACTGTCATCCGCTCACACATACGTTTTGTAATACATATTAATAATATTTCAGTGCGAAATATCTAAAATATTTTGAATAACAGCTACTTATTAGAAAACAGGCAATTTTTTCGTTTTTATCGCCGAACCTCTCTTAACGGCCGGATGGTCGAGTGGTCAGCGACCCTGACAGCGAAACCCACGGTCCCGGATTCGAATCCCGGTAGGGGCAAAATGTTTGTGCGTTGAGCACTACCGTTTGTGACCGAGTTACGGATGTTTATTAGTAGGTACTTAACTTATGTATGTTTATCCGTTATTCAGGCACCATAATTCAGGCTATGCCTTGTTTGGGGCTGAATGATTGGTGTAATAGTTGTGAAATTCATGAATTTATTATTATTATTTTAATTATGTACTATCAATAAGCCGTTTACACTTGTAATCGAAACAAAAAATGCTATTCCGATTAAACATATTTTTCTGTATACAAAGCAGAACCGTTCGACTGTGATGGATGAGCGTTTGTTGACAACATGTAGGTACGGCATTCGAAAATGGTTTGGAATATCCAAGTAGTCTTTTGTTTTCGCAGGACTAAACAAACATATATAAATGGGCTTAACTCTTTGCGAACACATCATCTGTGATGTAGGAAGGCATTCCATAAGGAGTTACAAGCTTTGAATACAGAAAAAGCATTAGCATTTGCCTTAGACCATTTTTATAGATGTAGTTTAACGTTTGGGCACTTAAGTGCGTTTACGCATGTCGGTTTCCCATACAAACTTTCAAGTTGAAATTTTTTTAAACCATTAAGCCTTTTTTTATGAAACATTCCATGTTAAAGTAAAACACAGAGATCTAAATAGTTTGTTAAAAACATTTTTAAATAACCTTTATTTGGCTGAGCTATTGCGATTTAAAGTCCACTACGAAAGTTCAAAATCTCAATAACTCAGCTAAATAAACGATTTAAAAATCTGTGTGTTTTACTTTTCCATGCAAAGTTTAATAAAAATTGGCTCAATGGTTTTTAAAAATTTCAACGGAGGTTTGTATGTAAAGCTAAAGTGCGTAAACCCTCTAAACATAGGTATTAAGAGGCCCGTTTTGATACTTCTTATATGGGACAGATAAGTCTATTCATAAGTTTATCTGTCATATCTATTATAAAAAGATAAAAGATACTTATGAATAAACTATCTGGCATAGGAAGTAACTAGCCTATGTAACAAATAATTAGCGTCTATAATTTTGTAAAAAAAATTCTTAGTAAAATATTTTAGTCGCATAAAATTATCGGTTTCCTCTTACTCCATATTTTTTAAGTTTATTAGAGGCAGCAGATCTTAATAATAAATCAGCAATGGAGTTTAATATCTATAGATGTTATTGATTTCATAATTTGAATGGATTCGTAGATATTTGGCGATCCTGCGTCAGAATATATAAGATTTTTTTAACGGGAATTCAAGTAATTGTTATTTTTATTATTACAGATGCCCAGTTCTCATGGAGCCCTAGTTTCCGGGACAGAAGAATATGAATCGACTATGTCCTATAATCCTGTTAAATTTAATAGCCATTGAAATGGCCCATTCATATCAAGTAAGCGAATCATTTATACAGAAAACCTTTTATAACGATGTCCACTTCTAGTTTCAATTACACTAGAATCGCTCAAGTCTATTCTTTGTATGGGAAATAGAACTGCAGTGAGTCATTCTTGGGATTGCAATGCACAATGCATTTCGGGTATAAAAAGTCTGGCATCCGGCCAAATTGAAATATGTCTTGCTTTATCAATTGACTGCTACCACCACACCGAATCTATATATAGATTTTGTGAAGTATTGACCTAGATGTGATGTTTGAATGGGTTCTCCATTTTATATGTTGAATTGTTCATACAAAATGGACGAATTGCTCCATTATTCGTTGTATGTTTGGACAATGTCAAGGTTTGATATTATGGATTTGGGAATACTGAATAACGCTTTATTCACTATAATGGAATTTAAACAAACAATTTGAAAAGGTTTACGTTTCGTTCATAAGTAAACCTTGGTAAAAGTTTAAATTGATGTTAACGTAAACAGTTCTTTTATTTCCAAAACTAATAGACTAGGTATCTATTATTTTTCAAATACATCTGCTTGTTTTGACACGAGAATGAGTAAAGAAATTTCACTTGTTTTATGTTTTCCTTTTTAACGTTTTTTTTTAAACATCACTAACTTCGATTACAAAAGCTGTCAGTTAGTGATTTATTTCTGGCTATTTGAGTACCTACAGACAAATACCAGTATTCTCGGTTAGAAAAAAATCTTCCGGAAAAGTTTAAATGCGAAAAGTTTAGAATTTCGTTATCTGACCTCGAATAGTTTAATACGAAATTTCGTTTTCAGATGAAGAATATGTCGCTGACGAGGAGAGATAATATCCTGGACAGCGTTGACTTTTCAAAAAATCGAGGCGATTTAGATAAAGCTGTCAAATACAAAAAAGGTAACACACTAGTAGTCGTCTATGACAATAATGTTAAATTATCAATGGAGCCAGTGATTTAAATTCATATCATTACAGAAGTAGCTGTAATATTAAGCTTTATGTTTAGGCTCAACCGTGTCACGCAGCGATGAAAGAATTTTACCAATCTACCTCTTTCCTTGGGTGTCGTAAAAGGCGACTAACGGACTAAAGACTGCACATACATCTAACAGCATAAAGCGGCGATGGGCTCACCACCTGTCACGCTGACTGCTTTTGCGGTCCTCATTGCCTAGTCTCTGACTAACCCTTCAGGGATAATAGTCGTGATTATATGCATGTATGTTTAGGCTTTGTGTCGTACTTACTCGTATGAGTGGTCGTATCCACTTGACGTTGTCCTGAACCAAACTAAACATAACTATAAACTATTGAGACTCATGTGCCATTCTACATGTGGAAAGGCGTGTCCAAAGGCGCTCGCACTAAATACTGCACATACATACGTCCAACATCATAGTTTGGCGATGGGTTCACCACTATTACGCTCAGCACATGTGTATTTTATAAGTTTATGTTTGTGTGAATTGAATAATCTACCAAGTTTAGTTCGTTCTGCATACATATATTAAATATATGTAGATACTTATAATGGCTAATTTTTTCACTAGTTATAATATATATTGTTGTACAGAACTACAGGTAAATATTATAAAGAAAATTATAAATCTGGAATATAAAGTATTTGACAAAAACTTGAATATAATTTACTGGATCTGTGGTCTTCCAAACTCCAATTCAAACCACACGTCACAACGTTTTCACCTTACTCTCAGAAGATCTACCTAATAAATTTAATTATACTGAGTCATTTTCCACGTAATAACATAACAAACAAGTTTAGTGTTATCTCTATTGAAAGATTTCGCACCTCTCTTGAATTACAACTCTGTCACATTATGTGAAGGCGACGAAATTAAGGCGCATCTACACGGATGAATAATTTGGTTTATTCAAATGTATATTTTTCTTACTTTTCGAGTAAATCTTATGAATCAATCGAACCACATTTGATTAAAAAACTTTCAATGCATGAACCACAAAACAACAGCATCAAGTTATAGTGAACTGGGGCTACGATCTAAACAAAGCAGTTTTTGTTTCCGCATTTTTCTTGCTCTATATTAACACTGGAGCTACGTTCAGAAGCCCAGCAATAAACATCTAAAGGCAAGACAAGACACAGGATTGATTGAATACACAACTGCTCATATGCGATCAAGAGAATAAGAATAAGCCCATGCTTTAAAGTATTAAGCTACTTCTAATTCGCAGGTGCCCATTTCAAAGTGCCTTCCTATTCGCCGTGGAGCCGGTGGGGGCCATGCCGCGGCGGGCGGCGGGTGCGGAGGAAACATTGTCTCCAACGCAAGATATGCGGGGACGCGCTACGGGTAGAGGCTGCACGGTTTGTGAACAAATAGAAATATATATAAGATAGCCATTTCCTCAGTGGTTGAGGATTCCGGGTGAAGCGCGCTTCCACCTTCGGCCTTATCGTCACTTACCATCAGGGCCCTTATTCTGTAACGATTCCTTGTTTCAAAACCACATTAATTCCTTAAAAAGTTACGATATCTTCCCAAAAACGTATGCGTTTGACGTTTGTGCGCGGTAAGGTTTAGGTGTGGAATCTATAGATTGCGATACAGAATCAGGGCCCAGGTGAGATGAAGGTCAAGCGCTTTCCCGTTGCAGAATAAAAAAAATAAAGAGGAAAACGTTAATTGGTACACTCGCCAGCGGATCAACCTTTCCAAAACTATCGCGTTGTTGATGATGATGACAACGATCCTAAGGGATGATTTATATTAGAGCGGGCAGTGCACGGGGCGTGCCGCGTCCGGGCCCGGACGGGACCCGGACGGCGCCACTGATTTGAGACGTTGCATACATTTTGTATGCAACGTCTCATAGCACTTCATATTACACCGTGCATGATCGGTGTCCCGTCCGTCAGCGGCGCCGTCCGGGCCCGGACGGGACACGCCCCGTGCACGGCCCGTTCTAATATAAATCATCCCTTATTATGCAAACCATAAAGTTGGAAATGTATTGTAGAATTCGTAATATTTGATTATTTGCGTTACAAAACGATCAAATAAAGTCAAAGTTAACGATACGTTGAAAAAATTGTCTAAAATAAATAAATGACGGGATCGATTCCCGCCTGAGGTAGACTTTTTTCAACGTTTCGTTATCTATGTATTGTAGAAATTTTTCATTTTGTAGCTGGTTTATCTGCTGGCGTCTCGTGGTCTGTACATTTTAAAATATGACAGTTAAGGATATTATCACAAAAATATTGACAACAAACAATTAATATAAAAAATATAATTATCGTGTATCATCGTTTAGTAGCTGGTTTTCTGCTTTCCGATTATGAAAACGTATAAGTGTAGAAGAAAAAAAGAACATTCATAACACTATGACGGGATAATCAACGCTTTAGTGTCGCCGGAGGGTGTGGAGGAGGCATTAGATGAAACACCAGATATGCGGAGACGTGCTACGGTTCGGATTAGCTTCTGTTTTGTAGCTGATTCCATATAACGAATGTAGACAAGAAAACTTTTCCGACTATGAAGCCAACTTATTATGTTCCTACCTATGTATGTGGGTATGTTTGTTTGTTGATTAAAAAGATATTGAAAACCTTTGACATGTTTGCATCTCCGATTTTAAAGTGTTTAAGTTCTCTCCATCCAACTGGTTGTCCGGAAGAAATCGCTTTATAGCGATAAGACCGCCAAATTGTAACTGTGTACTGTACTTGTTTTTTATATTTTGTGTTTAATGCCAGCATCAGTCACGTGGACTATAGCACGTGGGGATATTGGGCCATAACCCACCCCGCTGCTGGCCCAATGCGGGTTGGTCGGTTTTAACTGACAACAACCGGGACCAACGGCTTAACGTGCCTTTCGAGAAACAAAGGAGCTCGAGAAGGTTTTTTTTTAATTTGGTCACCCATCGAGCGACCCGACATTGCGAAAAATGCTTAGCGGGCGAGATCGCAAGCCGAACGGGCTAACTGCTGCGCCATCGAGCTCCAAGTATTGCCTATCTATCTTATTTTTAAGCAATTACCAATTATTGTTATAATAATTGCACACAAGGTTCACATGTTACGTTCTAAATACCTAAATACGTGCGTAACAATGCGGAATTCGTGGATCGTTTACAAACATTAGACGTAACAGAATGGATATTGCCAACGATTTATTTGTTTACAGTTGCACAAGACGCGCTCATAGGATGAAGATATTTGCGCGAGAAGACATAGACAACAGTGTCTACGGTCACACCAATCAGCATATAAAAATGGTAAAATGTTTTCCTCAATCGTATAAAAATATGTCTGTGTTGTATCTTAACTTACTAATATTATAAACGCGAAAGTTTGTAAGTATGGATGGATGTTTGTTACTCTTTCACGTAAAAACTACTGAATAGATTTGAATGAAATTCGGCATACAGATAGTTTATTACCTGGATTAACACATAGGATACTTTTTATCCCGATATTCCCACGGGAAAGGGAACCACGCGGGTGTAACCGCGAGCGGCCGCTAGTTATGAATAAAAAATGGTAAAATGTTTTCCTCAATCGTATGAAAATAATATGTCTGTGTTGTATCCTATCCTACTAATATTATAAACGCGAAAGTTTGTAAGTATAGATGAATGTTTGTTACTTTTTCACGTAAACACTACTGAATGGACTTGGATTAAATTCGGCATACAGATAGTTTATAACCTGGATTAACACATACGATACTTTTTATCCCGATATTCCCACGGGAAAGGGAACCACGCGGGTGAAACCGCGAGCGGCCGCTAGTTATGAATAAGAAAGTCATGGGTATAAGTGTTTCACTTCACGTCGAAACAGATAAAATACATACATACATTATATAATCACGACTCCCCAAAGGGTTAGTCAGAGACCAGGAAATGAGGACCGCAAAAGCAGCCAGAGTGACAGGTGGTGAGCCCTTCGCCGCTTTATATAATAATAATAAATCTCTTTATTTCAGGCAACAAACAATGTACAGGATGGTAAAAATACAAAGAGGCCCATATAATAAATACCTTACAAGCTAACATACATACAATATAAAACAATTTTGTTAGTATATAATACTTATTATCTATGTTAGTAAGATCTTATTTTACACGTAATGTACTCGTCGTACATGTCGGCGACGTGTGGCGCAACGCGGTGTCTGGTAACCGACCTCTGAACCGCCGGTACACGACACCCTTCGGCCAAAAGTCCTCCTTCATAAAGGTCGACAGGTGGTCAGTCGGCACTCTCACCACAAACGAATTAAAATTTATGTTGTGGCGGGACTCCAACCGCTCGACTCTCAGGGTGTATTTGGCTTTAATTCTGATATACTCCACAATCTCCTCTGACTTCGTGGAGTAATGCAGTCGGGACAGGTACAGCAGCGTCGTCGGCACCGCCGGCCGCAGCAGGTGGTTAGGACCTGTCGGTGCTGTGCCACATAGGTTACGGCTGGTGGGCTTCTTTCTCCTCTTCTCCACCTTCGTAAAGCCGTCGTTGTCACACATTCCCATCTGCCTTTGTGGTTTGGAAACAACTTCGGCGAAAGGTACGCGGGTATTGTTTTTCCCCTTCGTCGTTCGTCGCTCCGGTTGCGGAGCGGCGGCGGGTCGGCTTTGGCTGGCAACAGCAGCGACAGCGGCATATGCACGTGGGGTCGACGTGCAAACGCGTGACGTTTCCGTCGGGGCGAGGGAGCGGGCGGCGGGGCGCGGGGAATCGCGTGCGGCGATAGCAGCGGCCGGTGACGCATCCATATGAGCCGACTCAAAACTGCTGATGGATGCATTCTGCGCCCCGCGACGAGTGTTTACGTTGGGGGCCTCAGGTGACCTACATACCGAAACAGCGCTGCTTAACAACGCTACTTGGGCACGCAACTCACTTACGGTGTTATCGGAGGCCTCCAATTTACACAGTACCTCGGTCAGGCTCGTCTTGAGGGAAGTAACGTCCTTCAACAGCCTGATGACGTCGACGTGGTCGAATGTGACGGGGGGCAGCTTATGCAGCTCTTTCGCCACGAATGCAGGCACATGCTGTTGGATGGCACGGCACGGCTTTATGCTGTTGGATGTAAGTGCAGTCTTTAGTCCGTTAGTCGCCTTTTACGACACAACCACTTAATCGTCCAAGCCCGTATATACAATATGGCGCCTAACGTCCAGCCATTCTGACAGCTGTCAGAAAGATGACCGAAGCTGACCGAGACTACCCGAGCTAACAAAAAAGCTTAGAACTAAACCATTGCTAAAGCTATATCAAAACCTAAAACACGCACCAAATGCTTAGAAAACGTAGTATTTTAATAAGTTAACAGTTAATTACGAAAAGCTATAACAAAAATGACAAAAATGAAGATTCCAAGACAAAAAACAAAATATTTTTTTTATATCGTCATGTAGAAGTCGTTATTACTTCGAAGTCACTGTTTAAAACTATAAAGAATCATATCATTTTCGATAGCTAAAACCATAACGATTGCTTTGATGTGCACATTATTAGGAAGAACGATGATTACGAAAAGTAATTAACACATTACTAGCACAAAAAAATCCTATGCAAAAAAAATGGCGAACCGTCAAAATTGTCAACAATTTCATTTTTTTACTAAAGGTACTCGTACACTATGCCATAGTTTCTGTTGCTCTACGGATCAATCAATATCCATAGAGCCACCTCAAATTTTTTTGCGTAACTACGAACTAGGGGTAGTTAGCAACAACCTTAACAAAGAACGTTGCCGTATTTATGGCGCTTGGTCAGAAAAAAAATAAAATTGGAATGTCACTGTCTACAAATGTAAAGAAACTTAGCTAATCCTTAACGATTTATTTGTATGCGATTGTTTTGATGTGCACTTATTTAGGAAATGCGGTGAGTAGAAGAGTATTTCGACATTTTTAAAAACGCTTACGCTTTTCTATCAACAATACAACTATTGTTGATCGAAGCTTACGCTGCAAAATTCCGTTTTGGCGAACTGTCAATTTTCGTCAATTTCATTATTTTTTTCTGTGAAATTATGTTTGCCATAGATAGATTTCTTTTACTTTTATAATGAATTAGTAACCACAGAATCACCTCAAATTTTTTGATGGACCTACGTACTACGTGTTTTGGGTGACTACACTCATCGTGGATGTATGCGAGTACATAATTCGCAACTGTCCACGGGTGACTATACTCACCGGACGTATGCGAAATGTTCGCGCTCGGTGACTATACTCACCTTGGACGTGACAGTGGCATCAACGGCAGGCAATTTAGCGCCATTTTATTGATAGATCTAATAAACGGAATCACCCAAGATATTGTTGGTTTAGTATGGGTGTATGTTTATGGCGACATATTCGTTACATCGCTTAACTAACCGCCTCGATAGTGTAGTGGTTAGACTATCGGTCTCAGATCTAGAGGTCCGGGGTTCGATTCCCTGGTACATGTTATTGTACCCGGTTTGGTTGGCGGTGGGGCTTGTTTTAAATCCGCCTGGCTAACTATCACCATCTGATATATGTCGCAATAACATCAATGTTACTAGCATTGTTGTGTTACGATAGTTGGAGATAAGATAGGCAGCATCTCAGTGTAGTTGAGGAATCTGGGTGAAGTGCGCCTCCACTATCAGCCTTATCATCACCTAACATCAGGTAGAATAAAAGCCAGTACTTAGGTAAGTAGGTACCTGTTATAGATTCTAAAAAAAAATACTTTACACATTTTTTTTGTAAAATGTTGTAAAAGCGGAACGGATTTGGATGAAATTTTGGACTATACACATCATGATCCGGTCTAGAATATAGGAGACTTTTAATCTCAATAATAGGTTCAGGCGAACAAAGTCGCGAGCATCCGCTAACAATTACTAAGTAACAACTATTAATTAATTATTAGTTCGCTAAATTATGTATTCGAGGCTTATGTCAATTCAAGCTTTTATGTTATTTGACTAGGCCGTCAAAAGCGAAAAAGATTATTGTACGGTATATTCAGTGCTTGCTTCTTAAAAAAAACTTCTTATAAAAGAAGCAAAGCATGCGTGTCAGCACCGTAGCTAATGAAAAGCTGTATTATCAATACTAAATATTTTAATTGCACACCATAATGTTACAAAGTTGTTATAATACAGCGTGTTAGTTAACACGAGGGACATATTTAATCCTATGGTAGTTTATGCCTGGGTAAACATAAAAAAATACCACTCGAAAAATATAAAATATTTCAGAAAATCGTTTTCGTAATGTTTGGGCACCCTAGTCCTTTCGACTCATTTATGCGTATGGTATTGAATAAGTAGCTGTCGTGGTTGCTGTGACCCGTTTTTCCTTTATACTTCATCATATTTGATCTTTTCCCGCGCTTAGTGCAAAAAATTAAGATTTTTTTTAATGAATCGGATCGGGAATCGACTATCTAATGTCCTCCCTTAATATGTACCTCGGTTTAACTAACGCGCTGTATATGTACAGGTTCATTATGGGCCTTGTCGGGCCCATCAGGCAGGATGCAGTCACTATGACGAGTAAAAAAAAAGAATATCTCTATGCCATCGGTTCGTAAGTCCTAACTATGGGGCGGGGAGCCTTGTACCTACTGAGAAGAACCGACAAGAAACTCAGCAAGGGCATTTCTTTTCTCCCTTTCTTTTACAGCGTCAAAATAAATTGGAAAATGCTCTCCCTTTCAAAGAAGTACATTTTCCATTACAACAAAAAACATTTAATACGATTACAAGACAACACAACACAACACATACAAAAGGATATCCAATAAAAAACAGATATTGCTCAATCTAAAATAAAATTAACAACGTCTTACAGTATCTTTGAACGCTTTGCCACTCTACAACCGAGGCGATCTATATTACTTATTAATTTATTAGAGATTATAATTAAATAGCAATATTGTAGTTAACAACGAAATACCAATTACAGTTTCTTCCTATTAACCGAAGTTAACCAGATACACTTCTCACCTTAGAGCATTTAACCAATGCTCTAAGACTCTCACTCACACATCTCAGATACAGCTGTTGTATCATCATCAGCCTATAAACGTCCCACTGCTGGGCATAGGCCTCCCACGTGAACAATAGCACGTGGGGACATTGGGCCATAACCCACCACGCTGGCCCATTGCGGGTTGGTGGGTTTTAACGACTGCCATCTTACGACAGCAACCGGGACCAACGGCTTAACGTGCCTTCCGAAGCACGGAGGAGCTCGAGATGTTTTAAATTTGGTCACCCATCCAGCGACCCGGCATTGCGAAAGTTGCTTAGCAAGCAAAATCGCAAGCCTAACGCGCTAACCGCTGCGCCATCGAGCTCCTCGCTGTTGTATAAATTCATATTATGGATCAAGTAAAACAAGCTACATTAAGTTATATCCTACTAAAAGTATTTGTGCGTAAAGCGTTTAAAATTTTTCGTTTCTAAACGGCTAAATGGTTAGGTAAAATGTGGTGGAACAAAATGCACAATTAGGTTTTTCTATACCACAACTAGGCAAAGCTTGCCCTAAATCGCTACGCGAAAGAATTTCCCAATTTACACTGTACACTCCAGTAGGTACTTACTCTATACAGTTTGTTGGTTTGTCAATCACGTGGAAAAGGCTAAACACGTTTATATTTTTATTTCACAACTAGGAAACACTTGGCGTCAGCATAAGGTAAGTGATGATAAGGGTGGTGGAAGCGATAGAATCGCATGTCACACGGTGACTTAGGGTATGTTCAGATAAAGAGCGCGTAACGCGCGTTTTGCTAACGCGCGTTTACAACTACATGTATTATATTCTAGGAGTACACATGCTAACGCACGTTTCTATACCGTTCTATAAACGCGCAGTAGCAAAACGCGCTTTGAGCACTGATAATCTGAACGTACCATTAAACTACTAGGGAAATGGCTAATTATTATTATCACTAACATCGTTGATATGACTAAGGGCTTAGATTAATATCTCATATTATTATTTTCTGTTGTAAGTTACAATCTGAACATACAAAATGAAAATGCAAAATGATAAGTCTCTGGGAATCGAACGCGAAAGTGGGTATGAGACCGGTGGCCGATGGCTTACCACTAAACACGAAGGCGGCTAGAATTTAAACGTGGTTAATATTCTATCTCGGAAACATAATTCATTTCCGAGATAGAATATTTACCACGTGTTCTGAAAATTGAATTCCGTTCTATGCTTTATTAGCATAGAGCGGCGCTGGGCTCACCACCTGTCACGCTGAGCACATCTGCAGTCGATATTTGGTGAAAAGTCGTGATTATATTGTATGTATGTGTTCGGGAAATAGACAGCACAGCAAATTTTACGTGGGTTGAGTCGCTTTTATCGACTGATCACTTTAATAGACATATCAAAATCGAAAAAAAAGGCCATGAAGATAAAACTGATTTTTCAAAGGCACTTATATCCTTAAATGTAAATGATTGAATCTTTTATTAGTTGAGAAGTAGCGTCTGCACCCTAAATAATGAATTGAAGGACGCCTTTTTCATTTTCGTTAAGTCAAGCAGAAAAGGTAACAGAATGGTTTGTAGAGCCTTGCATAAGGGTAATTCAATCTAACATTACTTTTATAATCTGGCAAAAACTAAAAGAAGTATAAATAATGGCTATACTTGTACTTTAAAGATTTACTATTTTGTCGCCAGAGAGCGCTCGCTGTTGGATCAATGCAAGTGACTAAAACTCTACTTTAAAGTACTATGAACTTCTTGCAGTATTTTAAACCTAACCTTTTCACTCTTTTTTGCCAGAATTTATCAACGGTTACCTACCGTTTACCTATTATTCTTAGTAACATTTATTTGTTTATCCAATAGCTAGCTACCATAAAAAATAAGTTTCAAAACTTTTCTTGGGCTAGCTGTTTAACATGGTGTGAGAGTGGGAAAGTCATATATTTATCCTACTAATATAATAAACGCGAGAGTTTGTATGGATGGATGTTTGTTACTCTTTCACGTTAAAACTACTGAATGGATTTGGATGAAATTCGGCACACATATAGTTTATAACCTGGATTAACACATAGGATACTTTTTATCCAGATATTTCCACGGGAACGGGAACCACGCGGGTGAAACCGCGAGAGGCCGCTAGTCTTTAATAATAAAAAAACAGTTAAAAATAAAAGTTTGTACGCGCATCACTTCAGAATGGCTGCCCCTTTTTAGGTACCCATTCTTTTTTTGTTGTGGTCGTTATTTGTCAGGACAAGGTTTGAACGAAAGAAAAAAAATTGGTAATTCGTCACGGGGTACGGGGTGTTCACGAGAACAAAATCGCGGGCGGGCCGCTAGTTTATTCATCATCATCATCATCCTATAAACGTCCCACTGCTGGGCACATGCCTCCCACGTGAACAATAGCACGTGGGGATATTGGGCCATAACCCACCACGCTGGCTCAATGCGGGTAGGTGGGTTTTAAAGACTGCCATCTTGCGATAACAAACGGGACCAACGGCTTAACGTGCCTTCCGGAGCTCGAGCTGTTTTTTTATTGGTTACCCATCAGGCGACCCGGCATTGCGAAAGTTGCTTCAAGGACAAGATCGCAAGCCGAACGCGCAAGCCGCTGCGCCATCGAGCTAGTTTATTACTATTTATTAATTGATTGCCTATTGTATTTATTTAGACATTTATATGAGTGATCGCAAATTATTCCAGACATAATTACGTATTACAAATTACAAGCATAGATTTGGCTTCCCCTGTGTGTTAGTTTGTGTGGGACAAATCTTGTAACTGAATATAAGACCAGTTCTCCTTAATCGATTGAGCTGAAATTTGGTATACTTATGTAAGTACGATGCAATGTTATGGTACCATTGAGCTGGTCTGATGATGGAGTCTGGAGGTGGCCATAGAAACTCTTAAACGAAACGGCGGAATCGATTCGAGTTTGGGTTCGTTGGATTTGTCTTTTATTTATTTATTTATTTATTTATTCTTTGGCACGGTAACAAAATACAAATCAACCCTTACAATAAATTATTTATATCTATTACACAATATTAAATTTGCATTTCGATGACAACCGAGCACAACATTCAAATGAAATGTTCTATTCTAATTAATTTTAATACTTTTTTTTTGTGTTTACTTATAAGATAGAAGCAAGCTGATATTCTCCGAACACTTGATACTTCTCAGAAATGATGTTAAGCTCTGATGAAATATATCAAGGTCCTTACATATAAGATTGTATTTTCTGCACATACGAAACAACGGGCTACTTTTTAATACATTATTTCTGGCTAAAGGTATATAAAATAGATGCTGCCTACGGTCTGACCTAAGTGAAAACCTCAGCGATACATGGCTCAAGACATCAGAATCATAGTTAGAGTTTAGAATTTTATGTAATGTTGAAAGGTCACTCAGGTGCCGTCTCACAAGAAGAGAATCCAGATTAAACCTCTTCAGTCTATCTTCGTACGTTGTCAACATTTTGCCTAGGCCCAGTTTATAGGAGAGGCCACGAACAAACCGCTTCTGTATCGACTGGAGCCTGTTTATATGGTTATCATAACAAGGTGACCATATTGTACAACAATATTCAAGAATGCTTCTCACGAGAGAACTATATAGAATTATCATTTTTTTTTTTTTTTTTTACTAGGTATGGGTTTGCTCTTGATCCCAATCAAGCCCAGGGGCTAAGACAGGATCTATGATGGTGCGAGTTTACCCAGAAGGTGCCTATTTACTCTTACTTTGAAGATGGACGGGTTATATGTACTCGGAAACACAGACGCAGGGAGGGAGTTCCACTCCTTTGCTGTACGCAGTATAAAAGATGTTGAGTAACGCTTTGTGCGACATTTAGGAATATCCACCAAGAAAGGGTGGTAGCCCGCAGTGCGCCTGGATGTCCGATGGAAGAAGGGGGATGGCGGTATGAGCTCATGCAGCTCCAGAGCACACTCTCCGAAGTACAGTCTGTAAAAGACCGACAGACAGGCAACTTTGCGGCGGTGAGCTAGGGTGTGAAATTTGCTCTTCACTAGTTCTTTGTCGCCAATTAGCCTCTCAGCTCTGCGTTGAATCGTGTCCAGTGCAGCTAGTTGGTATTTAGCTGAGCCGTCCCACAGGTGACTGCAATATTCCATGCAAGATCGGACTTGAGCTTTATAGAGAGTTAAAAGCTGTCCCGGCATGAAATATCGCTTGACTCTATTTAAGACGCCCAGCTTTTTAGCTGCAGTTTGTGCCTTGGACTCGATGCTGGTGCCGAAGTTGAGGTCTGAAGACAACTCCATGCCCAGAAGGACGAGACTATCGGTAACAGGCACAGATGCACCCCGAAAAGTAGGAGTCAGGTTAAAGGGACTCCTTTTAGCGGTGAATAAACACGCTTGCGTTTTGGTGGCGTTGAAATTTACCAGGTTACTGTCACCCCACTGGCAAACGTGAATTAATGTCTGGTTCGTTCGCTCAACCATGGCCTCTCTCATCAACATCACGTCATCACCACTAGCTTTTGCATCCGAAAGGAATCTCTCTACGACAGTACTGTCATCTGCATACCCAACAACTCCCGGTATCAACAGGTCATTGATGTGCAACAGGAAAAGCGTCGCAGAGAGAACAGACCCCTGAGGAACTCCGGCATCAATAGCCACTGAGTCAGAGGAGCAGCCATCGATGACTACTCTGATCGACCGTTCCGTCAGGAAATCAGCTATCCAACTACAAAAGTCAGCGGGGATACCATACGCTGGAAGCTTGTGCAGTAGACTTGCGTGCCAGACCCTGTCAAAAGCCTTTGAGATGTCAAGTGATACGGCGAGTGCTTCGCCGTGCATCTCGAGGGCCTCACCCCAGTAGTGCGTCAGATAAACTAGAAGATCCCCAGTCGATCGTCTTCGGCGAAACCCATATTGACGGTCACTGAGGAGGTCATTAACTTCTAGGTATGAGAGCAACTTACAGTTTAGAACTCTTTCCATGACCTTACAGAGTATGGAAGTGATGGTGATCGGTCGGTAGTTGCATGGGTCGGCACGACTTCCTTTTTTGGGTACTGGCTGCACATTAGCAAGCTTCCAGCATTTAGGTACGGTTTTTGCCTCGAGAGAAAGGCGATACAAGCGCGTTAGCACTGGTGACAACTCAGGCGCACAACACCTCAGTACCCTTGCTGGTATGCCATCAGGACCACTGGCCTTGTTCACGTCCAGACTAAGCAGGGCTCTACGGACCTCTTTATTGTGGATTGTGATCTCCGGCATCGAAAAATCACAGCGAGGTAAATTTGGTGGTTGTTGAGAGCCGGTGTCTAGACGCGAGTTGCTCGCAAACAGAGAGGCAAATAAACTTGCTTTCTCAGCTGCAGAATGAGCCAGCGACCCGTCAGGTTTCTGCATGGGTGGTAACATAGGACGGCAGAAATTCGCCTCGGCTGACTTCGAAAGGGACCAGAACTGTTTACTACCGCTCGGGTAGGATGACAACTTTGTCCCTATTCGGCTGACGTGATCGAATCTGGCCTTTCGAATAACCCTTTTGCACGACTTGGCGGCCGAATTAAAGGCTCTCTTCTTTGCTCGGATTCTCCGTGCACGGACTTTGCGATCCCGGGCTTGCACCCAAGCCTGGTAAGCAGACTGTTTTCGGGCCTCAGCACGAGTACAGTCCGCATTATACCAAGGGCGGGACTTGTAACCGAGCGGGATGTCGGAGAATGGAATAAAAAACTCCATTCCCTGCCGGATTACATCCGTAATCGCATCGGCCGTACACGAAGGGTCGTTAGAAGAGAAGCATGTTTGCCGCCAGGGATAAGATGCAAGGAAAATACGCATCTCGTCCAAATCTGCTGACTCGTATCGCCATACTCGTCTCGTGCCCCTAGGGCTCATATCCGGAGGAGAGCAAATCGATACGGATTTCACCACACAATGGTCGGACGTTCCCAGCGGGGCTGAGACCGATATCGAATGCTTGTGTGGATCGGTTGTCAGCAGTAAGTCAAGACAATTGGGTGTGTGGCCAGCGATATCCGGAATTCGCGTCGCTTGATCCACCAGCTGAGTGAGATTTAGTGCTAGGGAAAACCTTCGCACTTCTCTCCCAGCATGGTCAGTCTTCTGGAACGGGTACAGCCACTCTTTGTGGCGAGCGTTGAAGTCCCCCAGAAAGACAAGCTCCGCCGCTGGATACCGCTGAGTTGTTAAGTCTGCCGTCTCAGTGAGGTAGTCAATGAGCCGAGTCGCCTCCTGATCACCGCTGTGCGATCGGTAGACACAGACGTAGATTATCTTCTCTACCCCAGTGTCCACCAGAAGCCAAATAACGGAGAACCCGGATTTTTCAAAGCAACGGAGACGCCTACAGCAAATGTCATCGCGGACGTACACACAGACCCCTGCACGCTTTTTGAACTTATGCTCAATTGAGTAGCCAGGGTAGTTGAGGTACGCCACGTCCGACGGGGTTGCTATTTGCGTCTCCGTCAAGAAGAATAGGTGTGGCTTCTCAGTCTCAAGATGGTGATGGACCGGATCGAGATTTGAGTGCAATCCTCTGATGTTCGCGAGGTGCACTTTTAATGGGAGGAAGTGCAGCCGTTGTTTACACACTTTCTTCTTGCTTTGCCTTGTCATGTTTTGTGATGAGTGTTGGGGAGAAGGATTTTCAGTCGAGGCGCTACTTAGTCGACCATCGATGTTGCCCTAGGCAAATCTGACCAAAGGGGAACTCACCTGGAGACTGCGGGGACGCCCGAACCCCCCCGAAATGGCCACCGGGTCCTCCCGTCCAGTCGCCAACTGGCACGGTGGAGCATTTCGGGATTTTTCGCGAGTTGGCGGGGCAGCCTTTTACACGTGGCTAGCGCGCTAGTTGGGCCCCCTACTAACTGCGGTCGGCCAACGGCTAAAACCGTGCTTCGGATCCCGCTACCCTCCAGAATGAGTTACCCGGTACAGCAATGCTAAGGCTTCAAGACCGGTCCTAATCTGCGCAACTGACTTCTAACCAACCCCCATTGGCACTGGCACTCCCGCACGCCGACGGAACGCAGCGGACTGCTTGGCGCCGGATTTCGGCAGGATGGTGGTCGCGAGCCAGGCGGCTCCTTGCGGAGCCTACCACCGCCACTGGGATCTTCAGCCGTCACCACGGGCCATGTTGGTCCGTGATGTCGTTGCCCGGGGTGGACCGCTAGGAGGTAGATCCCAACCACCCCAAAATATTTGGGGTGGTTGGGATTTATAATCATACTTTTCCTTTTTTTGAATGGCTTTGTCACTCTATTTATAAAACCCATAGTTCTTCTGGCTTTTAAGATGACCGAATCTAAATGTACTCTAAAAGATAGTTTACAGTCAAACCAAACACCCAGATCACGTACAACATTTACATGTTCCAATGGGATGTCCATGATATTATATGGAAAGATTATTGTATTCTTCTTCTTGGTAAACTTGATAACTTGACATTTTTTTACATTTAGGGACATTCTGTTATTAACGCACCAGTCTGTAAGAGTGTTAACATCCGACTGAAGCGCAATGCAGTCCTTAACCGATTTAATGTTTCTAAATATTTTTATATCATCTGCAAAAGCCAAACAGTTACAATTAAACGAATCCAATAAATCGTTTATGAAAATTAAAAACAACAACGGACCCAAATTGGATCCCTGAGGAACACCAGATTCAGCTATAAATGGAGTTGACTCGTGACCGCAAATTGTCACAATTTGAGATCGATTTTCAATATACGAATGAAGCCAACGCAAGAGAGAGCCATGGACACCCAGATGTTCAGCCTTGATACATAGTATGGCATGATCAACACTATCAAATGCCTTCGCAAAATCTGTATAAATCGCATCCACCTGTCCAGCTTGATCAAAAACTGCGTTTAAATAATGTGTATAGCTTAATAGGTTAGTGGTAGTAGATCGCGATTTCACAAATCCATGCTGCCTAGGGCTAATAACCGATCTGAAATGGGCATAGATATGTTTATATACCAGGCTCTCGAAAACCTTTGCAAAGCAACTCAGTATGGTAATAGGTCTGTAGTTCGATACACACTTCTTATCGCCAGATTTGTGTATGGGAACTATTTTCGAAATTTTCCATAGTTCGAGGAAGTTACCACTCATAAGTGATTTATTGAAAATAATACCTAAAGGCCTTATTAGAGCATCTGAACATCGGCGAACAAATACAGGCGGTATTCCGTCAGGCCCTGCTCCCTTTCCTGTGTCAATTGATTTAACGCAGGATTTTATATCTTTATCAGCAATATAAAATGAGGCGAGAGTGAAGCCTGGTTGTACAAAGTTCGGGACATACACTGGCCGGCCAGAGCTGCTATAGACAGATGCGAAAAATTTTGAAAATAAATTAGCAATATTAGTGCCACCTTTAGCAAATTGACCCTCATAAAACAATTCATCAGGATAGCTATTAGTTACTTTTTTTGACTTTGTATATCTCCAGAACGATTTAATATCATTGTTGAGGTTTTCCTCAGTGCGACTTATATATAATTTGAAACAATTATCCACACCAACTTTACACCTCACTCTAAGCATTGAAAATGTGTCAAAATCACGCGGATTGCCATATTTCTTGTACTTATGGTGATAACGGTCTTTCTCCTTAAAAAAATTAATCAAACTAGGACTGAACCAAGTGGGATATTTGAAATTTTTAGTTTTTATTTTGGGAGTATGTTTTTCAATTATTTCCCATATAATATTATAGAAATTGTGTACAAAATCATTACAGGACAAGTCAGTGAATTGTTCCCAATTCACCTGCAGTAAATCAGATATACAAGAATCATAATTAATTTTTCGAAATAAGAGTCTGGGCGTTGCAATCTCCTTTATTATGCGTATTTTTTCGGTGTTTATCATAATTTCTAGTGGCGGATGATGTTCATCTATTCGACTCATACCTATAGTTCGGCTAACTGAACACGATAAGCCCGAACTCACCAGTACAAGATCTAAAATTCTGTTATTATGATTAACTACCGTGTTGATTTGCGCCACATCCGTGGTAACCATGAATTCATTCAGAGACGCTGACTTAACGTCATTAAAACGTTGTGGTAGTCCATTAAAAGTCCCGCTCCAGTCTATGTCACATAAGTTGAAATCCCCTAATATAAGAGTTTTGTCATCAGAGGATAATGATGTTATTCTTTCACAGTTATCTAAAAATTGTAAGTAATGTTCACTAGTTAAGTAAGAGGGAAGATAAGTGATACAAATATTTATCCAGAAATTTTGCAACTTAATGCGAACCCAAAGGTCTTCTACAGTAGTCTGCCACTCAGTTTTATGTTCGGATAGTATGGTTTTCTTCATAGCAACAAGTGTCCCTCCACCATAACTTTTTTTATACTTAATCATGAAGTCTTTAGGACGGTCTCTACGGTAAACTATGTATCGTTCATCAACAAATTCCGCACAGTTAATATTGTCATCGAGCCACGTTTCACAGAGACATATTATATCAAAATTATTACTTAATATAGAATTATATAAATCAATGGTTTTTGTCCTAATACCGCGTACATTTTGATAGTAAATCGATAACGTAGTTAAGGAATCGTATTTTAAAAAGAGAGGGAAGAATGTTATAGTTCACTTTTTAAAAAAAGGGGTTCACTGTAGGGATAACAATGTCTGTTCATTTTTAATATGAATAAAGCGTGAGGTCTCATCTTTACGCATAAATATGTGCCCATTCCTGACCCATACAAATTTAAAACCTAGTTCCCGAGATTTAGTGCGGGCTGCAGCATGCAATGCTTTATTTACTGGAGACAAGTGTTCGCAGACGTAAACAGGTAACTTGTCACCTGCGATACCAAGATGTGAAGAGTTTAGTTTGTCGTCTTTGTGCGTTACATCATTATCAGTCAACTTGATTGTTACAACCTGCGCTATTTGTTTAATAATGCTAACAATATTTTCCGACTTATGCTCCGGGACACCTTGGATCTCAACATTCGAATCTCTCATATACTGTTCCACTGAATTAAGCCGGTCGGTGAGATTACAAACGGTTTCACGAAGTTTTACACATTCCGTTTTCAAATCTTTATTTTCTTTGGTTATTACTTGCATATTCTTCTTTATTTCATCGTATTGACCGCTCATGAAATTGACAGAAGTTTGCAGTGCGCTCAGTTGGTCCTTGATTAGATCCAAATTAGACTGAAACAATTGTTTTATCAAAGATGGCACTTCCGAACGCATGGCAGCATGAATCTCTCTTCTCATGATTTCGGATATACCATCAATTGTAATAGGACTGTCAATCTTGACATCAGGCGTACTGCTCGGCTGGCCATAGCGTTTCACTCCAGAACGCTTGGTTGATCGCAAGGTCACATTTGCATCATAAGCAGACAAGACTTCCGAGGAAGAGTTCAGTGATGTAGATTCAGACTCATAGTTCAGTAAGGGAATGCTGTCTTCTGTTATTAAAACCGAGCGTTCATGAACAGGAGTGTCTGTATTGTCCTTCTTAGGCTGCTTATTATGACATTCGGGACCTCTCCAGCTTAATTTGTCAGTTGGACTCATGTTATTAAATTGCTTAGCTGTTAGACTAGAGCACGATAAATCATATTCTCTCTTACATAGCAAACATTTCATGAATTCCTTTGTTTTAATTTACCCGCGACATCCATTGCAGGTTTTATTTTTCAATGTCAACATTTCTCTAATTAAATCCACTCAGTATTAATTCAACTTCAAATCCGACAAGACTACAATCTCAATTTACGTCCTCCAACTTTGATATTTTTTTTTGTATCTTTGCCTTTTCTCTTTTTTTGTTTAATCTTTGAACATTCGCAAAAATGTGCTTTAAAAGCAATAAAGAAGAAAAAACAACTTTTGAAAAAAAAAACAAAAACAATTTACAGTAAAATATTTTTCGAGGGTTTGAACCAGTGCGCCGTGATCGCCAGTTGAAAAAATTTATCCGTTATCTATATAGCATTGTGAATGCAAAATTTCAATAATAAAGATATTTTTAAGCAGTTACGTCTTTATCGATTGTTAAATACTTGCAATAGTATTTCTTTCGAATGTGAGGGTAGACTTCACAGTGACGTAATACCGCTGCTGGCTTGCAGCGTAATCACACTACTAGGAAAAATTCAACAAGCCTTCTGGGGTCTCAGTAGCTCAGCGGTTAGAGTAGTGGACCGGCAATCCAAAGGTCGTAGGTTCGAATCCCACTCGAGCTTCCTGAGACTGGTTGATTGTTTCTAGTAAACATTTTATGCGTTATCTATATAGCATTGTGAATGCAAAATTTCAATAATAAAAAAAATAATTGTCTAAAACGCATTCTTTTCTTTATGTATAAATTTTAGAAACAGCTGTTAAGCGAAACAAGAGAGAAACCCGTTTGAAATTTAAATAATAATACTTACATCATTCACAATATTAAATTTTTAGTACGTACGTACTTGTTACAAACGGCATTTCACTTTGATTCAGAAAATGTTATGATAAATGTAAAACCGCATAGTAATTAAGAAGATTTATTTCTGTAAAACACCGATTGTTATACGGATTACAACATTAAAATTATTCCCTTTTTTATTAGGTACCTAAAGCAACCTAATGGTTGGAATCCTTGTTTTAGCGATTAGATTTGATGTTCCATCGTTTATTTTGGGCCAGGTACAGAACGTTTAAATTAGAGCTTTGTTTTTATTTAATAAATATTTTATACAAAAGGCTTTCAGAAATTTTTAAGGCGATGATGGCCCAAAAATAGCCCAATCCCGGCGAAAAAGTTTTGTATCTCGGATAACAAATCAAATTAACAATCATAATTCTCTCTATTAGATGCCTTTCATTATTTTTCTGCTTAAGACGTTTCGTAGGCGTTCTTATTACTCAAAAACATTTATGAAACAAAATATTAATGAGTCTTTAATTCGTTAATTGTTTACAAACAAGCATACAAAATACAAAATCTGCAATAAGCATAACTACTAACTAAGCTTTTTTTATTTTCTTTATTCAGCCTATTTTGTCCCACTGCTGAGCAAGGTCTGCATACAAGTTTAAACTGTTTAATTGCATTTAATTGTTTTCTAAATTAGTTTCAGTTTCTGAGCACGCAAGCTTTTTGTAATTAGCTTCTCTATTAGGTCTGTTCCACTTTGAATAAAAAACTTACGACTCTATGTACCTACAATGAATTCGGCCCACTTTCTACTCATTGTAAATTGGATTAAGCTGATTATAAATAGCTTTAGCTAATGAACTTATGGTGTAGTATACTTTAAACAAATCAAATCATCTTAGTACAATTGGTGAAAGAAGAAGTTACAAGTTAAGCAACTATCGCAATGGCGGGTCTTCGGATAGGTGACCAATTTATAATTTCTCAAGCTCCTTCCTGCTTCTGTTATCGTCGTGTCTCGAAATGCACTTTAAGCCATTGCTCCTAGATATTGTCGTAATAAGTACCTACCTACTTAGTCTTTAAAATCCAGAAACTAGTCTATACTTACTGTTTCTGGATAACATATATGGATCCAATGGTCAGCGCAGCGTGGCAGTTAAATCCATGTGTTATTTTCATGTTGCAAAGATGAGCTCAGCAGTAGTTCGATTCTCTTCTATAACCAAGACAGGCTTTGAATTCTTAGCTAATTTATAAACTTCTATGCCTATTAAATTTATTTCATCTATACCCATTCATTTCGAAACCCAGCAAGTATGAAATTGGTAGCCATTCTTACGGGCGCACTATTAAGGTTTCTGAACCTTTTATGCAGTACTAACCTGACACAGTTGTCATAATAAATTATGTTTACTAAAACAAAGGACCTTCGCTGTTAATTTCCTATTCTGATAAAAAGGTCACTTTACTGTTAGCCTTAAAATCGTTTCAATTTTTGTTTCAGGATTTTCAAAGAAGACAACTTGATTCTAACGAAGTTCAAAGGAAATTTCTGGGATTTTCACCGTGGAGCTCATGGAGCTCGTGTTCGCGACGTTGCACTACAGTGAGACGAAGGTATGTAGAACATGCCTCTTAAAGACTTTTAAAACTTTGTGTTCCATTATGAACAAACATTTAAACGGGGATTAACATTTAAAGGCATCCTACGCATACCTTTTTATACCCGACGACGACGTCTCGATCGAGTTGCACCGCTTGTGGTCAGCCCGTAACCACAACCAGTGCAACTCGGTCGTATAAAGGTATAGGTAATTAATGTTTGTTTATGCCTCTTTATAGCATTTACAGTGTAACCGGAAGAGACGGTTAGATACTTTGTGGAATCTCTCATCTATTTTATCTAATTATTTCTTGAAGATGACGAAACACTGAAAAAAAATGTCTCGAATCTCGAAAGGAATCGAACCCACATCCTCCGCAATTGTTCATAAAGTTTCATTTATTTGTAAATGTATCAAATCTATATTAATAAAAATCAATTGCCGAAATGTTTGTACGCGCATCACTTCAGAACGGCTGCACCTATTTGGCTAATTCTTTTTTTTGTTGTGTTTGTAATTGTCAGGACTAGGTTTGTGTGAAATATTTTTTTTGGAAATTCGTCACGGTTCGTACACAGGGTGTTCACGCAGACGAAGTCGCGGGCGTGCAGCTAGTAACTATTACTTTTCTGTGCTAGTAGTATATAAAACAATAATGAATTGCGTGTGCTCCATTCCACTCGTATTCTAATCACTGTTGACTACTATGATACTCACAATTCTCAAACGGAAATTATCTACATATAAAATTAAAAAAAAAACTATTAAAATCATACCACATTTTTTAATTTTTAAGACAACAGAAGTGTTACAAAATATCAGTTTTTCAAAAACAATGTCTACCACTACAATTTCCACTATGCAAATATTGCATACAAGGAAAACATGATACATGCACAATCTGAACTTAAAATAAGTTTTTTCCAATAGAATTAATTGTTGCAGGTATTGTCAAAAACGTTCGTTTTGCGGTAGAAAAGTGGTGAGACAATCGGCCTATTGCTACTTAGAGGGAAGCTATTGCCAACACTGGATTCGAACGAGAATGCAGAGGCGAAAGGACCCAGGTGACAATGCACATAGGTACTTAGCTAACCAGTCTTATATTAACCATTTATTTATATTTATTTAGAAATTTCTTTTTTAATGTCAATAGGTATATAATCTCCCAACTCGGCTATCCTACTAAGTGCAAAGTACAACTATTTTTGTATGGAAGCAACCTCTGAAATTGCGAAAAAATATCAGCTGTTACAGACGTCTTTAACGAATAGTACCTATTTGCAGTTTTGTAAGAAAAGGCTGATTTTTTCGCACTGTTAGAGTTGATTCCATATAAATGTTGTTCTTGTAATTAAATAGGGTGGTTGTTGTATTATACATGAAGACTTTTTATCGTTGATCAGGGCCTACTCATTCCGACTAAGTAAATGATGGCCATTGCAATAATAAGCGTTCCATTTGTTGTTCAGTTTTCCATTGTCTGGGAAGTAAAATTAATAACTATGAATATTAAAATCATGGTCATCCTATTCCTCCTTGTTACAAATAAGTATCTACTTCACTTCATAAAAATGTAGGAAGACCATTACATTCTAATTATTTGGTTACCTAATTAAAAATACAAAATTAAAATAAAAATAAAACATGTAAGTAAGTACTATTATTATTGCCATCTATATCATGGCCATCATTTACTTAATCGGAATCAGTAACCATCTAACGGTGAACAGGACTGTTCACCGTTAGATGGTCTTCGTGTATATTATGCCTGTAAACAAACACATAAATTCTAACACTCACGAATATTATCTCCAAAGGGATAGTCTAGGCAATGACGATAGCCAAAGCAGTGCATATGTCGCAGGGATATAGTTATAGACGTAATATAGTTATATCCCTAGGGATATATAATTATATACTGTAAGATAGTTATACAAAAGCAATTCATTACTATCTTACTAGGAATATAATTATAATACGGTTTAAGTTTGTATGTATTGTTATTATTGTCTAATAAAAAAATAACCTCGGATTGGTTAGAAATCGGATTGGTTAGAAATTTAAGACAATCGCTACGCTGCGCTTCGCGATTGTCTTAAATTTCTAACCAATCACGTAATTTTTTTTATAAGACAACAATAACAATACATATGACCTACAGGAGTAGGGCAGCTAGTATTTCTGTTGTCTAATAAAAAAATAACCTCGAAATTCAAGACAATCGCTACGCTGCGCTTCGCGATTGTCTTTAATTTCTAACCAATCACGTAATTTTTTTTATAAGACAACAATAACAATACATATGACCTACAGGAGTAGGGCAGCTAGTATTTCTGTTGTCTAAAAAAAAATAACCTCGAAATTCAAGACAATCGCTACGCTGCGCTTCGCGATTGTCTTGTCGACCGACTGACGGGGGCAGCGATCGACGTGCGGCGTTCACAAACACAACGAAGCCCCCGCCCTATACTCCTACAATTATTTCACTAAACTTATTCCAGTAATATGATTATATCACTAAACATAAAGCGTAATATAATTATTTTCCTAGTAAGATGGTAATGAATCGCTTTCGTATAACTATGTTCCGGGATATAATCATATCCCTAGGGATATACTCGTAACTATCTTACTGCGACACATACACTGCCACAGTCCAGTTTCAACAAATAAACATTGCACATGTGCTCAGCGTGTTGAGTGTATGTGAAGTCCATTAGTTCAGTCCATTAGTCGCATTTTACTACACCCAAGAGGAGAGAAAGGTTAGTAGTATTCTTTCAGTAATGACAAAGCTCAAAACAGCTTACCTAAACATTGTGTATCAAACGAGAAGTATTATAAATTTTGTTTGCACGTAGATTAATTGTAATCGGATAAACCCACGAATCCGTATTCGGCCAGCGTGGTAGGTAATGCATAAGAGCGCAAAAAAAATATATAACTCTAACGGTTAATTACAGCACCGGCCTTTGCTCCAAGATAAAGACTTACCAAGGAATGTTTATTTGGTTTTACGTCACCGTCTGCCAAATCAAACAGTATGTCCTCTTTCATAAAGTATTTCCAAGAAAATACTGTTAAAAGGGACACTCAGTGAATAATACGTAATTCCTTTTGAAATTAGATCGTTATAACTATACAGTAAATAATATTTATGTTGACCTAAATATAACCAAGAAAAATCTGGCGCCTATTAGGTAAATTAGAAGATGACGAATTTAATAATCCTAACAGTCTATTTATACAAACATATGATTAAAGGAGAATGACCAAACCAGCCTATTCGATATCTATTGCGTCATAATCATTCACATATCAAAAGATGATTACTGTTAAAAAAGGTTTTCTATAGAACGCCGCGTTAAGAGTCATGTGATAAATAAATGCTGAACTGAACTGATAGTCATACGATAACAGTTGTCATAACCTCAAAATACCTAAAAAGTCTTAAGCTAAAAATGAAGATAGCTTCAAACTCCCGCATGCTATTGTAATGTATTTTTTTCTTCATAATTCAGAGCATTGCTGCTATTGATTACTACTTATTTCATTAAAGCGCTGTGTTACGCTAGCTAGCGAAAAACTAGTATAACTCCCATTGTAAAAAGGTCATTCTCCATTGCAGTAATTACGATCACTTAGTTAAAAGTTTTTAGATGGAGTGTTTGACTAGTGACATGGGTTTTAATTACTTCAGAGAACTCCATAGAATATTTGGAATCCCACTCCCTTCCGTGTTAGTGTGTCAAACGAGCCAAGTTTCTGGTCGTTTTATATGCGGAAGGGATGGTGTGCAATTAACACAATGACATATATTTGCTGCTAACACACTGGCATACATAATATGGATGTAGTTAAGCATAAATAAATAAATAAATATAAATAAATGTTTTATTCATTTCAAGACTTAATGTAACAATATTAGGTGAAGACATGAAAGAGAAATGCAGAAGCACCTGTACTAAAGGGAGTCGCTCTTCCTTAACTTAAATTTTGATAACTATTGTGTTAACTAATACATGTGAAAGTAGGAACTTACATTTAAATACATGCTTTTTACACTTTTAGAAAATAAAAAAAAAATTCAATTAAATTTATATAAAAGTAAAAAAAAATATTTTAAGTAGGAAAAATATGTAAAGTGTAGGTGTAGTGTGTTTGTTTTGTAGCGATGGTGTGTAAATGTGTGTGGGTGTGCGTGTGAAAGTCTGTAAAAATGTGTGAATAGGTGTGAGGCAAGTTTAATTAACCACTCAAAAGTCAATATAAGAAAGTAAATTTTCAGTCTCATTGTAGTCCAGAGATTTCAGCCATGCGGTAAGTTCTTTCTTACTAACTTTGTTGTATAATTGTGAGGACAAATGTGAGAACTGATATTGCGCAAATCGAGTGTATACCCGTTTAACAGGGGCTACTTTATCTTTCCTTCTTCTAACACCAGTATCAGGGTAGTATTTTAAAGACGTATGCTTTTTCAAAATTGTGAATAATATATAAAGCTTTCTTACTGTAAGTAAATCTGCATTTAAGTATAAAGTTAGGGTAGGAAATCTTCTTTTCTTAAAGTACATAACTTTTAGTAATGACCTTTGGGCGCGCTCAACCTCTAAAAATTTGGTCTTAAGTGCGCTACCCCATAAGGTAATACAGTAAATAGTAACGGATTGTGCCAATGCTACGTAGATTTGATTAAGTAGTTGCTTATCAGTAACATGTCTCAATACCTTAAATATCCAAATAAGTCTCCGCAACCTGATAGCAACCAACTCAATATGTGAATGCCAGTTAAGTCTTTGGTCTAGCATGACTCCGAGATATTTCGTTGTTTTAACTCTGTTTAAGGCAGAGCATGTGCAGATGGAGTTTAGCTTTCGATAACAACTATGAATTCGAAGTTCAAAAGTTGCGTCAGGCTGGTTCCTATCATATATCGAAAAACACATAAAGTTGGTTTTAGAGGTATTAAGAGTGAGTAGGTTAGCATTTAACCATTCAGCAATCATAGACAGTCCCTGTTCAGCCTGAGTCCTCACAGAGCTCCACGAGTTGCCAGTAAAGACTACAGCGGTGTCATCTGCGTAAGAGAAGATCTTAGTATTTGGGATTACCATATTGCAAAGGTCGTTTATATACAGTAAAAACAAAGTCGGTCCTAACACGCTGCCTTGCGGGACGCCATAGCTTATACTAGCCACTCCACTGACAGTATGACCCAGCTTAATCCTCTGACACCTCCCATTCAAATAACTCTCTAAGAGTTTAAGGGGGATGCCCCCTGCCCTTAAGCAGAAAGGGCTTAATCCACAATTTGGTCAAAAAATTGTTATATTACCAACATTATGTTCATAAAAAGGTCCACAATGTGATAAAAACGAAGTTAAATTACCAAAATATGAAAATATGTCCTTTTTGGTATAACTAATTTTTACCAAATTGTGGATTGAGTCCTAGCTGCTTATTGCTTAACGACGGACGTCATAGACGTCCTTAAAACCAGTCGTATTATGTTAAACGTAAATATAGCTTATTTTGATGTTTCTGTGTTGTTTTAAGAATTGGATAGATTGTTTTATATCAAAAATCATGACAAGGCTTGTATGTAAGAAAATTTTTGAAAATTCGTCACGGATCACGGATTGTTTACGCGAGCTAAGTCGCTGCCGCTTGTTACACAAATTATTTGCTCAGTAGTGGTAGGATTCGGTCCAGAATCCGACCACCCTTATGCATGTACCTTCCGCCAAGAATCTTACTGCGTTTTGTTATGTGTCGCTGGTTTGAATGAAGCTAGTCTGCCAGCCTCAGAATAATAACTAAAACATAGAAGGAGTGCTTTGACATTTGAGTGGGCACTTCGTTTGATCACCATTCGAATTACATTTGTATAGGTCGCTTTTAAATTTTGTATCTTAAATGGTGACCGGTTTTTTTTTTCGCTAGACATTTGACGTTTTTGGCAACTTATTTTGTCTATTTTCTTTCAATGTTCATGGCCCATTTGAAAAAATAGGACAACTATACGAGTCTTATTTGGACTCCTTCTATAGGTATATGCTTAAATTATTATTCTATGCTGCCGGCTCAGATAGGTGTTATAAAAATACGCTTTATACGTACTTTTTCTGGCAACATTCACTAGGTACAGTCACCAGCATTAAGATGTGACTATTGACGGCCTGCAAAAATATCTGATCATTGGTGGAGGGCAAATATATGCCTATAAATGCCTTCCACCTATGATCAGATATTTTTGCATCATGCTGGTGACTGTACTTACTACAAAAACACTCCAAAAGGAAAATTTCGGTTTCACATACAATCTACCAAGTCGAAATTTTTAAAGAACAATGAGCCAATTTTAATTAAACTTTCCATGCTACAGTAAAATACAGGGATCTAAATAGTTTGTTGAAAACATTTTAAAAAACATTTATTTGTCTGAGTTATTGCGATTTAATGTCCTCTATAGAAAGTTTAAAATCGCAAAGACTCAGTTAAATAAACTTTTTTTTTAAATGTTTTCAACAAACATTTAGATCTCTATATTTTACTTCAGCATGCCGAGTTTTATCAAAATAGGCTTATCTTTTAAAAAAAATTCAACTTGGTATGGGAAACCGAAATGCGTAAACCCTCTTAAGCCATACTTTAGGTTCTCTTATGTAACTTATAGTTTTTAGGATCGAAAAGCTATGTTACTCGTGGACCCGAACCACGCTATTGCGGCCAATGATAAAATATTATGTCCCTCTTGAAGATAGCCACTCGCTCAATTGGGTACCCGGGGCAAAACTTTGTTCGGGACAAGATTTTGTTTAAACCAGGCAGTAAAATAAAATTTATTTTTTGTACACTTCCTCCAAATTGTAATTAGTTTGTGTATATTGTGTAAATGTAACTTTAAATTTTATATCCATGTCACTTTAAACTTTATAACCATTTTTATACTCTTTAAAGTGATGAAAACTTAAATGGGTTATTTAATAAATACTTTGAATCGTCCAAATCTTTTTTAACCTACTACCCTTTTTTCACTGTGGCAAAGAACGGGCGCAAGATCCCACCAGTCTAGTTGTCCAGTTCAGTTGACTAAACTACACAGCGCACAGAAGCAACGACATTTACAAAAAAAAATATGTCGTTACCAGGTCCTAAAATACAAAATATGAATTTGAATGTAAGCTCTAAAAATGGTACATTATATACTTAAATTAAATATAGGCAATTGGAAATAGCTGTTGGAGTACTTGGAGAATTTGAGAACCAAGCTGTTTTATCTTCTGTGTAATGTGACACTTTACAATAAGCTTTTTTATAAAGCTTTTCTTTGACTTTAATTTTAAATTTATCAAGATCTAATTTCTGAATATCTTTAGGTACTTACTTTGTTGTAAAACCGTACGTACACACATACCTCGAAAAGAATTATTTATTTTATGAACTGGTAATTTGCTCTTACTTCTAGTGTTTAAAATGTGAATATCACTGTTTTTTGAAAACATTTAAATAATTTTATGAACATACATCAGAATTTCGGCAGCATTTCCCCACAGTAAAATGCCGTACGACATTACACTATGAAAATAACTGAAATAAACTAATCTAGCTGTACCAACGTCAGTTAATTGACGGATCTTCATTACTGCATAAGCCGCAAAGCTAAATCTATTTGACAATTTAGCTATATGTGGGCCCCACTAATAGCCTTGCCACTATAGTAAAAATTTTTTTTACTTCATCTATAGTGTCCCACTGCTCTCTCTCTCCCTCACTTGCTTCCGTTCTCACTCTCCTTCGCTACCTCTATCTATAGTTATTAAAAGTTTAATTAAAATAGTGATAGTTATTTAATCATAATTAATCATGATTGAAATAGGTACCTACTGCGGAACGTGAATAATGGTTAACATCAAAGCATCGGTTTTACATGGTAAAACACATTTCCTTCAGCTAGGTATTGCCCAGAATATCGAATAATTGCTTCATTTATATTTTTCTTTAACATTTACTATAAACGAATAAAAACTGAATCCATTATTATAAAATAATTTAGCAATCCTTTTTTTTAGTTTTGCACTGCTTAATTATTAAAAATACATACTTTCAGCCTATGACGATGTTTATAGATATTTTAATAATAGATAATCATACAAGTAAGTAAAGGTAGGTTTACTAAAATAATTAATTTAAATTTATTTAATTAATTATTTTAGTAAACCTACCTTTACTTTTAACATAAATATAAATTTAAAAAAAACTTTTGCAAAAATGAGTCATTTATGGTTTCTTTTATTGTCGATGAATGATTAATATGATTCCCCTTCCCCTCAATACTTGAACACGTTTTGCACCAAGTTTGAAACACAAATAACAGGTATTGTAGCGGCAACTGATTTCTCATTCCAGCCATAAAAAAGCTCTGAGCGCGTAGCTATTAAAAAGATAAATAAAAGGTGTGAGAATGCTTGTTATTTGTGGGTTCGTTTTTGTTATGTTTTTCTTTCTTATTTATGTACTTACATACACAACTGTATTTTCTTCTTAATATTTGATGTTTCGCGTTAATAACGCTCAAAATAAACTCGAAAATAACGATACGTTGTAAAAAAATTGAGAGATTGCGGAGGACGTGGGTTCGATTCCCACTTAGGGTAGTCATTTGTTAAAACGTTTTGTTATTTTCTTTTTCAATTCATGACATTTTAAGTGTTAACACAATTCTTTCAGGGTATGGATACAAACTAGTCGAATCTATGTCGCCGCCGGTATCTGCCATACATAGGGAGGACTCGCGAGTGCTGCCACACACGTACACCGAATGCGGTCACATCGGCCGCTACAGGGGACCAAATGCCGCGCGCATGAAGGCCAGAATGCGGGACATGATCCGTATAATAGGGGGCAAGCCAGCGCCGCCGGGGAAGTGGCCTTGGCAAGTCGTCGTGCTGAACCGGTATAAGGTAATATAAGGTTAATTGAAACAATCTTGGGGGTTTAAGTAACTCGTGCCGTATATTTACCCTTGAAACGCTACACGTGCCCCCTGGGTGGTGCTAAATGAGTGACACTGACTGAGTGGTAGAGCCACGCTGCGTTGCAGCATGCATTGGGCCGGCTCGCCCGGCGTTATACCACCCGGTCACTAATATCCAGCGTGAAGTAATGGCACTTGATGCTGTTGTGTTTCGTCCGGCCAGTGAGGGTTCCGGAGGCCCATCCCCCCTACCCTCTCACAATTCCTGTTCCTTCCTTAACCCTATTCCTTCCTTAAAGGACGGCAACGCGCCTGCGATTCCTCTGGTTTTGCGGGTGTCCATGGGCGGCGGTGATTACTCTCGATCAGGTGACCCGCCTACTCGTTTGCCTCCCTCTTTTATAAAAAAAAACAATGGTAACTATGGTACGTAACTTGGGGGTTTAAGTCACTCGTGTCCAGGTTTACCCATGAGACCCTAGACGTCTCTCGCAAGTGCTGCCAAACACTTACACCGAATACGGTCATATCCGCCGCTACAGGGGATCAAGTGCTGCGCGCATGAAGGCAAGAATGCGGATCATGGTCCGTATAATAGAAGGGAAGCCTGCTGTATAATCTATGTTAGAGGTGCTAGTTTAGATGATCCAAGGGTGCCAGCGAGGTTACAAAAAATAAATGAATAAATATTTTACATTGTTATCCGCTATTGAAAATAAATAAAAATGTTAAGACGTATATATTCTCGTTTGAAGAACATGTTCCGTATTTCTCAAAAGCGGTCTTATAGGTCGTTACTCGGGTTCGGCCACGGAGGAAATATTTGCTCCGTGGGTGCGACCGCAACACGTATAAAGGTTCGCATGTAGCATATGGTGAATTTAAAGCAACTTTGCCAAAGAAAAATATTACCAAATTATCCAATATCCTTATTTTATTTATAGAAATAAACATTTATTGTAATCGTCTGTGGTGTTATTGCCGGAACTACAGTTCTTGATTTGATTTATGATAAAAGCAAATTATTAAACATCACTGTAAGCCAATGTGTCAGGTATCTCTTCGTATCATGAAGACCTTAATCTAGATAGCTCCAAACGTTTGTTCTAGTCGTTTGCGGTATAGGCGTCAATGTCGAAAAGCCAGACCTCAATTTGATTTATATTAAAATGACTGGTTTAGTTTGATCTATGCAATCATTAATCACTTTGGCAGGATTCTCTTTACAATAATACAAGGTTTTGCCCGCGGTTTCGCAATGATCAATAAAGCCTCTCCCTGTTTTTGGGGACAGTTTGTTTTCATCAAATGCAAATCAATATGCAAACTTTGACTAGGTACTAGTTAAAAACAATATTTCTTCAGTTTTAGGTAGTTAATAATTTGTTGTAAGGCTTCATAGAAAGTTCACATCCCTCCCTCTTCCCCCCTATTTCCGCTGTGGTATTTAATAACTGCCTTTGCATTTTAACATTAGTTAAAACACAGATAGATGAGGTTGGCTCTGGCCACGGAGCAAATTTTGGCACTGATATAGTTGAGGCTATCATGAATATGGCTTGTTTAGTACGCCAGTTAATGGTCGGCTCACCCTTTATTAATGGGGGTACGTCCACGAGGGACATGAAGGAGCAGATGTAAAATGTAAACTAGGGCCGCATAGTGCTCACAAAGTGACTGGCACAATGCCATTAGAAGATTCATCACAATTTATGACGTCTAACCATTTTGTGTAATCATAATAAAGTGCTGGATGTAGCTGTCAGACAGCTACGGTTATTGGTTATAAACATAGGATGTAATCACGACTATTGTCTTCGAAGTGTTAGTCAGAGACCAAGCAATGAGGACCACAAAAGCAGTCCATAGTCTCACTCCACGTTTCACAAAAAAGACAAGTGCACATGTGCTCAAACATTCTTTTACAAATGGCCCACAGCTGGGCTTAGGCTACTTCACATGGGGAAATCGGCCATTACTTTTGTTCGTTTCTTTGCCGACTTTTCTCAGTATTAAGATTTTCGCCGTCGATTTACTAAACAATGGTGTATAGACATAAGAACTTAAATGTAGCCGTCTATGAAAAATATATAGGGTCTTACAATATCAATAAGCGAACGTTTAAGGGGAGCTACATCACACTGAGCATGCATACCAAATTTGGTCCAAAAATACGGGCTCGTTACCGAGATAATCTACAAAACATTATCATAATTCACCAAAAAATACACTCTTTCCAAACCCATACAGCTGTACGACACGCACACAAAGTTAGCCGAATATGCAAACTAAACTCGGAGCACACTGAGCTATCTTTTTATTGACGCTTGCGTGCCTGTTAGTAAAGATACAGCATGTTTCACGATGTGCATTGTTTTAATTGTTTGAGTTTGATTTCGTTTGTTAGAAAACATAACTTTGAAAAATCACTATAAAACTGGAGCCCATTTTTTGTCATTGTATTCAGAATGATGTATAGATACCGCCCTTAAACGTCCGCATATTGATTTTGTTAGACCCTGTATTTTGATCACAGCCTTTAAACTGTGATTCAATATTTTTACTAATTTTGCATGCTCGCTAACGTGTTAGCGAGCATGCAAAATAACACAAATAACAACCTTATCCAAACGTCACCAGGAAGCATTTTGCGGTGGCACTCTGGTGTCTCTGCGGTGGGTGGTGACCGCCGCGCACTGTGTGAGGAAGAGGCTGTACATCCGACTGGGCGAACATGACCTGCTCATGCGCGGCCCGGGTGAAGTGGAAATGAGGGTAACTGAAGCGGTCATTCACCCCCGTTATGACCCTGACACTGTTGTGAACGATGTTGCTATGTTGCGGTGAGTAAGCATAACACTTTTATTCCTTCCTTACTTTTATTAATTAACTACTAATGCCCGCAACTTAGCTCGCGTTATATTTTTTGGGAAAAAATAGCCTAAAACCGGCTTTAAGAGCCTGTGTTTAAAACAAAATTCATCAAAATCGTTTAAGCGGTTTAAGTGTGAAATTATAACAAACAAACAAACTGACATTATTTTATATCTTTTTATTTTAACTTTGTGCACAGTACAGAGGCGGACTTAATTTATTTTATTATTTTATGTAAAGATTTATTAATCTTGGCGTTTGGTCCTCATCAGTGCCGATGTTAAGTAATGATAAGGCTGAAGGTGGAAGGGCACTTTATCCAGAATCCCAAACTTCTGAGGAACGGGCTATCTTATCTCTTACTATCGGAACACAGGAATGCTACTAAAATGGTTTTTTAGCGACAGACTCAGATAAGGTAGTGGAAACTAGCCAGGCGAACTTAAAGCCAGCCTAGTAAGTAACCAAACCGAGTAAAATAATACGTACGAATATGATGTTACAAAAAAGTCACTCTGAATTTGTTTTTGTTTTATATTTACATACTTACCTGTGTTTATTTTTGTTTTTAAAACACTTGATTGCAGTTATAACGCTGTTGTTATAGTATAAGATATAGAGGATAAAATAGTTTCCGAAAAAAACTAACTGTTCGTTTTTATATAAAAAGATCGAAGATTTTATCGAATGGTTAATCTATCCAAAGCCTACCTGTTACACTGTGATATTTATCAATTTCCAAATGAAGGTAATGAGTATCAGGT
Organism: Scoparia ambigualis; assembly: GCA_963921215.1. Classification (NCBI taxonomy): domain Eukaryota; kingdom Metazoa; phylum Arthropoda; class Insecta; order Lepidoptera; family Crambidae; genus Scoparia; species Scoparia ambigualis. Next base: position 22,953,053 of record OY992506.1, read on the forward strand.
GTAGTGTAGTATACAATATTGTACCTTTTACTGTATTCGTCTCTAGATTTAAGACGAAGATGATTGAAGAGACTATTATCCCCATCTTTCCCTTCTGATTACTTTGCGATATAAAAGATCGTATTGTTGCCCTTTTTGAATATCAGTGAATACACATGACATTAAAACGGTCGTATGAATTTTATTTGATGGTGCGAGTAATATTATACCTTTGTGTAAGTTAGATTTTATTTTTTGCAAAACAACGATGGACGGTTAAGAAAATCAATTCCGCTTTATTCATTTCAATATAGTTTATTTTTGCTTAAGCTCTGTAAAATGAACATTTTATATTAATTATAAATCTTATTTATTTATTATTTTATTTTATTAGGTACTAAAGCAGCTTAAATACAAAAAAATACAGCTATAAACAAAAAAGTACAATAAAATGAGTCTATATGCCTTACATTGTACACAATATATCCAAAAAAAATATCTAAATTAAAAAAAAATACTTACAAAATTACAAAAAAATATTAAGTTAATACAAGTGCAAGTAATTCACTGAAGCAGGTTTAATTTTACGTTACTGACTATTCTTATGTGAGTTTCTATAATTCTGAATACTTTGATGAAAGATATCAAGTTCTATGTCGTGTTTGTTTTAAGTTTCACACATTCTGAGGATCGTGTTTTTACGAGACACGTTGTTATTCGTTGGTAGAACGCTGAAAAGCTGAGGATTTCTGAGAGATCGTTTGTGAGCATTAAAGCTTTGTAAGCTTAGCAACTGTTCGCCTAATAAGCCGTTGACTATTTTATGCAGTAAACACAAGTCAAAAATGTTTCGTCTGGTTTCCAGACTTTTTATGGAGAACTAGTTCTTACCAGTTGACCAGTCGTAAAGCAAGAAAACATAGGAACTGCTTTGCTTTGCTTGACATCTTGTCATAATGAACCTTAAAAGAAAACCTGCTATCGAAACAAACCCCAAGATCCCTTACAATCGACACCTGTTGTAGTGGACTTGTATATCTAAACGATACGTGTATTTAATAATACGCTGATTCTTTGTAAAAGTTATGTATTGACACTTTTTAATATTCAAATGAAGCACATTACTATTACGCTTACTGTTCAGTATGTCTATATTGTTTTGAAGATGAATACAATCTTGAATTGTTGAAACATTGTTAAATAATTTGATGTCGTCAGCATAAGCCAAACAGTTGCAGGTAATTTGATTCAGAAAATCATTTATAAAAATCCCACGAAACATGTTTTCCACAGGCTCGAATCCAAATATCCCTAATATTTGCATCTTTTGGAAATCTGAAAAATTTATAGCAAGAATAAACCTTATTATGATAAGTCGATATCGATATTTTATACTATCGTATCTCTAATTAAGTTGTAGTGTGCCAATGTAATGAAATAAAATTTTCCTAATTTCGAGAAAAGTAACGGGCTGTAAATATAAATAAATTAATGAAGTAAACCGATCATAAATATACAGTCATAAAGTAATAATAATTTTTAAAGCAATTTGCTAAAAAATATTTAAGAAAATAAAAATAAGTAACAATTTATAAATAGTGATTTATCATTCAATTAATAAGCATCTATAGTGAAAAATAGTTTTAACAATAACGAATGTGCTATATAGGTTAGTTTTTTTGTTGGCATTCTTCTTTCAAAGTTACCCAAAGTTGCAGCTTGTTGTTTTAGTGGCAACACTTTTTGATTGACAATTTTATTCTGTTTTTTGCAAATTTAGTGCACTATTCATTAATCTAGAGACAAAATAATACTAATCGATGAAAAGTAACGCTATCCTTTTGTAAATTTGAATTTTCTGAACGCTTTTTGCACGACAATACGCTGCAATTTGGCATTATTTGCTCCCTCGGACCAAATATTTGGTCCGAATTTGCTCACGTCGGTCGTGAAGCGTCAAATGTGATTTGCAAATAGTGCAGTGACACGCGGAAACTAGTTTTATAAAACGGGTATGACCATTGGGCATACCCTTTTGGCAGAGGGGAACGCCCTACGACGGCAGTAACTAGGCTTGCCAACCGTCCCGGATTTTCCGGGACGTCCCGCTTCTGAGTCAATTTTGGGCCGTCCCGCCGTGACCCCTTGCGGGACGCTCTTTGTCCCGGAAATCAGTGATAATATTATTATGATATAAGTATCTATCTTGTACCAACTACCCTCTGGTTAGGCATTTGTATTGATTTTTTTATTAAATGATAAAAAATATACATTTATTAGTTTCACTAGGTATAACTATTTTATATGTGGTGTGTTGTGTCCCGCGTAATAAACCGCGTAAAATAATAAAAAAAGTTGAAAATTTTTTCAACTTTTTTTGATAGATTGTTGTGTTACTGTTCGTTTTGTAGCTGAAGAACTAAAGATTTTGATAGGATGTATCCATAGTATTATACATGAATTATGTGTTCGGTTTCGCCACAAATTTGGAAATTAACGCAATTTTGATGAAAATTCGAAGAGCACTTTGGACACGCGATATCTAGTAACGCCCTCGTTACAGCCACCGCAAGTATATGGCATGATGGCAGCAGGAAATTCCAGTTAAGTGTATAGTTTCCCCGACCGTTGGCTAATTTTCTTGGTATGGCAACACTGATTGTGTATGGCGCGGCGTGCCGGCTGAATAACATTCGTTATGTCAATTGAGTTTGACAGTGGAGGAGTGGAGAATACTACTCGAATGAGGGTAGTATGAAAGAAACACGAAGCACGGAACGTCTCGGGGAACAAATTTATGAAACGTAAAGAAAATTGTGAGACTGGGTGTGATTTAAGCAATGCTAAGTAAACTGTAAACACATTTTTTTTTAATTTTATACCTTTTATACCATTATATACCACTAGCGAACCGCCCGCGACTTTGTCCATTTCGTCGACTTTGTCCATTTCGACACCAGTTTACGTTTCCCATACCTGCATAATAAAATATATTGTACAGCCTATGACAACCCTAATTGTAAATATTGGGCAAAGATTTTTTGAATCTTATGAGTATTTACGGAGTTTACCTACCTACATCCAAACTTACAAACTTCTTCATAATATATTAGTGTATATCGTATAGTCCACTCTCGTCCCCTCGACCCCTAAAAAAGATTTGTTTATTTGTTTCCTCTCAACCCTTATACCTACATAGTTCACACTCGATCCCCAGGGGGCGAGACTGAATTTTCATTCTAAGGCCAGGCATAACTTGTCCACTTTCAAACTCTAGTTCGGTAAGTACCTCAAATTAATATTTTGGTACATTAAGGTACAGAATAAAGGTAAAGAAGAATAAATTAAGCAGAAATTTGATATAAAAAATAATACACGAGCAATATTAGAGAATACTTAAAGTATAATTTTATATCTATTATATTATTACATTATAAAATAACAACAAGTCTCATATAGCCCTCAGCTGGGATTAGAATCCAGGAGCTTTTGCTATCTGGGCGACTCCCAGCTGAGGTCTAAATGAGACTTTTTTGTAATGTAATGTTATATTAGACCTAAAATATTAAAAATTATAAATAAAATAAAGAACCAACCTCAAAAACTTCATAAATAAAAAGAACTACATAATAGTGTTGTCTTGAGTAACCAATCCCTACAGTTATAATTAAACTTACATACTTTTGAAGTCGGTGCCAAGCCTTGAATAATATATCCTGCCTTTGCCTTTATACTTGATGGTTGCCTTTATACTCTCTTGATGGTTTACCATTAGCTCTACTTCACCATGATGCATTGTGGCGAACATAAATTGGTAAGCAACTATAATAAAGTTTGCAATCGTATAGCAAACACCTAAAACATATAGTATTTCGTAATTCTGGTGGCCGCGTCTGTGGTCTTCATTATCAGTTCCACTTAACTAAGGGTGTTCCGATGACAAATGCCCAGTTTATTGCAAATAATATTTAAATCGCTTTAGGTATGCCTATAATATTCGAAGGGTTCCCTCAATTTCTCTAGGATCCTGACCTGATGAAAATTCGAGCAACAAGATAGAACATCAATTAAAACAAAAAAAAGAATTTTCTAAATTGGTTCAATCGTTTTTGACAAATCAGGGAACACACATAAAAAAAGCTCCCGACGATTTGAGAACATCCTCTTTCTTAAAGTTGATTAAAAATAGCAAAAAAATTACAACAAGTATTTACCTAATAATAGGTCAAGGATCATAAGACCGCCGCGCCGGGGCGGTCACAAAACAATTGATTTTTAATTGTGTCTGGTGTTAGGGTGCCCAAGGGGTTAATATAACAAACTTAAAGTAAAACTCTTTATTTGATATTATTATTATTTAATATTTGATTTGATTGACCCCCAAGGGCCTAGAATACAATGAAGTTAGGATCCAGTGGACACATTATTTATTGGGGGTGAAGGGGACGTGAGTGGACTAAACGGTGTATTTACATTTTTATACTGAGCGGTCAACTAAGAAATGTATTTAAATAAATAGCTCAACGCCTAGATAGTCGATAAAAAAACAAGCTTGTATAGTAAAACTCCCTATAATAGAAAGCAATATCATAATAAATGATACCATGCTTCTGTACTACCTTAGTTTTATTATGTCGTTCAAGTGTTTTGTTTGCCTGTTCCCCCGTGATTTAACAAAGAACCTTAATGAAATTCTTTCATCAGCAGGTGGAACAGTTAGTATTTAAATTACACGACTAGTAATTGAGGCTAATCCTCGCAGCAGATTAAATTATTTCTTCAAATTTTAATTTAACTGTGTACCTTACTTTAAAATACAACTAGCGAACCGCCTGCGACTTTGTCCGCGAGGACACCAGTGTCCAGTTAAAGATTATTTCAAAAATAACATTAAAAAATCCGAAAATGTTTCTTGTCCTATCAATTATGAACAACGAAAAAGTACTATCCGTCATATATTGTGTGACAATCGATTTTTATTCGTTCTGTGATTATCACTATGTAAATAACTACATATAGTGTTTCGTTAGCGTATCGTAGGTATCTATGTATTCTATTGCCACGAATTATAGTATATGTTCTGGACAAACCCCACCTCATTCGCTAACATCAGCCAGGCTCACAGCGGGCCCATAGACTAATCCCTGGGAGTGAAACGAGCTGGAGTTTGCTTTGAACATAGGGCGATACACCCCGTTAATTACCTAATTAATTAGTTGTGGGTCTGACCTGCTCTGCTGTACTCTACTGTACGGTGATCCCCCGATGCGTGGAAGGGGGCGCGCCCACCAACTTCCTGCACAGACGCCGTCACAGTGCTGACTCACGTGCCTCACATGGCAGGTCAGATTCCACCATCCACATCACTATACTGTCCCTCACGAACCAAGCTCTTAAGGTCAACCTTACGCGGGGCTCACTAAACTAGCACACTATAGCCGATTATGAAGATCTGGCGCTGTTCCACCGATGGAATCAACCAGCGTACCGAACTCAGACCGCCACGTTTTTTCCCACTCGAATTACGACAAGACATTTTTTCCGTTTTTCAATGTCAAAACCGTACATGACATTTGACACTTGACAGTTTCTTTTACTTTCTAAGATGGGCAAAGGAACAACACCCATAAGAACCTAATGTTAATATCTGTTCAAAATCGAACAGTATTAAAATCAATAAAATTGTTCCCGCATTACTTCAAAACAGCTGCACCTTGTGTTTGTTAGGACAGGTTTTGAATAAAATAAAATTTTTAGATATTCGTTACGGGATATGGGGAGTTCACGCAAACGAAGTCGCGGGCGGGTCGTTAGTTTTTAATAGCTTTTTTGTTGTCTAAACTTACTACGTACTTCGCAAGGTAAAGGTAGCCGCTATCACAATTTTAAAAAAGATTAAAAGACGGTAACAATAATTAACTACATTTAATAATTATTACTAATTTATGGCGCCTCGTCGTAGACCCTTAAATTTAAATTAAGCATTCCTACTCAAAGCTTCTCAGCCAACATTAATAAGATTTAAGATGAATTAGGCGTAAGTGGCCCTTATTGTGATGAAGATAAAAATAGGTTTCTAAAGTCGATTTTTCAGTACCATTTTATTTCTCATACTACTAATACATACACCTTTTATACTTTTTGTAACATTCGTCAGTGATGCTATTTTGCCAGGCAAATTGATACAGCTGGCAATTTTTAATTATACAATAATATTTAAAATAAATTAAATTAAAAAATATATTTATTTTTTTAGTTTTTTATTTATTTAATTGTTTTAATTTTTAATGACGGGAATTATTCCTGTCGTTGTTATTAATACTTGCCTGGGAGGAAACAACTGCATGGGCATTCGTTTGTGCTAATTTTGCTATCATAATCTGCCTATAAACGTCCCACTGATGGGCATATGACTATCCACATGGACAACAGCATAAAGGAAGATTGGGCCCTAACTCACAATGTTGGCCCAATGCGGTTTGGTAGGTTTTAACGACTACCATCATACGATAACAACCGGAGATCAACGGCTTTACGAGTCTTTCGAGGCACGGAGGAGCTGCTTTTAATTTGGTCACCCATCCAATACCCGTCATTGCGAAAGTTGCTTAACTGACAAGATCGCCAACTGAACCGAGCCTTAGCTACTGCGCCAAAAAGCTTCTTGAAATAATCTTGGAATTTTTAAATATTACGTACATAGGTACTTACTACTTATTATTCACGACTATTATCCCCGAAGGATTGGTCACAGACCAGCCCCCTTACTCTCGAAACCGATCGCTATTGGATCGGATTGGTAATGTGAATTTTCGTATTTTTAAGTTACGACACCGGCGCTAATTTGGATTCATATTGGGTGAACTATATGGCATTGAGTTTTGAATTTTTTTCACTCAATATCCACGCAATATGAATCCATATTAGTTCTGGTGTCGTAACTTAGGAGTACGAAAATTCACAATATCAATCCGATCTAATAGCGATCGGTTTCAAGAGTAAAGGGGCTGGCAATGGGGACGCGAAATATTACATTAAGTATAATATACACATACAAAACGAGGAGCTCGATGGCGCAGCGGCTAGCGCGTTCGGCTTGCGATCTTGCCCGCAAAGCAACTTTCGCAATGCCGGGTCGCCTGATGGGTGACCATTAAAAAAAACATCTCGAGCTCCTCCGTGCTTCGGAAGGCACGTTAAGCCGTTGGTCCCGGATGTTGTCCTAAGATGGCAGTGGTTAAAACCCACCAATCCGCAATGAGCCAGCGTGGTGGGTAATGGCCGAATATCCCCACGTGCTATTGTTCACGTGGGAGGCCTGTGCCCAGCAGTGGGTCGTTTATAGGCTGATGATGATGATGACAAAACAATGGCTACAGTATTTCACCAGATAGATATATTATAACTTGTAGTAAAAATTTAATTAATATATATATATATATTTCATTGTTTAATTAACTATAACAAGTAGGTAGCTAAGCTATTAAATTAAATTAAATAAATAAATAAAACTTTCCTACAATCACACCAATGATCTAGCCCAAGAGAAACTTCGAAGAAACTCGTTAAATGGTTTACTAGACAACGGATAAACATACTTAAAATACCTTAATACATACTTATTATACATAGAAAACACCCAGACCCGAGACAATTTAGAAAAACAATAATTTCTAAATTGACCCGACCGGGGATCGAACCCGGGACCTCAGAGATGGCGACACCATGAAAACGGTGTACAAACTACTCGACCAAAGAGGTCGTCAGAATTAATTGTAACACAAAACACAATACTCGCGTTTAATTTTGTTTAGTTGGCTGAGTGTGTTGTAAAATGGTCCACTTGGTTGATTCAACATTGCGTTAACTGAATTCGAATAACTGAAACTGCTCATTAAGGCTATAAGCTGTGGCTCCCAAATTGTTCACTGGTTTTAATTAATTGCTTAGTGTTACTTTAATTTAAAGAAAACACGTTATACGAATTTACGCGTGGGTTTTTACAATTTATAGACACATAGAGGTTCACACTACCCACAATACAACCATTTATAGTTTATATAATTTATCAATTAACTGCTGATGTTGCTTTCACTAACGTGGCTCCGAAGGGTTATTAGCGCTGCTTGCCGTATAACGGGTTTTTCCTAGCTCGGCAACAGATACTTGTAAAATACTTGCTACTTAGTTTAAGTTATTTTTTTCTACAAACCTTGTATTACTATATACTGTGTCGCGTAGCGGTGAAAGAACACTACCACTCCCTCTCTTCCCTTGGGTTTCGTAAAAGGCGACTAACCGACTAAGTCTTTAGTCCATGCACATACATCCAACAGCATAGAGCGGCGATGGTCTCGCCACCTGTCACGCTGAGCACATGTGCAGTCGCTATTTGGAGAAAAGCGGACTATGGTAGAGGACTGTTTTTGCTGTCATCATTGTTTAGTCTCTGACTAACCCTTGGGGATAGTAGTCGTGATTCCTTGTAATGTTTTTTGATGCATTCACTAATAACCCAAGTAACACAGACGTGCTGAATAAAGATTGATTAAGAGCACTCATCAAGAGCATAAGCTGAATACTAAGCTGAATAACGCCTGAGTACCGTCTATTCAGCTGTTATTCAAGCAAAAAGGGCCCCAATTTTGAATGCTTAACGCTGAATAACATCTGAGTAACAATTGAGTAGGAGCTTAATAATGTTTCAATTAGCTTAATAACGTTTGAATAACTGCACACATTGCTTTTATAAAGCTTTTACAACTCAGTTATTCAGCTACGTCCAAATGGGTAGAGTATTCAGAATTTATTAAGCATTTAATTTATTGTTGACATTTATGCAAGCAATATTCATAGAAATTGGGGAAAAAAGAAATAAATTGGGTTCAATAATTTAATGTCGATACCTTTATTTGACATGACGTGAACTTTAAGTTATTCGGTAAGTAAATTTTAATTTACAAGTTAGCGGTCTGCTCCATGTTAATTATTAGTGCGCAAGTAATTTTGTCGTGAAAAGTACGTGTTTTGTTTTCATTTTTATGACGCGCCTCGCTAATAATCAAGATAATTAGTTGTAAATAGTATTTTCATACATACATACTAGGTCTGACAAAAGTGCTTGTGATGAATTATCTAATTCTAGCAATTTTATCCAACAAAATAACATGATTTGAGTTGGAAATGTTGTAGTTGTAAGATTAATAAGCATTTTGGTGATCTCGTAAATTCATTGTAAGAATTAATTACAAAGATTTCAATGGCGATCGATGTTTTGTTTTATAATGCTGAATAAAAGTGCACACATGTTTTGTTACTAAACTATAACTTGAAAAAGAGTAGTCTCTTTACACTTACTTATGAATAACATTTATATAGCTGACCACATTTCTATATTAGTTACTCACATTTTTAGGGTTCTCTAATCGAACGAACAAAAACCTTTTATAATGTGTAACTTTTCCATCAGGCTTTCACTAAATTGATTACTTACATTTAAAATCACAGCAACTTCGTTATTTTTTTTTCGTGAAAAAGACTATTATATTAATAGTATCTATTATGTTTAAAAAAAATTGCAGGTTTCGTGTGTGTCGTGTGCACTGGGCCCTAGTTTATTTAATCTTTATTGCACAACAGTAGGATGTACAAATGGCGGACTTATTATTATATTATTAATTATAATTTATATTTCGTTTCAGAAAAATGACGTTTAAAATAATTTCAACACGTTGTAAGGGTCATTCAGATTTGTGTACTGTGCCGACCCAATGGGAGAACAAAGAACAACTTCGATGGCCAAGATATAATGCGGATTTATTAATTAAGTAAAGACAGCAGTGTCCAACCTCGCGTAGATTGGCTTACGATGAAACAAACAAACAACGCATTTTATCGCAACGTTAATTTTATTTTCTTGTATTGCGATACCTTCTGCTAATAAAATAACCATTTCAGAAATGAAAGGACAATGGCAGGGTACTATGGAGATTTTGTACAGGCCTACAATTTTCACGTTTGGCAATGAGACTTACACATTTGGTAGATTATATTATTGAGACTTACTACATAAAATATCAGAATTTTAAATGTTGGGGTTTAAAAGATATACTTGTATTTCGATAATTTTTTAAAGTTAGGTTTTTCCCTGTATTTGATTGACATTGACAGTTGAGTGACAGGGAGGGACGGACAATTATTCTGACAGTAACAAAATAAATAATTAAATCTGAAAATGAACGTTCGCGCTTTATAGATCAATCGTGAATCGAACTAAAATAGGTAGGTAGGTACTTAAGTAGTGCATTTCAATATTAATTAAGTAAGTAAGTAGGTATCTATGTATTGTTAGCCCGAGTTCTAGATTCTAGAAGATAGATAGATAGGATAGGATACCTATCAGGAACTGCTGCGACTGTGGTTATTCAGATCTTTGTGCTTGGTTATTTAAAACACAAAAAGACATAGCTACCCATCTGTGTTTTGATAAATAACAGCAAAATACTTAAAACATGATGAAAGTCATAGGTAGATGCAATGATATTATAAACTATATCATTGGGTAGATGTAAACAATAGAAGTAGGTATACACGTTCCCACTTTAGAGGTCTCAACTGTAGACTACCTACCTACCTATACCAACATTAAGTTGAAATCATCTCCTATCCTACATATTTATTATTATAAATGCGAATTTGTCCTTCCTTTACGCCCAAACTAAGCAACCAATTGACTTGATCTTTGAAGGAACGAAGAGTAACATAGGCTACTTTTTATGCCGATATTCCTATATGAACGCGAATCACGCGGGTGAAACCGCGGGCGGAAGCTAGTGGTTAAAATAATTGTCTTTGAGATAGGAATATTATATTAGTCTACTAGGTACTGCTCAGAATACATACTTACTTATATTTACAGTAGTTGCAATCGAGGATCTTCCCAGTAGATACTACTAATAAATTACTTCATCAAAGGCAAACAATATAATATAATACTAAAAAATATGATGAAAACATTATAAATAAATAAGAAACTCGACTGGTCTTTCTACAGCGAAGTTTCACAATTGTACATACAGACAAGTAATGTTTTTCCATATTAGCATTTGCTCAGTGGAAATAAAACAATAATTTAGTATGGTCACATATTTAATATTAAATTATAAAGTAATTTAAGGCACTCTTAAAATAACATCATCGAAAAGTGGAGCAGGTCTAGTCATGCCTCCATGGCGAGCAAATCTGTGAGCAGCACCCAACAGTTCGTAGCCCCACAATGCAATTAAAACTCTGGCTGTCCACTTCTATGTGAAGCTCTTTGAGCTCGGAGCCAACAAGGAACACCAGCTTCATTTTCTGAAGAAAGCTGAAATAAAAAATCACAATTAAATTACAAAAGTAACAAAGTGTAAAGTAAATATTTTTTAATCCTACACCAATTAGCCTAGCCCGCTGACCTCTCTATAATACAAGAATGCTGACCTAAATATTTACTATCTTAAGTGTCTCAGGTAACAAATTGATAGTTTAAGTAGGTCAGTGGCCTAGCCCCGAAGTAAGCACTGGAAGGCTTGTAATATGTTATACTATTCCAATGGGTAAAAATGCAGTTGTGATAGTAGTAATAACAGTGGCGAGGGATGTGTTTGGGGAAATACGGCGAAGGTAAGCCGGCCAAGAATTTACAAATCAGACAATAATAAACATGAAATGTTTAACTCATTGGTGGCACTAATTACTGACATAATTATTAAGATCTGCATGGTGGATCCCTGGAGTGGGATTTCTTATAGGGAAGCCGATGGGAATCGGAATGTATGGTATATATGTATATGTATTTAGTAGAATTATTATATAAGTAAATAGTCATGGCCTCAGGTACAAATGCTCGTATTCGTCATAGAAACATTTGCCCCTACTGGGATTCAAACCCAGGAACTCAGAGTAGGTATCACCACGAAAACCATTGTACATATTACTCCACCACGGAGGTAGTCAATAAGTAAATACATGTAAGGTGTTACCTCTCGTGGTCTAATCCAATTCGAAATTATGTTAGTCATCCTTTGTTCCTCTTCATTTGGCTCTTGAAAGAAAACTCTTCGTCTGCTCATTATTAAAATAGAACGTCCACATACAACTCGTCTTGGCGATGGCCAACATGCCTTGTAGTTTTACTTTCAGATGCAATAGAATGGGTTGCTAATTCCCAGGAAACATGACAAATATAATCAGGTGTTGCCTAAAACAATAAGAGCATGGATGAAGTTTATTAATTGATCAACAAAATAGTAGAATATTAGTAGTAACCGATACAGAGGTGCATTGCTGCACTAAATATGTACCATGTGTTCTCGCTCTCGGTTTAGATGTCTAAAATGGTTGACGACATTTTCGTACTATGTACGACTTACCTCTCAGGGATATGACCAAAAACGAATAGTGTCGACTAAGGCTTGACTCTCGTTCGTCAGTAAATGCCACCTGCGATTTAATCGAAATGCATTGCATACTCGACATTGTGATGGTAATGTATCACCCAATGAGACAGTAAAACTATCACGAAAGTGCAGCACAACACAATATTGTTTGTGTTCAATTCATTAGCACATTCACGAAGCGGCTTTTCGCAAAATATGTAGGAAGGAACTTTTAAATTAAAACACATTATTTATATTATACGTATACGTTGACCAAAAGCTCAATGATTGACATTGACAGTGTTGCAAGTAGTTTTATTCGTCTTTTAACGAGATACAAATCGATAAGAATATCAATCTTATAAATAATATAAATTATAAATATTAAAAGTAATTAATCAACTATTTTAAGATAAAAATCTGTAATTGTATAGGTTTAAGCTCTAAAATAGTTGCACAAATAGGTTTTTAACCAAAACAACATACACTAATAAGTTTTAATTAGTTATTTGAGAATCGATTTCAAAATCGATTAATCGATATTTTTATGGCAGGCAACTCTGACAGCAGATTTTTGTTTTACGTATAGTATCTGCTAGTTGAAATGCGTTTCGTTATTAGTTTTAGTATTATTATTTCGCATTAAGATTTTTCTTTACCCCGGACTTCTAAAAATATAACATTTACTGGAAAATAATGAGAAAAAATTAAGGAACCAACTATGCAAATATGGTACCAAAACATGAACATTGTGGGGTTTTACGCCAGTACGCGTTCTCCTTTCTGTATACCTAAATTTTTAGATCTTTCGGTTTTCCAATCCCAAAATCTGTTATATTTTTTTTGGGGACGGAACCCTCATCATTAAAGGGAAAACACGCTTGCTGATTGGGACCGGGTTCAGTTTTGTTTAAACTATTTTCACAAATCCTGTCATGATCATTACTGCTGATGACACTTGGAAAATTACTACTGCTGATATTTAAATATTCTCTTAACAATTTTCTTATATACCTATGACCGGTTCTTTACGCTTTTGCCACGACTTTCAATCCATGATTCAAACAACGCATAAAATAAATACGTACAATAATATTCTAATTGCTGGTATTAAGCTATGGGCGCTATATCAATACAAATGTGGTCTTTAATTTGAATAAGTTAGTTGAAACTCTTTATTATACTGCAATAAGCTTATTAAAAACACAAATAATATTGTTTATTCAGCAGCTGAATAATTAGTAAAACATAGAATCTTATACAGTTTAAAGATAAAGTAAAAACAATTATTCAGTATCAAGCTGTATACCAGAATTATGTAAACAATATTATTCAGAAGGTGATACTTTATTCAGCAATTAGCTGTTTCAAACGCTACAAGCTTAGTACTGCTTTAATAATAGCAGTATAGATTATTGTTAATCAGATAAATGCTGCCGAAGGCACTGTTTTTCAGATTTGAGCCACCTGGATTGCGTAATCCTTAATAACGTCTGTCTAATAATCTTACGGAGATTGGTTATTAAGCGTAAAGAAGGAAAGGACAGAAATACAGAATTTATTAAGCGTTAAGTATTTTAAGGGTCCGTACTCAACCTTATTCAGTATATGGCTATTCCCAAAGCTCTTACACAAACCATATTCATCTTGGAACTGTTAAAAGTTCTAAGTGTGTACTGTTATCTTGCTTATGTGTTACTTGGGAAACTATTATCTACTTATAAGACGCTCTGCGCCCTGTGTGTTTAGTTAATATAGTGGCCGTAGTTGATAAAACCGCCGTAGATCGCTGAGGAACTGCCCCGTGTCTGCTCTACGCAGCTCTTGTCATGCACTGAAAAACTGCAGTCGGCTTCTTTAGTAGTTTGACACTTCAGTACTATAGTCTTTGGTACCATGTCACACCAACTCGCTCGGAACAATCGCACTCGCGCAACCATTGTTCGAGCGCGAGCGTCTTCGGGAATCATCGGCTCCTATCGTCGGTCGTCGGGCCGCGGCGCGCGGGCGCAGACAGCGGGGCGCGCACGAATCTCTACCACCACTGCAACGACACAGATCAGCTTCGACCAGCGTAGGCACCGAGCGCGTCCAATAATCCATTTTATTTGCATATCAAATGTTTTAACGTAACGAGTACAAACCTATGTAATACAGTCCGCCTATCATTTCATAAAGTCCCCAGTTAGGACCCTAACAACCATTATGTATGAACGCAGTAGTTGGTGTGACATGGATGGTACTATTGTTAAACCACTTCTGAGCCCGACCGTACCTTAAATTTAGTGACTTTTTTTATTAATTTACCGTTAAGCACTTGGCTTTCATCTCACCTGATGTTAAGTGATGATAATACCAAAGATAGAAGCGCACTTCACCTGGAATCCTCAACTACTAACGAACTTGTTATCTTATCTCTAACTGCTTCTTCTTCATAAATAGAGTACCAAGTATCCAGAGCTAGTCTGAATAATTGTTCCACGGTTTTGATACCGGTCTATTCCCTGATGTTACGAAGCCATGACATTTTCCTTCTTCCAACTTTCCTCTTTCCAGCAATCTTTCCCATCAATATCGTGCGAAGGAGCTGATATTTATCTCTACGCAAGACACAACCAAGTAAGCAACTCCGCTGCGCGTAACAGCTCTGCCTTTTTCCCCATTCGTTTAACCTCCACGTTTGAAACTTTATCCGTCCAACTGATGCGAAGCATACGACGACGATAGCCACATTTCGAACGCTTCGAACCTCTTCCGGATGTCTTCCTTTAGGGTCCATGCCTCGCATCCATAAAAAACTCTAACTGCTATAACACGACTATGCCACAAACATCCATGTTATGGCGACATATTGAGATAAAATGGTGGCAGCTAGCCAAACAGACTTAATAAGCTCTACCCCTATTAAACCACCTCCTTAAAGGCTGATGCCCTTGAACACTCACCAAAGCTTATTGGGCGAGCGTGGTGGGTTATATCTCTATGTCCCCACGTGCTGTATAGTCCATGTGGGAGGTCTGTCCACAGCAAAGGGACGTTTATAGGCTGATGATGATGATGATAGATTGATGACAGATGTCATTTTTGACAGATTGCCTTTACCCGCCCGGCCGGAGCTCGGCCATGGATTGGCGTGCTTGCCGCAACCGCAGCAGGTTTTGCCGCCCCACACCTCCTGCGTTATATTGGGATGGGGTAAGAAACGACCAAGTGACGTTCACGGCACGAGGATCCTTCATGAAGCCCAGGTGAGAAATTGTTCAGTTAGTACAAAGTCAAATCATTTTGTTAATAGAATCCTTTACAGACACTATACTTATATTGCCTTACAAATAAACAGAGAATAAGGTCGGAATATTTTATTCCGTGTTTTGTCTTTTTTACTCTAATTTAAAATTACGTTTGCGTGACAAGAACAAAACACGGTATAACTATTCGTAGCTTATTCTTTGTTTATTTGTAAGGCACTTAGACTTTAAAATAATTCATTGTTATTACTTTTGTACGGACAAAAGTAGACGTAAAGTCCTGGTTCAGAACAGTCCTGGTTAAAGACAGACAGAGACAGCATCTATGATGTTTACTTTAGGCAGCGTGTTGGAATAAAAGTATGTAATTTAAAAAAAATAATAATAATAAAGTATAATGGTGCCGTGTGCGTGGCCCGCACGGGGCCCGGTCGGGGCACTGATTTGAGACGTTGCATACATTTTGTATGAAGCAGTTCATATTACACAGTGCATGATCTGTGTCCCGTCCGGCCCCGCTACCCGCTACCCGCCGGACGGGACATGTCCGATGTTTCAAATCAGTGCCCCGTCCGGGCCACGTACACCTACACGGCAGGCCCCGTGCACGGCCCGGTCTAAAATAATTCATCCTTATCACGATTAGACTAAAATGTCACCTGTGAAAGACATGATGTACATATACATTTTCAAAATGGTTATGTAATAATTTAACAGACAAAATAAAAGTTTTAGCTGTCAATTAAAAAATCGACTCTTAATTTTATTAATCTAAAAATGTACAAACAGTTCGGATTGTGGGAAAGCCTTCAAGTAAGAAGAGCTGGCAATAAAGGCACACTTTTTATGGTTTTAGCGGTTTTAATGTGGGTTAGTTAGAAGGGGAGGGGGAGGGACCACTCGCACTTTACATCAGGTGGAGTAAGGTCATTTGCCGGGCTAAATATAAAAAATGGTAAAAAGCCGATAAATTGAAGTCTGTTCTATCTATTTGAATGAATTTACTAACAAACTGAAAATTCCCTTTAATAACCGATCAGCGTAATCTAAAGCGCTTTTGCAGTAGTAAAACAATAAAGCTTCACTGTCCCAACGGGGAGAACGTAACGCCAAAAATGTTCTAGGTAGGTACTTATTAAATAACCCATCGATAATACAATGTTATATACACTGGTTTTCAACCTTTTTGCGATTCGCTAACGTTTACGTCTACGTTGCCGTTGACAACCAAGAAGTTGAACTACATCTATACTAACATTCAAGAAAAAGACAGGGTGTAATAGGGGCCATTCTTGTAACGGCCTGTAGCCTTATTTGTTTTGCTTGCCATTCCAAAAACACGGCAAACTTTTAGGTCACAATAAGTTTTCCCGTTTACTGATAGAGAATTAGAAAACGACCAAACTTGTTGATAAACCATGCCTACTAAAAGAAAGAAACTACAATCGAGTCTTACAAAGTACCGGTTAAGGATCTGAGATCTACAGAGGAATTACGAGGGTTTCCGCATTTCGGTTTCTCATACAACTTGCAAGTCGAAATTTTTAAAAACTGTTAAGCCAATTTTGATGAAACTTTGCATACTAAAGTAAAGCACAGGGATCTAAATAATTTGTTAAAAACATTTTAAAAAAACGTTTATTTAGCTGAGTTATTGCGATTGAAGTCCACTATAGAAAGTTTAAAATCGCAATAACTCAGTTAAATAAACGCTTTTTAAAAATGTCTTCAACAAACTATTTAGATCCCTATATTTTACCATAGCATGCAAAGTTTCATTAAAATTAGCTTAGTGAAGGAAGTTTGTTCGGGAAACCGAAGTGCGTAAACCCACCTAAGTAGTTTATTATCACAATTCCTACAATTTACTGAGTGAGTAGAGCGCCTTTGATTACACTATGACTTTGAGATCAAAGGACATCTCAGTAGTTTAGTTTGCCATACAGCCATTGATTAATACTATTAGTAGGAGCTTTACATATAGATACTATTTATGTAGGTACATACATAATACGCATCACGCCCGCTTACCGGAGAGGCAGAGAAAACAGCTTACTATTTTTTTTAAAATGCTTAACACTATCTTTGTGTCTTTTGTTCAAATTCGAAATAATGTGGTGTGACGTAGACAAACCATGTTTAACTAATTAATGCTTAAATAGTGTTTATAAGTAAGGCCGTTACTTAAGAGCCCCATTACATCTCGACTGTGATTTTTGCGTAAAATGGCCAATTTTGGCGTTCTTGATCTCAGAAACAAAAAAACATTAACAATTTTGACTTATTGAATAGTGTAGAATAGCTATTGGCATAGTTTGTAGCGGCTTCGCTTTTTGTAAAATTTGCTTATCTTTTTAATCAAACCCAAAATTGCAGAGAAAGTTTTTTATAAAACGCGCGAAAACACTTTTTTGAGCTCCTACTTTGAACTACTGTTCTAAACAAATGAAATAAAAAAATAGAATGTTACCTCTTAGGTAGTCGTATAGTTCGTAGCGGCCTCGGTATTTTTATATATCATTGATTTTATATAGAAAAAAATCTTATTCTAAACCAAAAAACTTAAAATCGCTTTAAGTTAACTGGGAATTTCTCCTTTCTACGATAATATAATTGAGCAAAATTTATACCAGAACAATTGTTACTTCATGAGGAATAAAGATTTTATAATGAATTTATTATCCTGTTTCGATAAAAACGATAAATACAACTGCAAAATTACTACAAAATGCGATGCGCCGGCCGTCCGAACACAGCTTATTTTCGCAGAGTGGGGATTTGTAATATTAAGCATGGATTTATTATCCTATTTCGATAAAAACGATAAATACAACTGCAAAATTACTACAAAATGCGAAAATGGGCATTTTACGCAAAAATCACTTTCGTAAATAAATTTTCTAATTAACTGATAATCATTAAATCTATATTTTATTATCATATTATTTTCCTCCTTATACGTATAATTACGTTACGTACTGTGCACTAGCCCGTGATTAGTTCCTTCAACTATTATGGTTTCTTTTGCCCAAAGGTTGCCTTTCAGAAAGTGCTACCCTAGCATTAAGGCCGCCTTTTGTCATGCTGCTTATCTTTGGTTTTTGTTTAATTGTTTTTTTAGTGCGATAAAGTATTTTTCATTTATTCATTCATTCAATAAGAAACAAGTATATTACGCAGATAATTTCTTATAATAAAAATAATTAATGATAATAAAATTTGTCGCAAGATACACACCTAAGTTAAATTTATTCATATTAAACTTTACTTAGCACGTTTGCTTAGTTCCGAATATTAATCCTAGCAAAGGCCTTCACTGCACCAAACTGTGATCAAACTTAGTTTGGGATGGCATGAAATAATTAAGCGGGAGGTAAGAACAAGTAATTTACAATTGATGTAACGTTTAGCTTTAATATGGGTAGAATTTATCATTGCAGATCATAACTTCAAATCGAGAGAGCATGCGTAGCCTAATGTTGAGATGTGAGATGTTATGTAGATATTTGGCGTTAATCAAGGGAAAAACCTTTGAAATGTTTAAGACATAACAATTTACAGTTCTTTTTCTAAAAGAGAGTAGAGTTTACCCATAAGACAAAAACAAATTATATTTTGATCTTTGTATGATAATTAAAAAGTGCTCGGTTTCATAACTAATACTTAAAACTTTTTTAAAGATATTTGAGCGTTATTCACGCAACTAATGAAATGTTGTGTCTAATTAAGAAATTACTATGTATCGAATTGAAATAATATTTTGTTGATAAATTGTATTTCATTTTAGATAAGAATTCGCTGTTAGCCACACACTGCTTTTACAGCGTTGCTAGAAGCCCTTGCCGTATTATAGAACATCCAATTTCCGGAGGTTTTCTAAGCGCTGGCGTACAATCTAAATTCCATCCATCCATCTGTCTGGTATTTTACCTACAAGAGTCGGAAACTTGACATAATTTGTCTCTTACTCAAAAAAACAAAACGATTTATTATTATTAATGTCGGACGTTTGCAAACACGTTCTCGTACCTTACTCGATTCTCCAGAGCTTTCTAGTAGAAAGATAGTCAGAGGTAACAATAGTCTTCGATAACTTTTTATCCTGCTCCAAATGCGTATTCCCTAGGCACGCAAGTGGCATAGCATGATAGTTATTAGATTGTAGTAAAGTAATTAGCTTAAATAGTGGCAAAGATGGGCACGTGCCTTGCCTGTTATTTTAATGTCTAATACATGACAAGGGCACTTACTTGAATGTAATCTAGATAAACAAATAAAGCGTTTATATATGAAGAACATTGTACAGTATATAACCAAGATTGTGAAGAAGGGAAACTTATGAAACAAAAGTGTAAATGGTATTAGGTAAAGTTCCAATCTGATCAAAAATATCCCTTTACTTTTAGATAGGCATTATTAATAAAGAAAAAAAATACTTTCTCACTGCTAAGCAAAATGCGTCCATCATTGAATTTAGGCCATTACTACAATTGATGGCCTAAGTTATAATTGTAGGCAAATAATAATAATCTGTTACTTCTTCTGTCGTTACATCTCCGTGTCGCGTAGCGGTGAAAGAATACTACCCCCCCCCCCCCCTCTCTCTTCCCTTGGTTGTCGTGAAAGGCGACTAACGGACTAAATACTGCACATACTACCAACAGCACAGAGCGGCGATGGGCGCACCACCTGTCACGCTGAGCAAATGTGCAGTCGCTATTTGGTGAAAAGTGTACTGGCAGAACACTGCTTTTGCGGTCATTGCCAAGTCTCTGACTAACCCTTCGGGGATAATAGTCGTGATTGTTATAGTATGTATGTATGTCTTCTGTCGCCATTGACGCCTCGGTGGCCAAATGGTCAAGCGCTTGGCTCGATATTCGGAGATCCGAGTTTCCTAGCCCAGTTCGGGCAAAGTGCGGTTTCGGATTTTTAGATGAATAGCCCGGGTTTGTTATCATCAACCCGCATTTGACAAGCATTGGCAGAGGGTTAAAGTTACTCGCGTCCGTAGGTTTACCCTTGAGACCCTACACGTGACCCCTAGGTGGTGCTAAATGAGTGACACTGACTAAGTGGTAGAGCCACGCTGCGTTGCAGCACTCATTGGGCCGGCTCGCCCGGGGTGATATCACCCTCTCACGAATATTCGGCGTGAAATAATGGTACTTGGTGCTGTTGTGTTTCTTCCGACCAGTGACGGTTCCGGAGGCCCTTCCCCCCTCCCCTCACAATTCCTATTCCTTCTTAAACCTATTCCTTCCTTAAAGGCCGGCAACGCGTCTGCTATTTCTCTGGTTTTGCGGGTGTCCATGGGCGGCGGTGATTACTCTCCATCAGGTGACATGCATTTGGAGCTAGCGGTACTAAGCCCTCGTTTGCCTTCTTCTTTTATATAAAAAAAGTTGTAACTAAGCCAATACCCATCAGTTGTAGAGATTATATGATTTCAATAATAGAGGCTTTTGCCCTGCAGTGAGACAGTATACAGGCTGTACTTACATTTTTTGTTACTTCTTAGGTGTTAACGATTCAACAAGGGGTATGCCGTCGATCCTACTGGCAGTACGCAATCACGGAGAACATGGTGTGTGCGGGGCGAGGGCGACGGGACTCCTGCGCGGGCGACTCCGGCGGGCCGCTGCTGTGTCGGGCTCACGATAAGCGATACTATTTACAGGTAAATATTTATTTATTTAAAACGGTTACCTAACCAATTACAATTTAGGTCTCGGTCGCTTGAGTCTAGGCGGACGGTAACACTTTTTTTGCTAACTGTATATTTTTTGGAGCTGATGGGCGTTAATGTATGAAATTCTAAATTATTGAAAACATTGGATTTTAAGCTCTATGTACGTTTTTAGAGTTAGCGGCAATGATGTATAAAGTTTATGTCTTTGGTTAGCGGTATAAGATTGAAATAAATTTGGAGTTGATGGGATACAAGTTTAGGAGCTGGCGGTACTAATCAAATTAAACATACTTATTACTTAAATTCAAACAAATAAAATAAGGTACATTTAGCATTACATTAACATTGATGCATCTTCTCGTAAAACCGCAAGCACTCAAGTAATATTACCTACCATCCATAATATGCAAACGTTCTAGTAAAGGCTGAGCTTGCTGAGGTTGTTGGGACCCATTTTTTTCGCTTGTTTGTGTGTATCATCTACTGAGTAAGTAAGTAGCTATCAACATTTAGTGTGCTTGTGATGAATAACTGTTTCTATAAATCTTTATCTTTATCTTAATCTTTATCTTTATCGGTGATGAATAACTGTTTCTATAAATCTTTATCTTTAAAACGCGTGGTCAAGAGTACCGTTCGTGGTTCTGGGGCACCGTGTATATGTGAAAACATTCTTAACGGTATCACCATCTTTCAAATATCTCTCGCAATCGAACAGAACTTTATCAACATCTCCATCCACATCTCTAACCTTGTATAAGGTTTGGGGTTGGTAGTCCTTCCTTCCCCCAACGAGCTTAGCTGGGGGAAGAGAGCCATAAAGATAACGAAACGTAGAAAAAAAATGTCAACCTCAGGTGGGAAAACGCAATTAAAAAATTAGATCAAATGAAAATTTAAAAATTATGAGTATTTAGATAAAATTCCTACATTTACAACAATGACATAAATAAAAAAGTATAATTAACTAGCGGCCGCTCGCGGTTTCACCCGCGTGGTTCCCTTTCCCCTAGGAATATCGGGATAAAAAGTATCCTATGTGTTAATCCAGGTTATAAACTATCTGTATGCCGAATTTCATCCAAATCCATTCAGTACTTTTTACGTGAAAGAGTAACAAACATCCATCCATACTAACAAACTTTCGCGTTTATAATATTAGTAAAATGACTATTACCATTTAAGGAAACAAACCGTGTGGTAAGTATAGCGGCTTGCTAAAATAAAACTACCAACTCTACTGTTCCCTTGCGTGTAAAAGACGACTAATTGACTTAAAAACTACACATACATCCAACAGCATAGAGCGACGATGGGCTGGCCACCTGTCACGCTGAGCACATGTGCAGTTATCATTTGGTGAAATGTGATCTGTGGCAGTGGACTGCTTCTGCGGTCCGCATTGCCTTATCTCTGACTAACACTTTGGGGATTATTATCCCCGAATCCATTTACGGATTCAGGGCTATTGCCCTGAATCCGTAAATGTACCTAAGCAAACATAAACTAATAAACTCGGTTCTGCTATCAACAATAGATAGGACAGGATAGAATAATGATAGCAAAGTGGGGAGTTTTCATGTTCTATTTATTTATTACTAGCGGATCTTCGCGGTTTTACCTGCGTGGTACACGTTCCCGTGGGAATATCGGGATAAAATATTGCCTATTGTCACCTAATCGCCTTAGTGGTCTAGTGGCTAAGCCACCGGTTTCAGACCCAGAGGTCCCGGGTTTGATTCCTAGCGGGGGATACATCTTTGTGTGCTCGGTTTGGTTGGTGGTAGGGCTGTTAAGTCCGCCTGGCTAGCTACCACCATCTTATCTAAGTCTGTCGCCATAACAACGATGTTTATAGCATTGTTGTGTTCCGACAGTTTGAGATAAGATAGCCAGTTCCTCAGTGGTTGAGAATTCCGGGTGAAGTGCGCTTCCACCTTCGGCCTTATCATCACTTACCATCAGGTGAGATGAAGGCCAAATGCTTACCGGTTGTAGAATTTAAAAAAAAAACTTGGGAAGAATGTAGCTTTCTATGGTCAAACAATTTTCTTAATCGGTCTAGAGTTTCGGAGCCTATTCAATTCAAACAGTAACGGTACAGAATTAATGGTATCCGTCCGTTAGTAAGGAATGTATGGGAGTAGCACAAAAATTAATATTAATGCGTAGCACCATTAATATAATAAGCATGAAAAGGGAAAAATAAACTAGTTTAAAATAATGGACATGTGGACAAGTGGCTTTGCCTTAAAGGTAGTAAGAATGTGTCAATAGACTAGGGCCTTATCATTATTTTGAATTTCGCGGGGACTGTTCCGTGTACCCCTTGCGACATAGGCGCCGTCTAGCGTGCGTTATTTACTTGAGTTTCGCGTAGGATTGTTAGGTTGGCAATGGATTAGAGTGATGGGGTTGGCTAACGTGTTCCTTGCGACAGGCAGGCGCCACCTATGTTCTGAATACGGAACTTTTTATAATTTTACAAAATACAGAATTATTGGCTTATGTGGGTGGTTATTGAGAGGGAATTGTTGATGGAAGGCTACATCTAGATGTTCAAACATGTAATATTGGCTATCTAACGAGATTTGGTTGGATTATGGAAAAACTTTAGAATTACGCGGCGGACGGCGGCAATGAGCGAGCGAGAGGTTGAGAAAAAGATAGAAAGAGAGGGAAGATGTTATCTCCACGTGGTGCGACACGAAGTTCGCATATAACAAATGATAAGACACGTGAAGGCGAGGCGCGTTGGCTAAACAGCTAGCGGTTGGTTGAAGGGAAGAAAAGCGGAATTGTGGGGGCGGATGTTGGGCGCGCGTGGCGCGAAAGTTAAGATGCTTGGGGAAAAGAGGAAAATTAGCGGGGCATTCAATTGTAGGACGTCGGAGGCGCGGTCCGATTTACGAGTGGCGGTAACGATCTCATACGTTAAAACGAGCGTCCGAGCGATTTTAGCGCGCTAAGTGATATTCGAGCTGCGATATTAACTAAAATTGATTGTGAAATAGAAAGTGATTATGCAGTATTCTGGATATATTAGCGGAAACGCGTAACGGTGGCAACGAAAGCTAATATGATTTTAACTGACCTCGGTCAGGATGGCCTTTGATTGTATTTAATAAGGCCGGCGTTATCTATTACAACGCTAAATAATACACTATCTTCGAGAGAGTAATGGGGGAGAGACAGTTGTCTCCCTAGTGAAAATCGAAGATAGGTCAGACACCAATTAGCTGGAGATAGGCACGTATAACCAAATCCAATTTCGAGCCTATCTTCGTACACACGTAGTGTTAGGTTGACACACTGGGTATCCTGGCCCGTCTTGCTAGTCCACTTAGAAGTCTGTTGCTTGCATGGGCGACTCGACTTACACAACTCACCACGAAATTAAGTTAAATGTGGCTTGGGCCTAGATTGCAAAGGTATACAAATAGGGACTGTTAGTTCGACAAAATGTAGGGGGTTTTCGGGTAATGCTTGGAACCTCGTCAGGGGAGGGCAGTTTCCTTCTTGGGTCAACCTCTATACTTTGTTGAAAGTAAAGCCGGGTCTAACTGGATGTGCTTGAAAAAGATAAGGCGAAAGCCGATCTAAAACCGAGTGGAGGTTGTCTTTGAGAGTGGAATTTGTCTAGGCTGACGAGGGGACGGACGCTGGTCGAAAACGTACTGTAGGGTAGGTAGACGTCTCATATATTGTTAAGTAGTTGGGGACAGCACGGTGTGTGCACGCTGTGCGTACATAAACTAGGTACGTGGGCCGCGGAGCCAGGCTGGATTAATTCCGACTAATAAGGTAAGAATAATTAAGTTATGGTGCCTAAATAGAAATTACGATGAAGTGACGTGGGTTAGGAGCGCTGAAGGGACCTATCTAGGCATGTAATCTGTTACCGTAGGCCAATAAAATTCTAATTGTTTTCCTAAAAGTTGTTACTAATTAACTATTCATTTTAAATAATTAGCAGAAGTGTGGTAATATTGTACCATCATTACTTTGGAGTACCTAAAAGTCTAGACTGGTTTCCTATTACAAGAAAAATACTAAAAAGTTATAGCAAATAAGCAAAACTGTACTGTGATGTTTGATTTCTAATACTGAAATGACCAAACAGGCATTTTTAGCTTTCCCTGAGGTACGACACGGCCTTAATATAGCTACACTCTTCAAAGTATTATAAATATACATCCGATACCTATTGGTAAAATATAAGCTGATACTAAACAACTAAAACCAGTTTAGAACCTAGGTTAATTCTTTGAAGCTGCGAATCCACCTTAATGGGAAAAGACCTTACAAGCTATGAGCTCCTACTATTATGAGACATAGAAATAATTTATTGATAACAACCTACTAATTAGCCTGATAGTACAGTCTACTTATACCATTTGAATTCACTTTAATGGTCAAAGACCTTATAAGTTATGTACTTACTTCTAATAATATGAAACACAAAAATATTTGATGGGAACAATCTAAATCAATCAGACTAATACCTAGTACAGTCTGCTTTATACCTATTAAAGTGAGTAAAGGATAACTCCTAAATATAATTGATTTAATTATTAACAGGGATAATTACCTGATTTACTACCTGTTAAAGATATACTAACTATAATTTGGTAGGCTATTAAATAATCACCCAGTCTGAGAGACAGGGGTAGAAGTTAATGGAAAAATAATTAACTTAAGTTCACTTCCTAAAAGTTAAGGATATTGAATAAATCAAACATCTTTCAATAAACTTAAGATGTGATAATCTGCCGAGGCAGCCAATACAATGTAGTTATATTGGTACTTTATAAGATCTGTATAATAAATACTAAGAGTAAATAAAAGTAATTTTACCTTTATTAATAGCATTCTATTTTAGCCACTGCCTGAAGTGGGCTTTTGGATAAATTATCCACCCTTTATAGAACTGAATATTAATTTTCTAATAAGACAAAAGGGCAGTCAGTTAATAATGTTACATTGTGATCTCTTTATAATAGACACAATAATCAGAGAAATAAGTGGGTCCTGTTGAATGCTGGCTTCCCACCTCTGTTCGATAAGTGATATCATAAGACATAAGTTATTGCATTGAATAATTAAGTTCTTAATGTGAAAAGGATATTTGGATGATAGCAAGCCCTAAGATAAACTCTTTGATTCATAAAGAGATAATTGAATATAGAAACTAGTAAATAATAACTTTCATATGTAAGATAAAATTAAATTTTGAGGAAAGATGTAAATACTCAGTTTAAGAGAATTAAAGCCACAGGCTAATTAATGTTAAAGTCAATCTGGTCAGAGCTGATATTAAACAATGAGCCGTTCAGCATGCTAATAGCAGGCGGGGCTATTAAATT
Organism: Scoparia ambigualis; assembly: GCA_963921215.1. Taxonomy (NCBI): domain Eukaryota; kingdom Metazoa; phylum Arthropoda; class Insecta; order Lepidoptera; family Crambidae; genus Scoparia; species Scoparia ambigualis. Next base: position 22,979,757 of record OY992506.1, read on the forward strand.
ACCAGAATCCTCTAATATGTCATATATTTCCACAAGACTTTTATGTAAATTGCACAAGACTTTTTATGTATCATGCTATTGTTAATAAATAAATAATACCTGCAAGCTAAGCTATCATCTGATTATCTTTGAGTGGTTAACAAATCCTCTCCGCAGCTGCAGTGAAGGATTTAGGTCACAGTTCAGACGGAGTCATTGCTAGGCTACACATATCTAGGATATTAGTTATTGACTGATAGGTAATTAGGTCAGGAGAAAATAAATTGACACAGGGTTAAGTCAATTACTAAACTTTCACGAAAAGAACTTGAGTTACTTAAAGGCGGTTAACAACGGAGGGTTCACTAGACAATCTGGCCAAAATAGTATTTATTATAATATTACATTGCTTGACTGAAATTCACCGCAAATAGAATTAAGCTATGCTAAGGTTCCATTATCATACAAACATTGCGCACTCTACAAAACCTCCAGACACAACCATTAGATTGTAGATAAATTAGGTTAAATAGTTTTTAGAATTAGATAATAAGTTAAGCTAAGGTAAAGGCGGCGATGATGTGTGTATGTATTATAAGGTGGAGAAATAGGTTAGGTCGACAAGTTACAAAACAAACAAACAAATCTTTCCTTTTAATAATATTAGTATAGATACAATATTTCCGATAGTCCATATGTTAAAATCGGACAGCAAAAACACGATTGTGAACATCCTAGAATAGCACAATCGAGACACAGGCCAACAACGGCTTAACTTCCGTCCAGAGTACGCAGGAGCTCGAGATAATTTAATTCGGCCACCGCTGCGGACACTCGAATTACGGCGGCACTTAAGTTGCTAAACTTTTACGATCCTGTTGCACCTTTTCTGTGTAATTGATTGAATATTACAATGTCTTGATATACGATGTGTTTGGTGTTAGGTATAGTTTAATAGTATTATACCTGCAACGGGGCATACTAGTAGGTGTGAAGAACAACCATTTGTGTGGGAGCAAACAAATAATAAATAATGCATAATAATTTTCGATCTGAAGTATGGAACAGCTGTTTTTTTAGGGTTCCGTACCACAAACGGAAAAAACGGAACCCTTATAGGATCACTTTGTTGTCCGTCTGTATCTGTCTATCAAGGCACTTTCTCTCGGGAATCCAGTTGAAATCAAAACGATATACTCAGGTCTCCAGTTTCTTGAAGCTGTAAAAAAATCAAACTCTTAAGTGAACGTAAAAAAAAGATACGGCCGTTTATAGCGCAAAAAAACGTATATTTCGACACTCACAAGGGAATCAAAATTTATAGGGTTTTGCCCGTTGACCTAGAACTATGAAATTTGGCAAGTATTAGCGTCTTATACTACAAGTATAGGGAAAAATCTGAAAACTATACATTTGTAATTAAATAATTTAAAAACAGGGTCTTTATGCCAGTGACCGCGCGCGGGGTTGTCCGTATTTTGAATTGAGTTAATCGTGTCATGTGGGGTATCGTATGAAAGGGCTTCATTGGCACAAGCTTATAACGATTTTTAATTATTTTTATAATGTGTAGTTATCGATTTTGAAAGAAGAATAAAAAAAATATACAATACTTATGCACCTACTATGTACGGAACCCTCGGTGGGCGAGTCCGACTCACATTTGTCTGGTTTTTTGCTGTTTTTGAGTTGTTCCCATATAGTGGTTCTTTATACTTAATAGGATAGGATGGCCCAGTTGCTTTCGCTTTTATAATATTTGTTAAGATAATATCACATGCCACTATCCAAAACTTACGTTAGTATAAAAAACTTTTTGTACTTACCTATTATACGATGATCAAGCATTTCATCAAAAGCAGAAATCTTACTCAAATTAGGACAGTCATCTTGATGATTAATGTTTGCTCCGGAAACTTGCTGAGTACTACGTTAATGTACCCAATTCTGAACAACGCAACGTGTCGACAGAACGATGTTTGATGTTTAATGATGAAAATTATAAGCAAAAATTAATAGGTTACCTATCTACCTACTGTAAACTATGTGTAATTTTTGTGTTAATTATTCTGATCTACTTAAAAATTTCTTCCTTACTTACTTACTTACTCTGATAAGTACTAGTGAAAAGTTTTCTTACTTACTTACTACTTACTCACTATGATGGCGCAGCGACCCAAAGTTGGTCTTGGTCGCCGACAAAAAGAGTCATCATTTTGGTCTGTCGTGCGTTATCGCCCTCCAATCTTGAACTTGGAGCTCATGCAAATCCCGCATGACCTGATCTTTCCAGCAGTATCTAAAAGTTTTCTAACCATACTTTATTATTCCGAATTATATTCTTCAGATAGAATAATTGCTTACCAATTTTTGATACCAAAAGCAGCATTGTTTTACACTGCTGCGTTTCGGTTGCACTTTTAATCGCCTCTGTGGTCTAGTGGCTAAGCTACCTGTTTCAGACCCAGAGGTCCCGGGTTCGATTCCCAGCGGGGGGTACATCTTTGTGTGCTCGGTTTGGTTAGTGGTAGGGCTGTTAAGTCCGCCTGGCTAGCTACCACCATCTTATCTAAGTCTGTCGCCATAACAACGATGTTTATAGCATTGTTGTGTTCCGGCATTTTGAGATAAGATAGCCAGTTCCTGAGTGGTTGAGGATTCCGGGTGAAGCGCGCTTCCACCTTCGGCCTTATCGTCACTTACCATCAGGTGAGATGAAGGCCAAGCGCTTACCCGTTGCCAATAAAAAAAAAACTAGACCGAATGAAAATACAGGGCATACAGAGGCATGGGAACAAAAGTTTCAGGCTGGCAGTGCGTGTGTGATACCCTCGGTTTTGCGTACATCCATGGACTAGAGTGGCTGGTTTCAATAATAATGTTACTTTCCGCTAGGTATAGTAACTTTATGGTTTCAATCAAGAGCGCTGTATTGTATGCCAGTTTGCTGGCTCAGTATCATTTATAAAATGATCGAGCTATTAATTGCCTATTAGCATTCTATTTCATCCGTTTGAAAAAATAAGACAACCTTGAAAAAGCTCTAGAATAAATATTGCGTAAGATAAGCTATTTGGTTTATGGAGTGTAGCGCAATCCTGTTTTTGAAAATATTTTAAAAGAAAAGCAAAATTGTGCAAACACGGTACCTAAGTATTTTTTTTTACTGAAAATAGCTCTTGTTGAAAGACGTCTTGGCTCGAGTAAGATTTGACCCCACGACATTTGGCAATTATGTCGACAGCCTTCTGGTGCTATTTTCAGTTACGATTATGGCATTGTGGAAGCAAAATAAGAAGCAAATGTTTTAACTATTAAATAGCAGTTGCATGTTAACCGGTTGTTGAGTTTGTTCTTTTGATGTGAAACTAAGGTTAAATTAAATATGTGAAACAGCGAACCGCCCGCGACTTCGTCCGCGTGAACACCCCGTATCCCGTGACAACCTTGACAAACCTTGCCTTGAGAATTACGACACAAGAAAAAAAATTAGCCAAATCAGTCGAGCCTTTCTGAAGTGAATATTTCGGCAATTGATTTTTATTAATATAGATTACACAAGATAGAAATGCGCATTTGAAAAAAGCACTTGAAACATTTAACAAGGGTCCCAATGTTTCGGTAGCTCAAGTTGGAAGAGCTTTCACCGGATTGTGTATTGTGTTGAGGGTTCGAGTCGCATCCCTCACTTTCAAGTAAAATTTTCAGTATCGTTCGTTGTCGTCCCAAAATTATTTTTTTAAAGATTTCAGACAGCGCCAGCAACTATGTAGCATTTTAAATGTTGTAAAATCATGGTAAGTTCAGACCTAATTGGGCTATTACACTTTGTTATATTGTTTACTTACCTAAGTATTATTATAATTATGACAATTGTAATTATGTTACTGTGTGTTCTAATAAATACATTTTCATTTCATTTATTATTTATTTATTATATTTTTTTTTTGTTATTCTTCATAAATGTTCGTATTTTCTCCATTTCTTATTATGTGTGTTAAAATATCTTATCCTAAAGTGGCAAAGCGAGCACTTATATGCTGAGTACAGCGACCCGAGCGGCTCGCTACGCATGACATGAGCTGCTCGTAAGTCGGTTTTTCGCATAATCCCTTTGAGCGTTACGTTACAAGACGTTATTTAAAAAGCTTTCCTATAATGTTTACCTAGGTTTCCCACTCAAATAAATTCAAAGTACAATTTGATTTACCCAACAACGTTTGGAGACATTCTGACAATTTCATAATTAATATACTCCAGTAACATATTTGGGCTTTCAATATGTTGTATAACGGTAAACTGACATTTTCAATAACGTATCATAATTACTGTTTTATTTTGAGTAAACAATAGAGAAGTAAGTAGATATTTCGACTACTACTAGATAAAAAATGTATTCCTTTTGCTGATGACATAACACTGACAATTAAAAATTAAGATAAAACTAATTTTCAACAAGAAGTAAACAAAGTGCTGTCAGATGCAGTAGCATGGTTGGAAAATAACAAACTTCATATAAATATAAGCAACACTAAAGCCTTACAATTTCAATCCTATAACTCTAGACCATTACCTATACAAATTACATGCAATGGGTCTCATTTAGAAATGGCAGATACATGCAGGTTTCTTGGAGTAAATATTGATAAAAATCTGCACTGGAAAAGCCACATTGACCTTATATGTAAGAAAATTGAGAGTTTCTGTTTTGCAATAAAAAGGCTAAGACAGACCGTATCAACAAACTCTGCAATAGCTGCCTACCATGGATACGTTTCCTCCGTGCTATGTTATGGATTGATGCTATGGGGGAATTCGGTAGACTCGGACAAAGCTTTTTGGGCTCAAAAAAGGTGTATTCGTATGCTTGATAATGCATGGTATTTAGAAAGTTGTAAGCCCTTATTTCATAAAATACAAAATTCTTCCATGGCCCTGCATGTACTTAAAGGAAGTATGCCTATTCGTTCATTTAAATGGAAACTATTTTAAAAATCGCTGTGAAACTACTGTGAGGCATACAAGGGCCCAGTACCGGAACCTGTTGTATCAACCTCCTCGTCGCAAATATATTTATAGTAAAAATATTTTTAATATGTGTATTACTATCTATAATAATCTGCCTGATGAGCTTAAACGTGAGAACACAGCTACATTCAAAAATAAATTGACCAAATGGCTGCAGGCACATTGTTTTTATAGCGTGAAAGAGTATATGGATAGGATCAAATAAATATTTTGTACTAATATTATTTTGCACACCTGCTTGCAGGTTGAATACATGTACACACATTTTATATTTAAGAACCCACAACTGTATTCTGGCAAATAAAGACATCTTTATCTTTATCTTTATCTTGACAATATAGAAATATACTTTTAAACAAAAGATTCTTTGGGATACAATAAGGTTAATAAAATATACGTACCTAAGTATAGTAAAGCTGTATAATTATATTACCTTTTGAAATATTAGGGTTTTATCTTAATTTCAACACTTTAACCTTTGAACTGCGGTCGCGCACTGATCAGTCCTCTCCTCATGGATTACAATTTCTATTGTGTCTATATACTAGTAGCGCCGCGTTCTAAGTGTTAAATAAAATACCTTACCTATTTATTGGGTATACAAGACTAAGAACTAAATGTTCAGTGTCAGTGACGCGTGATGTAGTGTTACCAACATTCGCCGTCCATATCCATCGCCGTCCGTTGAAAAAAAAACAACCTAACCTGTCTAGACATTTTTATCATGGCCCTTAATTTATTTAAAAAAAAAGATCCTAAGTACTTTATTTATTGTAGGTAAAAAATACATGCGATTGTGGGTGGAGGGGTGGGGGTAGTCTTAAACCTCACGGGGGGGGGGGGGTTAAAAATGCTATAAAAACATCACGTGATTAATGGACGGCCCCCTAATTGTATTAATATATTTCTTTGTATGACTTGGTGACGACATTGTAACTTTTGTTATCTCAGTCGAAGGCTCTCCTAAAATCCGAACTGGTGGTAGATTAGTTAGGTAGGTAGATAGGTAGGTAGAAAGTAGTTAAGTTAGTTAATAAGATTTAACTACTGTTAGTTAACTTTAGAATAATTATTATTCTATGTAGCAAGCTCAGTAACAAAAATAATGATAGCATAACAAGTATACACTGAAAGAACAAAAAGGTTGATTTTGCACGGGTTGGCGACAAATTAGTTGAATTAACAAAGTGATGGGTTAAAGCAACATGAACAAATTTTTGTTTTCACAGAAAAGTTTTTGTTGATATGAAAACAGTTGTTTTTACGTATTTGTACATGTAGGCGTAACAATTCATGTATAATTCAATAGGTAATTGTTGATTTTACTGTTCAAGTTGTTTAAATAACCATTTTTAAAGTTAAATTTACAAAATAAATACGTTAAAACAACAAAAGATATATGTAATAAGTTCAAATTACCGTAACTGATCAACAATACAGTTTTTGTTCATTCAACAAAACTCAAGAGTAGGTGCTATATTAAACATAAAATTTTATTGAAATATGGTAAACCCAACTAATAATTTCTTTCCATGTAGTAAAGTTGTATATTCCAGAGTGTCGTTTGATTACGCTTGACGCAAACAAAACATTGAGTTTTGTTTGTAAGTTAAGTAAGTTTTGAGCATGAAAAAGACATTAATAGCCGAGATAAAGTGAAAGTTCCCAAAAACTCAACTGTTCGCGTAATAGCTTTATAATTGTACTCCTGAGAGTGCGCCATGATAGTCACTCGCATTTACTTTAGATTATATTACTTATATCTTATTTACTGTTTAGTTTAGGCGTTTAAGGAAAACAAACCACAGTGCGTCTATTTTCTTAATGTATGAGGGCAAATACTGCAAGTTTATTTTTGAATTGTAATTGGTACATTTAAGTAAAACTAATCCTACTAATATTATAAACGCGAAAGTTTGTAACTGTGGATGGATGTTTGTTACTCTTTCACGTAAAAACTACTGAATGGATTTGGATGAAATTCGGCATAAAGATAGTTTATAACCTGGATTAACACATATAATACTTTTTATCCTGATATTTTTACGGGAACGGGAACCACGCGGGTGAAACCACGAGCGGTATTTGATAAACGACTGCCTGATGAATCGCTGACTGTATATTGCGAAGCTCAGAGCGAGCCGTTATTACTACTTACTTACTGTGACACACGGGAGTCTTCGCGACTGTGACATACGGGAGTGTTCATGAATGTTGATGATAGCTATCGACGCGACGATCGAAAGTTCCCTTTACGAGCCCCTGATTATATGCCGGCATTTCCGGTGAGGGCGCGTTCACGCCGCTCTGTTTTTATTCGTAATGTTTAGGCTAGGCAAGCTACATGCGATCACAAAGAGTTATTAGAAACATCCTTTCACCTAATTATGCTGCTCCACAAAAAGTAACTCTGGTGTGGACGAACCCAAAGGTTCAGTTATACATACATACTCACGACTATTATCCCCTAAGGGTTAGTCAGAGACTAAGCAATAGCCGTGTCCACACCGGCTCGCGAGCTGTTTGGCTCAGACTTCTTGCTCGCGAGCCGTGGCACCAGAGGCAAATTTGAAAGGTTGCTAGCGGGCCCCGCGAGCCAAAGTGAGCCAGTGCAACCTTTCAAATAAATTTTTCTCGGGTGCCACGACTCGCGAGCAGGAAGTCCGAGCCAAACGGCCCGCGAGCCGTGCTTGGCCGGTGTGGAGGTGGACACGCGCGACAACTTCGTGCGCGACCTTTACGCGGATCAATTTCTTCCGTGGTAGCGTCTGGCACAGATATGTCTAAATTTTAGCTACAACAATATTAACCTACAAAACAGTTCTCTGCCATAGTCCATGTTTCACCGAATAACGATTGCACATGTTATCAGCGTCATAGGTGGTGAGCTTATCGCCGCTCTATGCTGTTGGATGTATGTGCAGTATTTAGTCAGTTAGTCGCCTTTTACGACACTCAAGGTAAGAGATGGGTTGGTATAGTATCTATTCTTTTAATGAGCCGCCACAGCGCCACTCACACAGGTTACAGGTTCAGGTATATTACAAATTGAAAAGTGCTGAAAAAAATTCACGAGCAGGATTCGAACCCTTCAGTTACATTGTTTTTAACATTGAAAATGTTTTTTCGATCTCTCCGGTAGGGCCCCATTTTCGCTGAAAGTGTGTTTGCCCCGTGATATATAGTGGTTTAAGGCTATGAGGACGTACGAGAGCTCAAAAGACGCAGAATTTGAATAGCTTTCAGATGATGAAAAAATTTTTTGTAAAAGTCGAAAACTTTTCTCGGAAATTGAAAAAAAAACAAAAAAAACCTTGATTTTGTAACACCTTTCCTCGGAATATCTTCGATATATCGTGAATGAGGTCGAAAATCGAAAAACTGACAGAGACGCCTAGAGATATTGAGACGGGGAACATTTTATGTCTTATACTTTTTTTGTGGGAGTAATAGGAGCCGTACCCAAGTAACACATAAGCAAGATAACAGTACACACTTAGAACTTTTAACAGTTCAAAGATGAATATGGTTTGTGTAAGAGCTTTGGGAATAGCCATATACTGAATAAAGTTGAGTACGGACCCTTAAAATACTTAACGCTTAATAAATTCTGTATTTCTGTCCTTTCCTTCTTTACGCCTAATAACCAATCTCCGTAAGATTATTGGACAGACGTTAAAAAGCATTACGCATTCCAGGTGGCTTAAATCTGAAAAACAGTGCCTTCGGCAGCATTTATCTGATTAACAATAATCTATACTGCTATTATTAAAGCAGTACTAAGCTTGTAGCGTTTGAAACAGCTAATTGCTGAATAAAGTATCACCTTCTGAATAATATTGTTTACATAATTCTGGTATACAGCTTGATACTGAATAATTGTTTTTACTTTATCTTTAAACTGTATAAGATTCTATGTTTTACTAATTATTCAGCTGCTGAATAAACAATATTATTTGTGTTTTTAATAAGCTTATTTCAGTATAATAAAGAGTTTCAACTAACTTATTCAAATTACAGACAACATTTGTATTGATATAGCGCCCATAGTTTAAATATTATTGTACCTACGTATTTATTTTATGCGTTGTTTGAATCATGGATCGAAAGTCGTGGCAAAAGCGTAAAGAACCGGTCATATCGAAAGAAAATTGTTAAAAGAATATTTAAATATCAGCAGTAGTAATTGTCCAAGTGTCATCAGCAGTAAAGATCATGACAGGATTTGTGAAAATAGTTTAAACAAAACTGAACCCAGTCCCAATCAGCAAGCGTGTTTTCCCTTTAATGATGAGGGTTCCGTCCCCAAAAAAAATATAACAGATTTTGGGATTGGAAAACCGAAAGATCTAAAAATCTAAGTATACAGAAAATTTCATTTCCGAAATGGTTATTTTATTAGCAGAAGGTATCGTAATACAAGAAAATAAAACTAACGTTGCGATGAAATGTTTTATTTGCGTTGTTTGTTTGTTTCATCGTAAGCCAATCTGCGCGAGGTTGGACACTGCTGTCTTTACTTAATTAATAAATCCGCATTATATCTTGGCCATCGAAGTTGTTCTTTGTTCTCCCATTGAGTCGGCACAGTACACAAATCTAAATGACCCTTACAACGTGTTGAAATTATTTTAAACGTCATTTTTCTGAAACGAAATATAAATTATAATTAATAATATAATAATAAGTCCGCCATTTGTACATCCTATTGTTGTGCAATAAAGATTAAATAAACTAGGACCCAGTGCACACCACACACACGAAACATGCAATTTTTTTAAAACATAATAGATACCTACTATTAATATAATAGTCACTTTCACGAAAAAAAAAATAACAAAGATGCTGTGATTTTAAATGTAAGTAATCAATTTAGTGAAAGCCTGATGGGAAAGTTACACATTATAAAAGGTTTTTGTGCGTTCGATTAGAGAACCCTAAAAATGTGAGTAACTAATTTAGAAATGTGGTCAACTATATAAATGTTATTCATAAGTAAGTGTAAAGAGACTACTCTTTTTCAAGTTATAGTTTAGTAACAAAACATGTGTGCACTTTTATTCAGCATTATAAAACAAAACATCGATCGCCATTGAAATCTTTGTAATTAATTCTTACAAGGAATTTACGAGATCGCCAAAATGCTTATTAATCTTACAACTACAACATTTCCAACTCAAGTCATGTTATTTTGTTGGATAAAATGGCTAGAATTAGATAATTCATCACAAGTACTTTTGTCAGACCTAGTATGTATGTATGAAAATACTATTTACAACTAATTATCTTGATTATTAGCGAGGCGCGTCATAAAAATGAAAACAAAACACGTACTATTCACGACAAAATTACTTGCGCACTAATAATTAACATGTAGCTATGTAGACCGCTAACTTGTAAATTAAAATTTACTTACCGAATAACTTAAAGTTCACGTCATGTCAAATAAAGGTATCGACATTAAATTATTGAACCCAATTTATTTCTTCTTTTCCCTTTTTCTATGAATATTGCTTGCATAAATGTCAACAATAAATTAAATGCTTAATAAATTCTGAATACTCTAACCAATTCGACGTAGCTGAATAACTGAGTTGTAAAAGCTTAATAAAAGCAATGTTTGCAGTTATTCAAAAGTTATTAAGCTAATTGAAACATTATTAAGCTCCTACTCAATTGTTACTCAGATGTTATTCAGCGTTAAGCATTCAAAATTGGGGCCCTTTTTGCTTGAATAACAGCTGAATAGACGGTACTCAGGCGTTATTCAGCTTAGTATTCAGCTTATGCTGTTGATGAGTGCTCTTAATCAATCTTTATTCAGCACGTCCGTGTTACTTGGGTATGCTCCCTCTTAGCGGCGCGTGGAGCGTCGCCGTGCGGTATTACCACATGAGTAGTTACTCATGTGGTATTACTCGAGCGTCATAGTCCTGTGGAACTTCGCAGCTTTGAGATACGAAGATCTTTTAGGACTTAATACTCGTAGACGCGGAAAATTAAGGGCTTTAGGATAATATAAACAAATTTTGGAAAGGTCTATAATTGCTTTTGAAAAAAAAAATTATTAATAATCTATAGGTAATAGCTAGGTTAATTTTCCATGCCCTTTCGAGTCGTGTAGAGCACGAGATCTGTGAATTTTTATAACGTTGTAGTTCTACTTATCTCGACCTATCGATTACGATAAGAGTATAAACTAAAAGTTTTAAAAATGGAACGTATTGTTCAACAGTAAACCCTTGTTGCAAGTGATTGTGTAAAACACTGTAAAACTTCGACTTTAACATCAAGGCAACGCTCGGTTCGCAAAAGGCCGCGGATTCGAGATACACTGTCCGTTTTATTAGTTTCGATAAAACTTTTAAGCGTCCGGTTAACCCAGGTGTAACTTAATTAAAAACGTGATTAAAGTTAAACATGGGTTTTTTCAGACGCAAAATTTTTATCAGTTTTTTTTTTGTAAATAGTTTTTAAACTTAGATTGTAAGTTTACGACATAATATATACTTTTGTAAGTTTCGTTACTTTTTCAAAAAGCTGTACATTTTCTAGTTTTTCATGTTTCTTGCGCCTATTTTCGTCCACAGCTAAAAGATGTCAAGTAAGGTAAAAAAAAAATTGAATGTTTCAATAGGACTTTTAAATAAGTTTATTTAAATAATGAGTTTTTGACTGAATTAAGTAAGAAAAACTTAATATAACTTAACTAATGGCTTCACGCTCAACGCATTAGAGCATTTTCACGTAGTACATTTTGTGATAGTATACATACGATAGAACGGTAGATTGAATTGAAAATGGAGTTTCACAACATGATTGTGTTGTTACGAAAACAACTCTGGTGAAACTACGACTTTTTACTTTGGCTTCGTGCGAATGCTGTTGTAACGGTACAGCATGAATGGTATCCGTCCGTTAGTAAGGAATGCATGGGAGTAGCACTAAAATAAATATTAATGCGTAGCACCATTAATAATAAGCATGAAAAGGGAATAATAAACTAGTTCAGAATAATGGTCAGTGGTCTAGCGCTTTATCTTTAGTTTGAATTTCGCGGGGACTGCTCTGTGTGCTCCTTGCGACATAGGCGCCGTCTAGCGTGAGTTATTTACTTGAGCTTCGCATAAGGTTGCTAGTTTGACTTCTTTATTTTGAATTTCGCGGGGACTGCTCTGTGCGTCCCTTGCGACATAGGCGCCGTCTAGCGTGAGTTATTTACTTGAGCTTCGTGTTAGGTTGGCAACGGGCTTTATCTTTATTTTGAATTTCGCGGGGACTGTTCTGTGTGGCCTTATGACATAGGCGTAGGTTGGCAAGCCGGTAGACATGCGGGCGGGCGCCACCTATGGTCGGAATACGGAACTTTTTATAATTTCCCAAAATATAGGATTATTGGCTTAAGTGGAGGATTATTAAGAGGGAATTGTTAATAGAAGGCTACATTTAGATATTCAAAGATGAAATATTGGCTATCTGACGAGATTTGGTTAGATTATGGGAAAATTTTAGAATTGCGCGGCGAAAGCGGCAATGAGCGAGCGAGAGGTTGAGAAAAAGACAGAAAGAGAGGTCGGATGATAGCTCCACGTGGCGCGACGCGAAGGCGGGGGGGCGTCGGGGAAGCGGCTAGCGATTGGTTGAAGGGAAGAAAAGCGGACTCGCGCGGGCAAATCTTAGGCGCGCGTGGCGGGAAAGTTAAGATGCTTGGGAAAATTAGCGGACATTCAGTTTTGGGACGTCAACGGAGCGGTCCAACTTAAGAGTGCGGTACGACTCATACGGGAAAAATAGCGTCCGAGCTTGATAGTGCGCTAAGTGATATTCGAGCTGCGATATTAATTAAGATTTGTGAAATTGAAAGTTATTAATAAAGTAAACTATTGCGATCGCAACTCGAATCCGTTAACAGAATGAAGTATTCTGGGGTACATCGGCGGAAACGAGTCACGGTGACAACAAAACCCTATGTACCTTTCAACAGACTTCGGTCTGGATGATCTTTGATTGTATTTAATAAGATCGGCGTTTTACACTATTACGCTAAACAATACACTATCTTCGACGGAGTAATGGGGGAGAGACAGTTGTCTCCCTAGTGAAAGTTGAAGATAGGTCAGACACCATTTAGCTGGAGGTAGACCCGTATGACCCAGTCCAATCTCGAGTCTATCTCCATACATACAGTGTAGTGATAGGAAAATAACACACTGAGTATACTGGCTCGACTGATAGAACATTTAGGAGTTAGTTGCTTTCAGGGGCAATGCGACTCTCACCACACACCACGAATTTAAATTAAATGAGGCTTGGCCTAGTTTGCAAGGTACACAAGAGGGACTGTTAGTTCGACAAAATATAGGCATTTTCAAGTGAGGAAAGTTGTAGGAATCTATAGGTAGGCGGATATATATATGGTTAGTTATTAATTCAGACTAATAAGGCAGGGATAATTAAGTTACGGCGCTAAATAAAATTATGATGAAGTGATGTGGGTCCTAGCTAGGCAAGTAATCTGTTACCGCAGGCCGGTAAAATTCTAATTGTTTTCCTAAAGTTGTTACCAATTAATTATTCATTTTAAATAATTAACAGAAGTATGATAATATCGTACCATCATTACTTTGGAGTACCTAAAAGTCTAGACTGGTTTTCTATTACAAGAAAAATACTAAAAGTTATAGCAAATAAGCTTAGTCGTACTGTGATGTTTGATTTCTAACACTGATATGACCAAACAGGCATTTTTTAGCTTTCCCTGGGATGCAATACGATCTCATATCGCTACACTCTTCAAGGTGTTAAAGTTTTACATCCGATACCTTAGCAAAAATAAGCTGATACAAACTGAACAACTAAAACCAGTTTAGAACCTAGGATAAGTCGTTGAAAGAAGACATTGCAAGCTATGAGCTTCTAATAATCTGAAACATAGAAATAATTGATTGATAACAACCAGCTAATTAGCCTGACAATGGTCTACTAATACCATTTGAATAGACCTCTTAAGATATGTAAGTACTTACTTCTAATAATATGAAACATAGAAATATTTGATGGGAACAATCTAATCAATCAGACTAATACCTAGTACAGTCTAATTTATACTTATTAAAGTGAGTAAAAGATAACTTCTAAATGTAATTTATTTAATGATTAACAGTGATAATTAACTACCTACTAAAGGTATACTAACTATGATTTAGTAGTCTATCAAATTAACCACTCAGTCTGAGAGACAGAGGGTGTAAGTTAATGGGAAAATAATTAACTACATTCACTCCCTAAAAGTCAGGGATGTTGAATAAATTAGGCATCTTTCAATAAACTTGAGATGTATTTATACTTTATAAGATCTGTATAATGAACACTAAGAGTAATCCAAAGTAATTTACTTCAAATGATAGTATTCTATTTCAGTTCACTTCCTAAAGTCAAGGATATTGAATGAATTAAACATCCTTTAATAAACTTAAGATGTGATAATCTGCCAATGCAGCCAATCCAATGTAGTTATATTGGAGCTTTACAGGACTTGTATAATAAATACTAAGAATAAATAAAAGTAGTTTTACCTGTATTAATAGCATTCTACTTTAGCCACCGCCTGAATTGGCGTTTTATTAAATTATCCACCCTTTACGGAACTGAATATAAGTTATTGCATTGAATAATTAAGTTCTTAATGTGAAAAGGATATTTGGATGATAGCAAGCCTTGAGATAAACTCTATTGATTTATGTGGAATAATAAGAATTTAAATTGCTAACACATAGTGCATAATGTAAAATGAAATTAAATTTGAGGAGAGATGTAAATTCTCAGTTAAAGAATTAAAGGCACAAGCTAATAATTAAAGTTAAAGCCAATGTGTCGGAACTGTAATTAAACCATGAGATGTACAGTACGCTATGGAGCGGTGGTGGGGCTCATAAATTGCACCAGGCTTCTTATGTATCATGCTACTGATAATAAATAATAATACCTACAAGCTAAGCTATCATCTGATTACCTTTGAGTGGTTACAAATCTTCCCCGCAGCTGCAGTGAAGGATTTAGGTCACAGTTCAGACGGAGTCATTGCTAGGCTACACATATTTATGTTATGATTTATAGACTGGTAGGTAATTAGGTCAGGAGAAAATAATTTAACACAGGGATAAGCCAATTACTAAACTTTCACGAAAGAACTTGAGTTACTTAAATGCGGTTAACAACGGAGGGTTCACTAGACGATCTGGCCAAAATAGTAGTTATTATAATATTACATTGCTTGACTGAAATTCACTGCAAATAGAATTAAGCTATGCTAAGGTTCCATCTTCATACAAACGCTACACACTCTACAAAACTCCAGACACAACCATTAGATTGTAGATAAATTAGGTTAATTAGTTTTAAGAATTAGATAATAATTTAAGTTAAGGTAAAGCGGCGAGGATGTGTGTATGTATTATAAGCTAGCTAGGCATATAGGTGTGAAAGGCATTAGATTTAGGTTTAGATTTAGGTGTAGCAATTTAATATTGTGGGGAGGTTACAATTTGGTAAGCCATGACCAGGATCAGAAAGTTAAGTTATAAATTATCATTAATATAGTTGTATTGGATTTCAGTCAAGCGGTAATACTTTAATTTAGAAGTGGGATTTTTCCCACAAATTGTTGTCGTGTTGCGATGCGTGAGTTTAGAATTGGCTTAATAGGGAATAATTCAATGAAGATTAATTAATTCAGAGATATTGAAGAATTATAATTTGACACTTTTCACAATAAACGTTGTTATCTTCTAAAGTTGATTCATACACTTTGTATTACGGGCTCTTGATAATGGGTGAATTATAATTTGACACTTTTCACAATAAACGTTGTTATCTTCTAAAGTTGATTCATACACTTTGTATTACGGGCTCTTGATAATGGGTGAATTATAATTTGACACTTTTCACAATAAACGTTGTTATCTTCTAAAGTTGATTCATACACTTTGTATTACGGGTTCTTGATAATAGATTAAGACCAATATTGTAGACAGTCGCAATGAGAGCTGGAGCTAAAATTTTGTTGTACGAAATCTGTAACAAAAAGATTCTCAGGTTAGGTTAAAGGTCAAAGGAGGAGATAAAGCTACAAAACAATAGCGTAATGAGTATTATTTGAAATACAATACCTTTCAGTTATTATCTTTTTCTTCTTTATTTAATGGCGGATTTCGCCAGCATCAGGTACCGTGCGTTGTTGGTTTTCCAAAGTTTAATGAGTGAACAAAGTACTTAGATATAGTCAATAACCAAACTATTCCGGGGGTCTGGAGTATTAAATTTTAAAATTGTTGAGTTATCTGTGAATACTGAAACCTTTAGTAATTGTTTCCTTGAATACTGAAACCAGGTATCCAATTTTTGTTGTTGACGTTAGGAGCTATGGTAACTGTAGTTTTGTTTCTATTCCTGGTGATAGATTTCATATAGGCATAGGCAACTGGTTCATACAGCCTTGTGTTGAGTTATTTTTAGGATCGTAAAAAGTCGATAGGGTGCCATAGTTCAACGTTTATTGATTTAGAAAGATTTGTAGAATAGGGGGCGGTTTAATTATTATTGCTGTCGGATGGAAAGGCAAGGGGGCGAGATTGGACAGAATTAACCAACTAAGTTATTGCAGGATTCAATTTATATTATAGGACGGCGATATGCTGTACAATATTATAAAGTTATGACGCTAACAGCATAATATAAAACTAATAATAATTATATTTTGACTAATAATCGTTGAGCGATTGCGGTTTTTAGTTGATGTGCTATTCCACGTATTATATTTTATTTTGTTGGTTATGTTAGAGAAAAAAAATATAATAATGTACTTGAGTCTCACATCTGAAATCCATAGAGTAGTTAGGCTAGTCAAGGACTATTAAATCATTTGTCTATGGTTGGACCATAGAGACCAATGATTTAGCGACACCATAAACAATCTAGAATTAGGAATGATTATAAAACATGAAGTCATAAAACCAATCGGAGAGGAAACTTCCTTATCGCGTAATCATGTGATTTTGTAATAGCAAGCGGAATCACCTGTTATTTTCCATACCTGTTATTTTTAATACCTGCGATTTTTACATTGAAAGAGATTTTCCTAATATTTATCACGTAGTAGATTGGAATGCAATGACATTGTGGTGGAATTATTATTATGTGACATGTAGATGGGGACAATTGCTCTGCACAAGGAAAATGCCGCTTCATTTAGTTAGTTCGCTAAAATCCTAGGAAAAGTAACATAAAATAGTATTACGGTTCAAAACACACGCGTTGATGAGGAATCGCGATTATAAGTAATAACAAGTAGCAGGGATGTCATGTAGGGGATAGAATCATATGACTATTCATTGCTAGTAGGAATTTTGGGTTAAAAGCAACGTAGTTTGGGATGCATAATATAAACGGATAAATACGTCTAGTAGGCGATAAAAGTCGTTACCGTCTGGAAACAACTATCTAATATCTACTCTGTTGTGGGGAGGTTACCTATTAGCGAGGCTAGATGGCGTTGGATTACCAATAAAAGATTTTATTTTGGATGATGGTAAAAGGGTGCGGTCTAATAATAATATGTATAATTGAAATACTCTTGCAGCGTTGTGAGTAGTCGTTACCGGTAATCGTCGCTTCTTACCGTATAGTTGAAATCGTGTTAAATAGTTAATTATGAAGGTTTATAAAGGACTATTATTAGCCTAAGATGAGGTTAATGTACGCAGAGGTAAAGCTCGCTGGGCAAAGCTTACTATACCTACTTAACTAATATTATCAGTTGTGAGTTACCTAGAAATATCTAAGTCGGGAGAGCGGTGAAAAGAAAAGACCTTACTACATGACTAATTAGTTAGGATAGGTAGAGATAGATAAATCATTAAATTCACTGGGTTGGATTAGCCTATTAAGAAGAGTATCTTGCACAATTGTCTATCTCCGTTGAACGATTAAGATGTTGAAAAAAAAAAAAATGATATTACTAGTTAAGTGTTGTGTGAGAAAGTGTAGGAAGTATACTAGTGGTAGCATAGCACAGAATAGGGAGTAGTGAGTTTATTCTACTACAAAATATTATATATATTTTATAAATCACATCCAATCAGTACTTGTTACAATACTCAATTACAGTACACAAAGCAAAACATAATCACCCATTTTACAGACAAAAACATTGAATCGGATGCTTGACCGCGTCTACATAAGCCAGCAGCTTTGCTTGTGGGTAAATCGAAAGAGGCACTTGTATAAGAGGCTGGTACTGACTAATCGGGTAGTGCCGAAGGAGAATATTCTGACGCGTATCCCAGACGCTAGCTTTGGTTAGTTGATGGTTCTTCTAGGGCAACCCTGCCGACTTACTAGGGATCATTGACTAGTCGAAGTTTGATTCTACACACACACGACACTAATCTATTATATTTATAAGTACATTAGAACCTGCACTTGGTTATATTTAATTATTGGTTTTATATAAATATATTTGGGCGGAGATACTCTTGTGGGTGAGAAAGTGTAGGAAGTATACTAGTGGTAGCATAGCACAGAATAGGGAGTAGTGAGTTTATTCTACTACAAAATATTATATATATATTTTATAAATCATATCCAATCAGTACTTGTTACAATACTCAATTACAGTACACAAAGCAAAACATAATCACCCATTTTACAGACAAAAACATTGAATCAGATGCTTGACCGCGTCTACATAAGCCAGCAGCTTTGCTTGTGGGTAAATCGAAAGAGGCACTTGTACAAGAGGCTGGTACTGACTAATCGGGTAGTGCCGAAGGAGAATATTCTGACGCGTATCCCAGACGCTAGCTTTGGTTAGTTGATGGTTCTTCTAGGGCAACCATGCCGACTTACTAGGGATCATTGACTAGTCGAAGTTTGATTCTACACACACACGACACTAAAATATTATATTTATAATTATCTTAGAGCCGGCTTTAATTATATTTAATTGAGGAACGGTAGAAATTATATATGCTGAAGAGATGTTAGTAGGAATACGATAGGCGGATTAGTAGAGAAAAAAAAAAAGAAATGCTTCTCGAGGATACCTGAACGGATGATGGATAATTGTGGAAGGTGGATATTAATTGAGCTTGGGAGCAAAATAGGTGTCGAAAGAAAAATATAATAATAGTGGTAGAGAAAAAGAAAAAATAGTTGACTGGCTTGAAGTCGAGATTTAACTGCTAAATTAACGAGTTATAGCACTGTTACGCTATAGGGATAACAATAGCGTATGTTATCACATCAATTATAAAGGCGAGTTGCGGGCGGATGTCACGTCATAATCATTAGTTAAATCGTTTTATCATTTTAAAAGTTAACACCAGCTACTTATAAAACAGTGATCGATTATATATACCACAATTTTAAGTTGCAGGATAAATTTAAACTCATAGTCCGCAGAAACATTCAAGCCGGAAATAAAGCGATGATATTGCGAGCTGAGAATAAATTTCTTAGTGTAAAATTTATTAATAAGTAAATCCCTGATATTGCGTTATCGAGATTACAATACAAAATCAACTATCACAATTCGAATCATACAAAGTAATTATTTAGATGTTATCTCGCGTCGACAGGTACAAAATTTAATTTAGATGGGTAAAGAAATTAGAACTGAAATGGGTTTCGGATGTGTGACGTTCTTAGGATACGTACTGTTTAGTAGCATAATTTAAATTTAATAAAATCGGCCGAATTAGACATAATTCGTTTTGCGGATATATATATTTAATCGAGATTATTGTGGAGGTAGCCATAGTTCAAAGTTTACTAAACCCGACCTAGAGTCATAGCCTATCTTTATATGTCAGAAGAAAATAATAAATTTATAAGTAGTAGATTTTAAAGTCAATAGTAAATTTATTTTCCCGAGGTGCGACCTGAAACCTAGTTCGCACTAGGCCATTCAAATACTTTAACCGGTAATGTTGATTATAATAAATAAAGATGTTCGGGATTTATAATAATATTCTAATACTGCTATATTAAAATTGTTATTATGAAATTAAATAAGGTTGCTTAACAATTGGCAACTAATTATTAACTCAAGAATTTGTTTAGTACAAAGTAAATGTCTACAGGTTTAGAAATTATAGGACGAACGAAACGCGGTTTTGACTTGTGGGAAGGTCAGCGCAGACTGTCAAAGCGGTATTATCTTGTTTTGGTTATTTATTATATTAATATGAATTGCTAGAATTCTTAAATAATCTAGATTATTGGCATCTAATATGTACGTGATGAAATTGTAGATGATTAAAATTAGTGCTAAGGTAGGTTATTGTCGAAATTATGGCACAACCTTAAAATTGTTAGTTAATGTGAACTGCATGTTGCATCTAGATTGTTTTATACAAACTAATTAATTGACAGTTTTCACATATGTAGGCCGGGACATTGAGTTGATGAAATAGTGTTATCAAAATCATTCATCACGGAAAGATAAAGATATTTTTATTTGCAAGTGTGAATACAAAAGTTTACTTCGGTTAGTATTATTCTGTTCTATACTAGTTTTGTGGTAGCGTTTTACCTAGGGTTGTTCTAAATTATAGGTAATTAATTGTTAATTGTCTGTTGTTGTCTTCTACGTTAGAAGAGGAACGGAGAAAGATAAGGGGGACTCATTTTGTTATAGTCAGCTGTATGATAGATAATCCTTCTAGTAAATATTTCTTGTGATTGCGGTAGTAACATAGAATGTTTATAGGATGTTTTGTTCATTAACTAATTATCTTCACCGCAGCTGTGGATAGGGATGGCTAAAGTATGTGAACAGGGGTGGAGAAGATAGGTCATTATAAATTAAAATAAATACTTGAATTGCAATATGCCTGACTAAATAGTGCGAAGAGATGGAGTAACTATGTTAGAGAAATTCTCTATTGCATAATATTCGAACTTTTGACATTTTCAATTGTAACTTTAGAATTTTGATTAGAGTATTTAACTAAGCGGGTCCAACGAAGAAGGCATGCTGAAAGCGAGGTCTTTGGTCGTCTATGCACACAATAAAATTATAGATGACACAAGGGAGCATTCTTAATTGGCACTGTTAAATTAGTAAAAGTAGCTTGTTTAGGGTGTTCGAATATTTTTAGTCGCACAGGGCACAAATAGAACTTAGTTAAGCGTGTAGGGTTTATTTTGATTTACCTGGTGAAGTAATTGAATCGAAGTTTCGGAACTGTGCTGTAGAAGTGGGAATTACTCAGCACACAATAAAATTAAGTGGTTTCCATTTAGCTTCATTTCCTAAACTAGCCTTTCTTAAAGTTGCGGAAATTCTGCTGTAAGGTGGTTCCTTTGGGGGCGTCTTGTGAAGTCTAAATCAGGACAATTATACTTGACTAACCTAGAGAGAGATAATGTCTTAGGCTGCAGAAACAGAGGCCATTGATGGCATTTCATTTTGGCGTGGTCAGGGGATCTCGTGTTGCTGGGGAATTTTACCATCTGGACGGAAGGCTGAAAAGTAAAGTAGAATGCATAATGAGTAACCAATTAGAGTTACAAACATTCGGGAGATTACCATCTTAATAATGTGTCTTGTGCGAGTATAAAATTAAAAACATCTAATAAAAAAAAAATAAAAAGAAACTAGCACTATTGAATCACGCAGTTTGGAATTCAGTAAATACGAGAAAGAACTCACGATATTAATTACCATGAATACTAAAACTAAGTGTCACCTTCAGTGGCTTATTATTTACCGATTTGATCGTTATTAGTTATATAAAAGGTAGGAAGTTAAGTAGAGTTGTGGGGGCGGATAAGATAGTTACCGGTCTGTTTATTTTAATAGGAAAATGATATTTTTCAAAGGTATAGGAAAGTAAGGGGATATTGACGTATTATATATTAGCAAATGAGACTAAATGTTGTCTTTCGTGCATAGTAATAACTAGGGATGAGACATAGTTACTAGATAGGTTTTTTCATAAGTATTTGCTTATACGTATAAGCTCAGTACTTGTCAATTAGTATACAATGTCCAACGCGTACCGGGGTATTAACAAGTACTTATCGATGACGCATACATTGACAGTTAGATATACATAGCACACAAACTTCTAATAGATCTGAACTACGGGGTAGCTAGTTCAAAACTCAAGGACGTGTTTCGAGATGCGTACCCCCTTAGAGTGAATGAGTTTTTCCTAGGTATTTACGATCGACAACCTTATTGTAAGGCGTTAAGACCTCTATTTGTATGCACGGTGAGTGGGTGTCACTGCGTACCGGACAGAAGCGAGTCTAGTATTCTATCTCGGTTATTTGCAGGATTAGACATTAGATGTATCTCATCTAAAATAAAGTTATAACTCTTGGGCGATGATGGTATGCCTAATGGTTTTGGTTGTTATGGGGGGGTTTGGTTAAGATTTCTTATCCGCGGAGAGGAAAATAGGTTTCGGTTGAAAGAAGTAGCTAATTAGGGATTGTGGAGGACGCGGGTTCGATCCCTGCCTGAGGTAGACAATTGTTCCGACGTTTCGTTAGCTTAGGTAATTATATAAGTTAAGATGAGATTGGTAGCGTTGAAATATGAAGGAAAGTTTTAATTCAAATTATTAATTATTATTCATTAGCCTAGTTGGAACTAAAACCATGACGCTAAGTGGTTGATGCTTCACCCACGAAAGATCCCAGGTTCGATCCCTAGGTTGCAACATTTAGATGCGGAACAAGTTGTAAGAAAAGACGTAAGTTAAAAGAAGGCCATGATGACAGATGTACTTGAAATTATTCTAGGAAAATAATTTAAAGAATAGAATAATTGAATGGTTCGGAAGATGTTATAAACTTACGTCGGAATCGTCATAGAGTTGAAGAGTTTTCGCTAGGGGGCGTTAGTAGACAGCGCAAGAGACTGTTATATTGATTTAAATTATAGTAAGATTTGTTGTTATGATGGTAAACAAAAGGCAAATCATTATTCGGCGGTTGTGTATGATTAGAGACATGGTAGATGTCTAAGTTATTGGGAAATATTTACCGAGACTAAGTTTACTGGGATTTCGTTTCGAACACGAGAACTGGGTATGCGATTATGATTTTGTGTCAGTTGAATAGAATGAGGGGTGTGGGCTTTTTTTTGCAATGAGAAGCTTATGGAGGAAGGAGTCATTAGGGATTTGGGGAGGAACTATAAATAGTAGGAATATCTTTGAGGGCTAGGATGACAATGAGGTTGGCAAGGAAGGAGGTGCTATTTTGTACTTAATTAAGTACAGGGTTTAGATATAATTCGCCGCAGATAAGAGTGGTACTTTATCTGCTTAAATTCTATCGGGGGCGGCTGTAACGGTACAGCATGAATGGTATCCGTCCGTTAGTAAGGAATGCATGGGAGTAGCACTAAAATAAATATTAATGCGTAGCACCATTAATAATAAGCATGAAAAGGGAATAATAAACTAGTTCAGAATAATGGTCAGTGGTCTAGCGCTTTATCTTTAGTTTGAATTTCGCGGGGACTGCTCTGTGTGCTCCTTGCGACATAGGCGCCGTCTAGCGTGAGTTATTTACTTGAGCTTCGCATAAGGTTGCTAGTTTGACTTCTTTATTTTGAATTTCGCGGGGACTGCTCTGTGCGTCCCTTGCGACATAGGCGCCGTCTAGCGTGAGTTATTTACTTGAGCTTCGTGTTAGGTTGGCAACGGGCTTTATCTTTATTTTGAATTTCGCGGGGACTGTTCTGTGTGGCCTTATGACATAGGCGTAGGTTGGCAAGCCGGTAGACATGCGGGCGGGCGCCACCTATGGTCGGAATACGGAACTTTTTATAATTTCCCAAAATATAGGATTATTGGCTTAAGTGGAGGATTATTAAGAGGGAATTGTTAATAGAAGGCTACATTTAGATATTCAAAGATGAAATATTGGCTATCTGACGAGATTTGGTTAGATTATGGGAAAATTTTAGAATTGCGCGGCGAAAGCGGCAATGAGCGAGCGAGAGGTTGAGAAAAAGACAGAAAGAGAGGTCGGATGATAGCTCCACGTGGCGCGACGCGAAGGCGGGGGGGCGTCGGGGAAGCGGCTAGCGATTGGTTGAAGGGAAGAAAAGCGGACTCGCGCGGGCAAATCTTAGGCGCGCGTGGCGGGAAAGTTAAGATGCTTGGGAAAATTAGCGGACATTCAGTTTTGGGACGTCAACGGAGCGGTCCAACTTAAGAGTGCGGTACGACTCATACGGGAAAAATAGCGTCCGAGCTTGATAGTGCGCTAAGTGATATTCGAGCTGCGATATTAATTAAGATTTGTGAAATTGAAAGTTATTAATAAAGTAAACTATTGCGATCGCAACTCGAATCCGTTAACAGAATGAAGTATTCTGGGGTACATCGGCGGAAACGAGTCACGGTGACAACAAAACCCTATGTACCTTTCAACAGACTTCGGTCTGGATGATCTTTGATTGTATTTAATAAGATCGGCGTTTTACACTATTACGCTAAACAATACACTATCTTCGACGGAGTAATGGGGGAGAGACAGTTGTCTCCCTAGTGAAAGTTGAAGATAGGTCAGACACCATTTAGCTGGAGGTAGACCCGTATGACCCAGTCCAATCTCGAGTCTATCTCCATACATACAGTGTAGTGATAGGAAAATAACACACTGAGTATACTGGCTCGACTGATAGAACATTTAGGAGTTAGTTGCTTTCAGGGGCAATGCGACTCTCACCACACACCACGAATTTAAATTAAATGAGGCTTGGCCTAGTTTGCAAGGTACACAAGAGGGACTGTTAGTTCGACAAAATATAGGCATTTTCAAGTGAGGAAAGTTGTAGGAATCTATAGGTAGGCGGATATATATATGGTTAGTTATTAATTCAGACTAATAAGGCAGGGATAATTAAGTTACGGCGCTAAATAAAATTATGATGAAGTGATGTGGGTCCTAGCTAGGCAAGTAATCTGTTACCGCAGGCCGGTAAAATTCTAATTGTTTTCCTAAAGTTGTTACCAATTAATTATTCATTTTAAATAATTAACAGAAGTATGATAATATCGTACCATCATTACTTTGGAGTACCTAAAAGTCTAGACTGGTTTTCTATTACAAGAAAAATACTAAAAGTTATAGCAAATAAGCTTAGTCGTACTGTGATGTTTGATTTCTAACACTGATATGACCAAACAGGCATTTTTTAGCTTTCCCTGGGATGCAATACGATCTCATATCGCTACACTCTTCAAGGTGTTAAAGTTTTACATCCGATACCTTAGCAAAAATAAGCTGATACAAACTGAACAACTAAAACCAGTTTAGAACCTAGGATAAGTCGTTGAAAGAAGACATTGCAAGCTATGAGCTTCTAATAATCTGAAACATAGAAATAATTGATTGATAACAACCAGCTAATTAGCCTGACAATGGTCTACTAATACCATTTGAATAGACCTCTTAAGATATGTAAGTACTTACTTCTAATAATATGAAACATAGAAATATTTGATGGGAACAATCTAATCAATCAGACTAATACCTAGTACAGTCTAATTTATACTTATTAAAGTGAGTAAAAGATAACTTCTAAATGTAATTTATTTAATGATTAACAGTGATAATTAACTACCTACTAAAGGTATACTAACTATGATTTAGTAGTCTATCAAATTAACCACTCAGTCTGAGAGACAGAGGGTGTAAGTTAATGGGAAAATAATTAACTACATTCACTCCCTAAAAGTCAGGGATGTTGAATAAATTAGGCATCTTTCAATAAACTTGAGATGTATTTATACTTTATAAGATCTGTATAATGAACACTAAGAGTAATCCAAAGTAATTTACTTCAAATGATAGTATTCTATTTCAGTTCACTTCCTAAAGTCAAGGATATTGAATGAATTAAACATCCTTTAATAAACTTAAGATGTGATAATCTGCCAATGCAGCCAATCCAATGTAGTTATATTGGAGCTTTACAGGACTTGTATAATAAATACTAAGAATAAATAAAAGTAGTTTTACCTGTATTAATAGCATTCTACTTTAGCCACCGCCTGAATTGGCGTTTTATTAAATTATCCACCCTTTACGGAACTGAATATAAGTTATTGCATTGAATAATTAAGTTCTTAATGTGAAAAGGATATTTGGATGATAGCAAGCCTTGAGATAAACTCTATTGATTTATGTGGAATAATAAGAATTTAAATTGCTAACACATAGTGCATAATGTAAAATGAAATTAAATTTGAGGAGAGATGTAAATTCTCAGTTAAAGAATTAAAGGCACAAGCTAATAATTAAAGTTAAAGCCAATGTGTCGGAACTGTAATTAAACCATGAGATGTACAGTACGCTATGGAGCGGTGGTGGGGCTCATAAATTGCACCAGGCTTCTTATGTATCATGCTACTGATAATAAATAATAATACCTACAAGCTAAGCTATCATCTGATTACCTTTGAGTGGTTACAAATCTTCCCCGCAGCTGCAGTGAAGGATTTAGGTCACAGTTCAGACGGAGTCATTGCTAGGCTACACATATTTATGTTATGATTTATAGACTGGTAGGTAATTAGGTCAGGAGAAAATAATTTAACACAGGGATAAGCCAATTACTAAACTTTCACGAAAGAACTTGAGTTACTTAAATGCGGTTAACAACGGAGGGTTCACTAGACGATCTGGCCAAAATAGTAGTTATTATAATATTACATTGCTTGACTGAAATTCACTGCAAATAGAATTAAGCTATGCTAAGGTTCCATCTTCATACAAACGCTACACACTCTACAAAACTCCAGACACAACCATTAGATTGTAGATAAATTAGGTTAATTAGTTTTAAGAATTAGATAATAATTTAAGTTAAGGTAAAGCGGCGAGGATGTGTGTATGTATTATAAGCTAGCTAGGCATATAGGTGTGAAAGGCATTAGATTTAGGTTTAGATTTAGGTGTAGCAATTATATAAGAGCAGGGGGAGGTTACACTGTGTGGTGGCAGCTCATTCAAAGAATACTAGCGACCCATCTCTTCCCTTGGGTATCGTATAAGGCGACTAATGGACTAAAGACTGCATACATCCAACAGTATAGAGCGGCGATGGACTCACCACCTGTCCTGCTGAGCTCATGTGCAGTTAACTCTTGGTGAAACGTGGACTGTTGCAGTGGACTGCTTCTGTGGTCCTAATTGCCTGGTCTCTGAGTAACCCTTTGGGGAATAATAGTCATGAATACTGTTGCCAGCCCCAAGTAACAAAATGTGGTCTTTGTAGTGGTTCCGGAGCCAGGTATATAACAGGCTAGTAAAAGTTTATAACCACGGAAAAGGGCCCATTTTACGCGTACTTTTGCTAATAAAACACTCATATTTGACTTGGCGAGCACCACTTAGACCAATAATACACTTATAGGTGGACTACGCAAAACCATTTGCTCCCGCGAAGCTCGCTATGAGCATTTAATAGAACCAGGCAGGCTTATAACGTACTCCGCGCTTCTAATATTAGCTACCTCACACATTAGTGAATTGATGTTTTGTTGTGCGGTTGTGGAGAAAAATAAAAGCTAACTTCATCTATTTTATATAAAATGTTTTAACAAGTATTTCGCACGTAATATTATACGTGTATACATGTTTGCACAGCAAACGCGTATGTATTTTCGGTGAAAAATATTGTGTTTTACATCTCAATTTTTGTTCGCCTTTTGAACATGGCGTATTTACTAAGTTGTGTTTAAAAATAATATTAGTCCTAACAGCATTGTCGAGCCATATTGTGACGAATTAGGGTTCCGCATACAAATGTCTTATGCTTAATTTTAATAACTAAGAGTTTATTATTTTTATGTTTTAGATGTGACTTTGATCGAACCTATCATGGTCATATTTCCATTTCTTTATGTCCATTTTTGTAATAATTTAATACAAACCCAATGACTCAAAAGAAATCAGAATGGCCGTAAAGATGCGATAAATATCAAAAGCAATTGTCTTCTTAAATGGACTTAACGAGCGAGCGCGACTGTGTTGCTCCTGCTCCTGAAAATGTAGGGTATCCGGCATTTTTCAAATGTCCGGCCAAACTAGCTGGTCTGTCCGGCTATTAGATTTGGGGACCTGGCAACCCAGCCTTAAATTTATGTATGTGCTAGCGGCCGCTTGCGGTTTCACCCGCGTGGTTCCCGTTCCCGTGGGAATATCGAGATAAAAAGTATCCTATGTGTTAATCCAGGTTATAAACTATCTGTATGCCGAATTTCATCCAAATCCATTCAATAGTTTATACGTGAAAGAGTAACAAACATCCATCCATACGTTCCCGTGGGTATATCGGGATATAAAGTATCCTATGTGTTAATCCAGGTTATAAACTATCTGTATGCCGAATTTCATCCAAATCCATTCAGTAGTTTTTACGTGAAAGAGTAACAAATATCCATACATTCTTACAAACTTTCGCGTTCATAATATTAGCAGGATGTAGGTATTTTTTTTTCTTTCCAGGGCATAACCAGCTTCGGCGACGGCTGTGGCAAACGCGGCAAGTACGGCATCTACACCCGCACCGCCGGCTACGTCAGCTGGATCACTGAAGTCATGAACACGAAGTACTTCGATTGACGCGGTTTCCGTTTAGGGTATATCTCACCGGGACACCATGGCGGTGCAACCAGTCGCTGCCACCAACGAAAAGTATACAGCACTAGCGAAACCTAGCGATCACCGGGTGACATATCCTCCTTACAGCAGCATCTTGTTAGTAGTGGAAAGTGGTAGCCCCACCACTGGTATCCTAGTGAGATATAGCCCTTACCCGCCGAATTGACGTAACACGATTTCAATCTCGTTTCAAGTGGATTAAGGTTAATTTACGGTCTGAAGCGTTCAGTGTTGAGTTCACTTGATCACAGATGCTTTAAATGTAGCAAATAAATTGCTTGTAATTGCTACAGTTAAAGTATATTTTACTCTTATTTACATTACACCACAGCGGGGAAACGCTTGGCCTTCATCTTCCCTGATGGTAAAATAAAGATAAGGCCGAAGATGGAAACATGGTTTATTAAAAATTATAAAGTATTGAGGCTTATCTTATCTCATAAGTGTTATATCGTAGCTGATCCATTCAGACTTAGAACGAGCATATCAGAATGCAATAATAAAGTTTACCCTTCGCTGGGAATCGAACCCGGGACCTCTGGATTTGAGACCTGTAGTTTAGTTTAACCATAAACCCTCAGAGGCAGTTAAGTAAAAAAATAATTGTTGGCAAAAACATTGCATAGTAGAAATGTAAACAATTCAAGCAACGTTTATTTGTTCTGGTAACGAAGGTAATATGAGAAACACATGAATTAATGAAAAACGGTAAAGGATAAACGTTTCTAAATATACCTGCTATATTTTTGGTTTATATGTTTTTGAATAAAAATAATACTTGTTTGTAAATTGACTTAATTATGTAAGTAAGATTATTAACAATTAGATGACAATGTCTGTAATAAAGTCTCTCTACATGGAAATGTTGTTTTATTTTTAAAAGACTATCCCTTTCGTTGGCAACTATTATTCTTAAACATATTTCGTATCTGAATATTCATATGAAATATTATTTTTTTATTTAATTTAAATCAAGCTATTCAATTAATCTTAATCCGTTTAACATTTTATGTTATTTTATTGTGATATTTTCTTAATTTATTTTTTATACTTAAATCAATTAAGTACTTAGTATTTATTTATGTTAATGTCCATTCACACGTTCTAATTTTATTTAATTTTTTTTGTAACTTAATTTTCCATTTGATGAAAAATCCGTGTCCGCGGTCTAGCGGGTTCTTTGAGCAAAGGTATCACTGAGTTTTTGGCCCTTTTGCATCGCTGCGGCACACATGCTACTAAACAACAAGTTATTTAAATGTTTTTAATTATATCTAAGCGTTTGTGTTTTTTGATGCAAATAAATATTTTATCTATCTACTTGGTAAGTACGAAAACATTGAATAAATAAACAATAGCATATTATGAAAATGAAACAATATCTTGTTTAAAACTACATTTAATAACCACAAAACAAACTTTAAAGCAAAAAAACATTATCATTATAAAAATGTTTGAAAATTCATAGTAAAAAATATTTAAGAAAACAATTACCTCCTACAAGCTTAAAGCGCAAATCAAGTAAGTAAAAATAGCATTATATAGGCTCTTCAGGGCTGGCGAACCTTTATACACCTTCCAGTAATTTTTTAAAATTAAAGTTTAAAGTAGCCATGACATGACGTGCCATATGCCAACAACAATTTTGACTTACTGCCGTATTATGGCATATTGACAGTCATTTCATTAATAGATAATAATTGGTTAATTAGGTTCTAAGGCTGGCAGAGTTGGTAGTGCGCCTGACCCGGCAAAGGGGGCAACTCCGAATCCTTGTCATGGAAACGTCTGCCACACTTTTTTCAAAGCACTAATAAATTTAGAACAAACCACTTTTTAAATAAAAAAATATCCGCTCAAATTTCTATTCCAAACGAGTCACTGTCATCCGCTTCGCGCGCCACCTCATGGACCCAGGGGACTAGTCTCCAGATGCCAGTATACTGCGCTGACTGCACTCCCCAGGAACGGCGCTCCTCCTTTAAATAGAAGGGGAAGTCAAACACGATTACGTCATCCTTTAAAGTCGGTAACAGTCAGACTGATTGAGCACCTATTGTTTGCTGAAGTTTACACGAGACATGAATAAGGCAAGATTTTTAAAGTAATCGTTTTTGTCATAAAAAAATCATTAAGCATTTACATTCATTAAACTATTTTTATTATTAATGTCAGCCTATTTTGTCCCACTCTTACTGCAATAAATGTAATAAAAAAATGCACATTTAGACAGGGATAAACGCTAACTACATATTATAGGCATACTACGCATACCTTTTTATACCCGACGTTAAATGTGTATTTATAATGAAAAGCGAAAGTTTAAAAGTGTATATAATAAAAATCATGTCACGCGGATCTTTTACAATGTGAATTGAGCTTTAGGTGATGTTACAATTCATTTCGTTTCGCACCACTGAATAGAGAGCTCAATAGTCTGTCAAACAGCCAAGAATTTGAAAAGCCTCTACTAAGTTTCCACGGCATTTATTTATGTCATCCCCGCTTCTCGTCTTGTTCTTATTAAGGAATCACAAATCATTTATTTCGTAAAATAAACAAACGGTTTTATCTCTCTGTTTAATCAAGAGAGTATTTAATTTTGTCTCTCAATAAATTTTGTTTTGTTATCTAATTTACCAACATCTGTTGACGCTGTCATAACAAAAGGTGATTGCTTAGAAAAAAATAACATGAATAACGAAGGAAAGAAGTGTAAAAAATCCAATTTAAGATAATGGCCGACAACACTTGCTTCTAACCGCAGCGCGACGACGTGGAGCCGAATAAGAAATCCAATTAATTTCTAATTAAATAATCTTGTTTTAGCTATTGACTTTCTTGCTACGAAGAATTCTTAAAGTTCAAACTTTGCTTTCGCAAAAAATGAAAAATAAATGTTAAATGAAGAAGCTTCTGTTACTTATTATATTTCTGTCTTTAAAATATCAGCAAGATGGCGTAACGAAGATACTAATAATCCCTTAATTGAATAAGCCCTAGGCAGTGTTAAGCGACACTCCTACACTGACAGCTGTCATCTAAAGTAACCCAAATATTTAAATAGCCTAGCTAACTTTAGAAACTGTTCAATGTCTGCTTCCTTAACGTTGACTGGTGTCCCTTACATTTAGGATTATTTATTTAATGTACAATAAAAATTATTTCGTTAATGTTCTCTTGCCTAAGGGCAGCAGGCATCATTTTTCTATTAGACGGTTTGTACACCTACTTGCGGGCGACCTATTGTTGCATTTTTATTTTGTGTTCCTACTGTTCGTACTCTTACTCTTAGATAAGTATGGTAAGGTGTTCAATGTACAATCTGTAGATATATCTTACACCGCTTGTAGAACGCCGTGCTGAACGAGATCTAGTGTTTCTGTTTAAGCTACTCAACAACTACATAGATTAGCCCTTTCTTTTAAGTTGCGTAAATTTAAGATGTCCCCGAACAAGCTCGCGCAATAAAAAGGTATATAATGTCCCCCTTACTAGCACCAAACATTTGTCGGACACTTTCTTGTATCGGTCGTGTTCATGTTATAATGAACTTCATATAGACACGGATATATTTAATGATACGATCGCTATTTAAGGAGTGTAAGGATCCATAATGTTTATTTTTAATTTTAATTTAATTTAGTAGGTATTCAAACTCATGTATTAGTAATAAGTAGAAAATTTACTGATGTATGTAAAATTGTATGTAACATTAATAAACTATATTATATTGTATGTTTCCCAAATAAAGTAAAATAAATGTAAAATAAAGTACATTTTTGATCGTGTCTGTGTAGCTGCTTAACTAATCGAAAAAGTTCCCGGTCGAAAACTTTTCGGCGATATTGGTTTGCACTGGATCTACGCACATGCTACTATAATGTCATTCATTGACTTCTTCATTTGACGACCTCCTTGGTCGAGTGGCTTGTACACCGGTTTTCATGGTGACGCCATCTCTGAGGTCCCGGGTTCGATCCCCGGGCGGGTCAATTTAGAAACTATTGTTTTTCTAAATTGTCTCGGGTCTGGGTGTTTTCTATGAATAATAATTATGTATTTAAGTATTTTAAGTATGTTTATCCGTTGTCTAGTAACCATTTTAACGAGTTTCATAACGAAGCTTCTCTTGGGCTAGATAATTGGTGTGAGTGTAGGAAAGTTTATTTATTTATTTATTTATATATTCATGAAGTGCAAACACATATCACCGAAAAGTTCCTCGACTGTACATGGAGCGTACCTGAATATACAAAGCAATCAACTTCCCTCCCACTAGCAGCAAACTTCCGTGCACTGGATCATTGGTTTCGCCATTGTAAGGAGATAAAAGCAAACAGTAAACAATCTTTGTAACGTCCTCTTCATTTTCCAACTTCATTTTACTATAAATTAAATTAAAATTACTCCTACTTTGGTTGCGATTATAAGATACACAGATGGTTTTCAAGTAAATGATATAAACAAACATGCAAATATCGAAAAGCTTTCTATGGATTTCCACGAAAGAGGTCTCGAAAAGATCAACAAAGTTACTTAAAATGTAATAAATTACCTGTATCCTGTATTTCCAGGGCAAGACGTTGAAAATATAAGTTCTTTATATACAGACAATGGTTCTTTTCGAGGATCTGTTCGCGAATATCTGACATCATATCTGAAATTGAAGCGTTTAAATTTTAAATGTTCTGTCAATAATAGTCCTACAGTAATCATAAAATGGATTCTGTTTAATTTAGATTTCGTGCTTTAAAAGTCACGTAAATCCGTTGGACCCAGTTGTTGTCGTAAGATCGCAGTCGTTGAAACCTATTGACCTGTATATATCGCTGTTGAAACCCACCAACCTATATACTGGTCCAGTGGTATATGTGGCTTGGGTCCAGCAGTGGGACGTTTATAGACTGATGGTGAAGATGATGATGATGATGAAATCTGTTTAGAAGTTTAAGGTCTACAGTAAGTAAGGTTTACAGTAAGTAAGTAAGGTTTACAGTATGTAAATTTAGCTGCAAGTATCAAATCTTTATTCCAGTGTTTAAAATTTTACTTAAGTATCAATTAGTTTTGAAGAGCACATAGACAAAAAGGGACAAAGTAGCAAAGTGAGGAAAGTTCATCGTCTTCTCTATTAATAAAAATTAATTGCCGAAATGTTCGTACGTACATCGCTTCAGCACTATTTCGCTAACTCTTTCTTTTATTTGTGTTTATAATTGTCAGCACTAGGTTTGTACAAAATATTCTTTTTGGAAATTCGTCATGGGTTACCGAGTCCACGATGACGAAGTGGCTAATTCTTTTTTTTGTTTGTTTGGAAATTCGTCACGTGGTATAAGGTGATCACGCGAAGTCGCGGATGGAGGCCGCTAGTTTACGATAAAACCCACCTGTCTAGACCCCAACCTACAGCCGATGCAATGGAACCGTCCGTGCCCGACGCAAAGTGGTGAGACATCAGCGAGATTGGCCTCCAACCGAAGCATGCCGACGCCATTGATCCCACTACTTTAACAAGGCCTGTGAAATATTATTAAATGAATATATTCAACTGTAGGATAAAATGATTACTAGAAAAAAATCAACCAGCCTCAGGAAGCTCGAATGGGTTTCGAACCCATGACCTTTGGATTGCCGGTCTACTCTGCATCTATATAGCATTATGAATGCGAATACTTCAATAATAAAGATATTCAACTGTGTCGCGTAGCGGTGAAACAACCGTGTGAATACTACCACCCCCTCTCTTCCCTTGGGTATGGTAAAAGGCGACTAACGGACTCAAGACTGCACATACTTCCAACAGCATAAAGCGGCGTAGGGCTCACCACCTGCCACGCTGAGCACATGTGCAGTCGCTATTTGGTGAAAAGTGGACTAAGGCAGAGGACAGCATTTGCGGTTCTCATTGCCTATAGTCTCTAGCCATTCGGGGATAATAATCGTGATTATATGTAGTGAATACATATAATCACGTATACTTTGTCTTCATCTCACTTAGTGAGTGACGATAAAGCCGAAGGTGATAGTGCGCTTTACCCGGAAGATGGTGGTAGCCAGCCAGGTGAACTTAACAAGCTCTACGACCAACCATATAAGGAGCTCGATAGCACAGCGGCTAATGCGTTCGGTTTGCGATTTTGCCAGTTAAAGTTTGGCGGTGAAAACGGAAAAATTGCCTGTTTTCTATTAGCAATTATTCAAAATATTTTAGGTCTTTCGCATTGAAATTTTCAATATTTATTACAGAACATATGTGTGAGGGAATGACTGTTTCCAAAACACGATTGGTAACATTTTTATCGATAGAAAAAAATCCAGCAGTTACCTCTAAAATTACATATAAATGCACATTACGATTCTGTTTTACAATAATAATTCTTATAAAATCGTAAACACATAGGTATTTACCTTTTCGATTTCTTGACTGATTTGGATTTTCAAAAAACTAAACATTTTTATTAACTTTTTAATAAAAATGTGAATGGCGCGGACGATTACCGCGGACCTAGCACCGCGCAACACCCGCCCGGAATTTTCGTAGACCGCCTTAAGCCAGTTAACTATCGTAATGTGGGGTTATGGATGACTAAAATAAAAACATGGGAAGCTCTGTACCCAGCAATGGGACGTTTAAGGCTGATTCAATTAGGTAATAACGCTCCTTGTACGCTATAACATAATTATCTACAGCACGAGACAATGGACTTCGGCATAATATTTATAAAATATGCTGTTAAAAACTTACTTCTTACCTATATTGTAAAGGTATCTCCTTAGCTTATCTTTTGGGTGATACCGGGGGTGTACGACGCTATACTTCACATAGGAAACACGTTCTGGATGCCACCAGTTCTGACCGCAGTAGGCCACAAAGGCTGTCCTGCCTTCTGTCATTGGATCTTTGCGGTGGTAGCGAGAGAGACAAGCCCCTGCGGCTATCAGCCAATGGGGACTTAGAGCAGCTGCATCGCAATGTAACTATTTGAAAT
This sequence comes from Scoparia ambigualis, assembly GCA_963921215.1. Classification (NCBI taxonomy): domain Eukaryota; kingdom Metazoa; phylum Arthropoda; class Insecta; order Lepidoptera; family Crambidae; genus Scoparia; species Scoparia ambigualis. The sequence continues at coordinate 23,015,456 of OY992506.1, forward strand.
AGAAATTTTTGCAGTTATCCTCTTAATTGGTATATACAACTCTGACTACGGTTACTATAAGATGCCAGGAAATTTATGTAATGTTGTTATTCAATCGCTTTTCGTTATTGTTAATGGTGGTACTAAATAGCACAGTGGGTTGGCTGAACTAAAAGTATTCGATACAGGGGACAAGGTTTTTATTGCTAAAAGCGTCAAGTGCTGCATTAGCTTTGATTTAGACTGTTTATCACATATTGATGGTGACCGAATCTGTTTTAATTTTTAATGTAATTGGTTAATTAGAATTCAGTATTCAATAAAAAGTTTTTACTACCGTGTCGGGTAGCAGTAAAAGAATACTACCACCACCTCTCTTCCCTTGGGTGTTGTAAATGGCGACTAACGGACTAAAGACTGCACATGCATCCAATAGCATAGAGCGGCGACGGGCTTACCATCTATCACGCTAAGCACATGTGCAGTCGCTATTTGGTAAAAAGTGGATTATGGTAGAAGACTGCTTTTGCTGTCCTCATTGCCTAGTCTCTGACTAGCTATTCGGGGAAAATAGTCGTGATATGTATGTAGGTATGTATAAAAAGTTTCGTTGGCGCAGCGGCCAAGGTAAGTTAAGTAACTTTTGCAATGCCGGATCATTGTATGGGTGACCGAATACAAATAAACATATCGAGCTCCTCCGTGGTTTGGAAGGCAATACATTAGACCAGCGTAGTGGGTTATGACCAGAGGTCGGAATTAGGTAGAGTTATTTATGTACTTACACAAGACTTACACTGATCTCATACAGCAAAAGAATAAAGTGGATATTCCTCAAATCCCGAGATTAATTTTAAAGAGCAGAAAAATCCCGTGATTTACTAAATAAAAAAGTTATTTACTTTTACACAATTTAAACCACTGCAGACGCGACGTTAGAAATCCATTAGACGTCCATTAAAAATCCCGGGAAGATCCATATTAATATAGACATTTCGATGCAAGTTCACAAATAACTCTACGTAATTCTGACCTCTGGTTATGACTCAAACTCACCATGTGTTTGTTGGCTACGGGAAATAAAGGCCGATAACGTTGATTACATTACAACTCATAGTTTAAATAAACAAATCTCAGAAATACTTACTTGAGATGGCTCGTAAACATAAACAGCAACAAATGGATAATGTGCCCATAAAGCCGGCCTGCTTGCATTTCTTGCTGCCGCAAATGTATAGTTTTGAAATTTTTCCTTACCACCTATAAAATAGCTCGCTTTGTGTATAGATTTTTGATTGTCAGTATTATTGTTTTCCTGTGTTTTGTTTTTGTGAAATGTTACAGGCTTAAAATTTACATCGTTTCCTATTTTAACATTGTTCAAATCTGAGCTACTTTCCATGGTAAAATCGTTATTAGCATGCTTCTTGACATTTTTTTGACTGAGTCCGTCGTGGTGACCTATATTTTTATCAACATCTTCCAGCAACACCTTTTTGTTATTGTCAACGTTATTGTCCTTTACTAGGTTTTCTGCATAACTATTGAATACATTACTTTGTTCATCATTTTCATCTTTGGGCAAATGTGTGTGTTTATCGTACATTTCAAAGAATTTGATTTTGTCGTATGCTATTGTAGATGTAACCTCACGACGGACAGTCTGAGTTTCTGCCGGCAATAATGTGACATTGTCTTCTGTATCTTGATAAGTGGATAGACAGGTTTCGTCAGACATACTCTTCAAAGTAACAGGCATTTTATTTACGTCGCGGTTATGATTTATTTTGACAGTCTTTAATCTTAACAAAAAATCGTAAATTGCTTTTTGGTCACTGATTTTTTTTTTAAGACTTCGTGTTTTTTCATATACTTTAGGGCTATATGATTTTGTAGGGGGCGGTGGTGCAAACTGTAATTCAGGGTCATTAATATAAAATGATAGAATAGGATAATGCAATGCTACATGGTTTAGTTTAGCATTATTGTCATTCCTAAAGGGTATTTGTTGAGCTCTCCTTAAGCTTGTATTTGATGTAAAGGTATCTCTTCGTTTTACACGTTCATCGTTATCATCAAGGTAATAAAATTCAATGTAGCTAGGTGTCGTAGATAGGGGATTGAACCGAAGAGGAGTAAAGGCAAACGGTTCTTTCTTACTTGGAGTTGATGGGTTGTTTCTTCGAAATCGACTCTCTTCTGTCGTCTTGTCCGAATCAATGAATGCTGTCGTCTTTCTCCACAACATATTAACGATTTCATAATGCTTCCTGCTGACTCTACCAACTTGCCATTTTTTAGCAGATACGCGTACAACAGGTCGTTCAGAAGTATGAATAAAACTCATACTTAGAGCACTGCGATTATTTAGGTTATTACTATGAGATTTTCGTGTATCTCCATTAAACTCATCGCTGAAAGTAGAACAATACACAGAAACTTGGGCAGCTAAAGTAGCAAACACTGTTATTGTGAGAAAAATTCTCATCTTGCGATTACTGCAAGCATAATCTTTTAAAATGATATAGCATAAAGCAAAATAATAAAAATACAAACAACTTAATCTGAAAATGACATCACTGTGCCAATCATGTGACAGAATAAAAGTAAAAGTCGTAGACATTCTCTGTCTACGGCTCAGAATAACAACTTTATAAACATTATGACCATAATAACCGTATCGCGTAGAGGTGAAAGAATACTACCTCCCCCTCTCTTCCCTTGAGTGTCGTAAAAGGCGACTAACGGACTAAAGACTGCACATATATCTAAATGCATAGAGCGGCGATGGGCTCACCACCTGTCACACTGAGCTGATGTGCAGTCGCTATTTGGTGAAAAAGTTTTCGTAAACCTTAACCTTACCCCTGTACGTAAGTACATAGACGTAATATAAGTCATACGCTATCTGTCATATTAAGTATAGGTAACTATGGATTCATAAGGTACAGTCTTAGATTAAAACAAAAAGGGTACATACATTTCATGATCTTTGCTTTAACCCTCAAACGAGCATCGCATGTTAAAATTTTTCATTGGTTTTCAACATGTATACACAACACATAACTCAATTGTATAAAGTTCAATATATTTATTTATTTATTTATTTATTTACTTAAGATACAAAAGCAGCTTACAAACTAAAAAAATACATATTATTACAGTTGAACAGAAAGTTTAGTGTAAATCTGAAAGCCTTATATTGTATACAACTTACAATAAAAAATTATAATATTAAAAAGAAAAACAAAAAATAAAAAGAACATGTAATAAGAATGTAATACTGTTTGAGTTATACCTAAGAATTACGGGAAAGAGCATATTTAAATTGGTTTATGTTTTGATGGAAAATATCAAAAGACAAGTCAAGATCATTGTACAATTTACACATTCTATTGATGGGACCATTCCGAGTTACATTGTTGTTTGTCAGTGGAATGCTGAAAAGCCGGGAGTTCCTTTGGGATCGTATGGGTGTATTAATAAACAACATCCATTGGCCAGTTTATGTAATAGGCACAGGTCAGAATCTTTTCTTCTACTCTCGAGGCTTTTTACACCAAAGTAACACGTTCTGTTATTGTATTCGGGAAGAGTACGCCTTTTTCCTGTTCTTATTGCGAGGGATCGCAAGAAACAAGCTTGCACTGATTCTATCCTATTGATGTCGACATTATACACAGGCGCCCATACTGATGGTATGGGCGCCTGAATATGTCACCATATATGTCAAATATATGGTGTCAATATATTTGACACTGCCCTATAAAGGGTTAACCTATAATCCTTATGAAACCGGCCTGGATGACTGATGGTTATTACCATGATTACCATCACCAGCATACCTCTATGTTAATACTCGTACCACTAAATTGACAAAAATACAATAAAGCTTAACACTTGCTTCTTTAGCTTTCTTTCTGTAGATTGTGTAGATTATGTAGATGACCCAAGGGATATTATGTTGACATTATGATCGACTAACATAGTCTTAAGTTCCTTTAACTTTTCAATTTACATGTGTTCTAAACAATTCGAGTTATTCAGTATAAAATATAGTACACATTAGGCGTTTTGAAACACGTGCTTTTGTAGCGCGCATTTTGAACGCTCCTGCAACAACGCGCGCCGAACGCAACGACGAACACTCAATGTATACCCGTCAGTAGTATAAGTACATGGCCAAGAAAGTAATAAGTGTCGTACCTACCTTGTGCTGTGAGCGGGAGGTGACTTATAAACTGTAATAAAGTTTTACTAAAACATAAACGCTAAAAAGTGACAAGGGCCCCTCGCGTTTCATAACTGGAGGTCGCTATCTGTCATACGTATTTCAATATTTTTTTTCGGCTTCTCAAAAATGATTTGCAGTGTTGCTAAAGGCTAAAAACGATAGGGGATACGTTTCGAACACAGTAAAAATAACTATAAGCAGTTCCAATACAGAAAAAAAAACAAAAAAACGTTATTATGAGTTTGGGACATGTCTGTCCCAGTGCCACTTTACAGACACTTTTTTCTGGGACAACGTTGTCCCAGTGCCATTCGGGCGGCTAACAATAAAAATAACCCCAGCGTTCAATACCATTAAAACTTCATTGGTGAATTTGCTTCCTTTTTCATTTTTAAAATCAAGGAGAATTTATTATTATTTTTATTTTCTTCCTGTCAGTCTAACGTCACTTGACTTTAAATTTACAGCAAGTACACAAATAACGTACAGTTAATTTAGGATTCAAAATTATACGGTATTTTTATCCCTACACCTAGTGTAAGTAATGTTTAAGTACCTATACGTCTATACTAGTTCATAAGTGGACTAGTATGTTTGTTGCCAGTGGACTAGTACCTATGCGTATAAGGGCCTCGAATCTCGAACATAGTTTTATGTCTTTGCTGCTGGATGCGAGGAGCGTGCGACGGGTACCAGTGCCGTGCCAGTCGTCTACACCGAACGATTTTTGATTCGCGATCGCTATGTGACAGGTGGAAGCGACTGGATTTAAAAAGTGTGCGCGGTTGCTGGTTGATTACATATTGATTGTAAAAAAATAAAATATATACTAGTAGTTATAGGCTGGCAAATTCAAACGTGACAGTCCCATAGTCGGCGGGACAGGGAAAGTAGTTTTTTTAAATTTATTTAAGGAGGTAAACTAGCAGGCTGGTCACCTGATGGAGAGCTATCACCGCCGCCCATGGACACCCGCAAAACCAGAGGAGTCGCAGATGCGTTGCCGACCTTTAAGAAAGGAATAGGGTTAAGGAAGGAATAGGAATTGTGAGGGGGGGGGGGGAGGGGCCTCCGGAACTCTCACGGGCCGGACGAAACACAACAGCACGATATGATGATGATAGCAACAGCATGATATTCGTGAGAGGGTGGTATTACCCCGGGCGAGCTGGCCCAATGCGTGCTGCAACGCAGCGTGGCTCTACCACTCAGTCAGTGTCACTCATTTAGCACCAGCAGCATTCATTTAGTCACGTACGCATTTGCCAGCCTTATAGTATCCGACATCAAAAGGATCCTCGTTTGCGTAGCGCCTAAGTATACAATCAGCCTATTAAATTAAGATTGTAGGCATATGCTTAAGAGATTAGAAAATATTTAATATTTTTTTACGTTTTCTTTTATTTAGGTTTTAATTTGTCTTCGGAGCAAATTATGAGTGAACTTCTATCGTATAAGCCAGAAGGTGAGTAATTTATCAACACTACATACTTTTTTTGGATAATTCGTTATGAATGAACTAACATTCGATAAAAATAAGATTATAAAGAAAATGCTAGCGGTTGATGGATGCTGGTTTTGCAACTAATTTAGAAACTATTGAATCTACCTTGTAAGCGGTCACCATAAACCATCATAGGCTTTACTCACGCATCCCCAACACTGAAAACATATTATTATATCACCATCATCATCACTACCGCTCTATAAATGTCCTACTGCTGGGCACATCGGCCTTTCCACATGGGCAACAGCACTTGGGGAGATTTAGCCCACCAACACCAACAGGGATTAACAGCTTTACGTGCCTTCTGAAGCACAGAGGAGCTCTTTTTTTATATACACTATTATAATAAAATACCAAGTACTACACTAGATTTACCTTCAGATAAGTTTAAGAATGATGTAAAATCTTGTTTACTTAGGAAAGGTTATTACACAGTCAAGGAATATTTAAAAGACAAAACAGCCTGGTTATAGTAATATATTTACATTTTTTTTTCTTAATCCATTATCTTTATAACGGATTGTATAATTTGGTAACGACATGTTGTTTTGTAAATGTCGTTACTTCTATATTATTTTAAAGCTGTGGAGTTTCTTGCGCCCGTTCTTCTCCACAGCTAAAAGACTTCCTGAATGGGTGGTGTGGGTGGGCGAGTGCCCATTTATCCAAATAAATTTAGACGATTCAAAATGCTTATTTTAAGTTTATTGAATAAAGAAATGTTGAGTTTGAGTTTGGTCACCCATCCAGAGACGCGGCGATAAGAAAGTTGCTCAACTGACAGAATTGCAAACCTAACGCATTAGCCAATGCCCCAATTCCGCTATTAAGCTCGTCTCGCTATTGAGCTCCTCAGCTTAAATTACTTCAAGAAATGAGCTTACATTTCTGAAATGCCTGCATTGACAAATCTGACGCAACTACGATTCCTCTGTTTAATGGGTGGTGGCGATTTTCACCGTCATTATTTATTATTTAGCCTGACTTGTCCCACTGCTGAGCAAAGACCTCCTTACACTCTTTGCACTCGTCATGCCATCTCCTTTTGGGCCCTCCAGTGTTCTAGTGGTGAGTTTAACCCACAGCTTAACACGCAGCAGACGTGTCCAGCCCAGTTCCTCTTTAAGCTGGCACCTCTTTTTTTTTTGCTAGCCTATACTGTCCCACTGCTGGGCAAGGCCTTCCCCAAGTCCCTCCATCCATCTCTATCCTGAGCTACCTCATGCCAGTCAGTCTGGTGTGCGGCACCTCTGAACATTTTAAAAGAAACTAACTTTGTTCTCGTCAGGATTAACAATGAACTCCACACCAGTTGCGTTGAACAAGGCAGCTATGCGCAAGTATGAGGACCTAGAGGTACCGTGTGACTCGATCCTCGCCAGCTACGTCTGGATTGACGGCAGCGGAATAAATGTGAGATCTAAGGACAGGACATTTGATTTTATTCCTAAAAGTCACAAAGGTAAAGTATATTTTAAAGGATTCATTTTTCTAATTTTCATAGGTACTTTATGAGCGTTTTAAAGTAACGATATCATAAAATTGAATGACTGAGGAGTATAATAATAGCACTTATTACACATAAAAAGTATAATTTACTTCTAAAATGGCATAGCAGTGATAAAAATTCTCGAGAAAATTAAAAGCCCATAAAAATATATGTTGGTCTCTCGGGAGCTGATAACGGTAATAAAACTATAAAATACGCTGTAAAAATATTTTATTACTTATTTTGTTATTGATATCGGATGAACAACAATAAATATTGATCCAAACGCCACCGTGCAGACTCGCAAACATAGCAATAAAACCCTATTATTATTATAATACGAATCTAAAACATCCTTTTCGTGATATCTCCATGCATTTCTGAAGTACTTTTCGTCATCTACAGAACACTTGAAATCAAATGTAGGTAATACCTATACGCAAAGTTTTACGATTTGTTTAGTTGACACTTGGTATTAGTACCTATCTGGGTTTGGTAAATACTGCCTTACCTTACTATGTCTAAAGTTAGACGATGTCGAAAGCAGATGCTCGCACTTTTTACCGATATAGTATACCTATTATGAAAGAGACGCAGAATTTTAAACACCATTCCTGTAAGAAAACGGAGTGCTTACGGTAAATTATAATAACCATTCGTCAGAGACAACTAGAATATGTATAGAACCAAAGTGTTACATGTATATACACACAAGTCACTAGATAACGCTGTTTCGATCCTATGCCAAATAGTTTTAGATTATTTATCTCCTCTTCCTCCATAAGAGTACGCGTGCTGCTCTTCGGAGTTACTGATTTACAGCCTCTTTTGTTCCATCACGCACAAAGAAATTTGTTGATTCGTTTCTTTGTCGCACCTCCAAAGGAACAGTCTAGCCAGCACATGTTTTCCTTCATTCCCACGGCATGGGGTCTTTTAAACAAGGCGTGAAAAGGACCTTGTAGGCCAGCAAGGTGAGGGTGACTGACCTTCGCGCCTGAACTCCACTTAAACTTGACATCAGTTAGAGTGGAGTAATTTGCCGGGGTATCTAATAAAAAAAGGAATAGTAAAAAAAATATCTCACTCAGCACTGTAATATAAGATTTACTACGACACTGCGTAGATAACAACAAAACAGTAAACACGCTTTATAGTGTTTTACGATATGGCTCCACATATAAAAATATTCAATTATACCTAAAAGCTGTAAAAGCAACTTCATGTCTCAGCAATAACCGGTTCGCTCGCATTGTAGTTTATGACATACAGACATAAATATAATCAGGTGTATATTCACGACCTACCCGAAACTAAAGCCAGGAAGTTTATATATGCCGACGACATTGCATTGGTGGCTCGGAGTCGGGAGTTTAGAGAGGCGGAGGGGGACCTGACGGCGGATCTTGAAACCATGTCGAGATTCTTCTCCTCCTGGAGGGCAGTACAAGTAAAACGGAGGTTTCTTGTTTCCACCTAAATAACAAACACGCCAATTATCAACCGGCTATCAAGTTCGAGGGCAAAAATCTCAGATTTAACTCCCACCCAAAATACCTTGGCGTCACTCTGGATAGGTCCCTTACTTACAGGGATCATCTCACAAAAACCTCCTTGAAGTTAGCTACACGCAATAACATCCTGCATAAACTTAGTGGCACATCGTGGGGCGCATCTGCCGATGTCCTTCGAACAACAGCGCTTGGTCTCGTGTATTCCGCAGCAGAATACTGTGCGCCTGCATGGTGCGGAAGCGCACATGTGCACAAAGTAGATACGAGACTAAATGATGCAATGAGGCACATCTCTGGCACGATCAAATCCACACCGACTCACTGGCTGCCTGTGCTGAGTCACATTGCCCCACCTCACCTAAGAAGAAAACGCGCTCTCGCGAGGGAAGCTCAAAAGATATTTGAACGACCTGATTTGCCAGCCCATCGAGAGTTTACTAAACCGCCACCACAACGACTCATATCACGTCGACCAACAAGCCAAGCTGCCAAAGCACTGAGGGCCGATGATTTCGTGCTGGAAGAATCCTGGAGAAACGAGTGGATAGAGGTGACTGCCGGCCATCGCAACACCTTTCCAGACCCAACCCAAAAACCTAGAGGTTTCTTCCTACAGAGGAAACTCTGGTGCCGCCTCAATAGAATCCGCACGGGACATGGCAGGTGTAACTTCATGAAGCATAGGTGGAGATGGATAGAGAATCCGCTGTGTGACTGCGGCCTTGAGGTCCAGACTACCCAACATATTGTGGAACGATGTCCAAAGCGCCATTTCCCAGGTGATCCACGGGAACTCTACGACGACCTGACACCAGCAGCTATAGACTGGTTGCGTGACCTGGATGTGGACCTATAAGATTAACCAACCTACAATTTATAGCGATACGCCATACGATTAAATAAATAAGTCCGTTAGTCGCCTTTTACGCTCAAGGGGAAAGAGGGGGTGGTAGTATTCTTTCACCGCTATGCGACACGGTTACGGTTAGGTTAGTTTATGACATGATGAAAAAAAAACATTATTTCCTGTACTTTGGTATCCGCTTTGATTATATACATGTCTAGATAGAGCCTGGCCGTAAAAAAACGTAGAAAAATTTATAGGCCAAAATTGGCCTATCGCGCAATCCTGGCGGTCAGTGTCATTGTGCCGTCAAGCAGTGTTTACCTCTCGCGTTTCGGTGAAATTGTTCGCAAAATGACCGTTTGCTCAATGAAATTCTGTCGAAACTACAAAAGAAATTTATTTTCGAAAAGGAAAGTCACGTTTCAAAGTTTAACAATAATAACGGCCATGTATGCGTAGTGTTGCTGGTATCAAAATGTAGAATTCCCATTATTGGTGGCAGAATATAAAAGGAGGTTTAAGTATAATAACTATGATACAAAATATTCTTGTATGTAAGTTGTCTTGTAAGTTAGTATTTATACATGGTCTTGTTGTAAATAAAGTAAATACATTAAATATAATTAGTATTGGAACGCTTTTAAAGTTTTTATTTTCTTTAAACTGATGTCTGATTTATAAGAGCGTGAATAAATGTCACGGTTCCTATTCGATGCCGAATGTTTGTAAACATATTACTGTCATTTGTACAAATGTCTAGTTTCACTAGGATTTTTACTGTTTTTTTAAAGAAAGACACAATAGTTAACTGTTTTCTTGTGAATGTCTCTCAAGAAAAAGTAAAATCCTATCGCAACTAGGTATAACAGTAATCTGCTTACAAACATTCGTCATCTAATTGGGCTGGATTATAGGTTCCGTTCTAAAACAAGAAAAAATATAATACCTACTGTAATATTTTATAATACTATTACTATAAATTGTTATTGTGGTATGGTATCGTATCGATATTCGAAATTAATATAAAAATTATTATGTATGAAATGGAATGTACGTAAGTATTTATGTAAGAAGTGTGTGTTTAAGTATATGTATGTAGGGGATGGTAGTATGTATGCTTCAGAGCTCGATGGCGCATCGGCTAGCACGTTCGGCTTGCGATCTTGCCCGCTATGCAACTTTCGCAATGCCGGTTCACTGGATGGGTGATCAAGTTTAAAACATCTCGAGCTCCTCCGTGCTTCGAAAGGCACGTTAAGCCGTTGGTCCCGTTTGTTGTCGTAAGGTGACAGTTGTTAAAACCCACCAACACGCATTGGGCCAGCGTGGTGGGTTATGGCCCAATATCCCCATGTGCTATCTCCACGTGGGAAGCCTGCGCCCAGCAGTGGGACGTTTATAGGCTGATGATGATGATGACTATGTTTGAGAAAGTGCGGGTGTATGTTTGTGCCCCTAAAAGGTCAATATTTCTCGTCTCATGTAGGTAAACTATTGGACACGGATATTGATGAGCAGTCATCACAATAAGTAACCTTTACAACTGTTCGACCACATAGTAAACATTTTAATTTTCAAATTTCCAACTGATTCGGTAGAAAGAAGTCGTTGTCGAAATATTAAACTATTTCGAAATTAGAGAACATGAAAAATGATGTAACATCCAAACGAAAGTTATTTAAGAAACAAATACAAAGAGAACGCCATTAATTGTTTTCATTTTATTTAAAATATTTAAATTTCTAATTAAAAAATCAATTTTGATTAAGTATTAAATGTAAATCATCATGCCTGTTGCTTCTATTTCGTCCCTATTACAAACATATCACACGCACGCAGGCTTCCATTAGCGCATTATTTTATTGTACTCGCCCTCGCCTTCAATCATCCATTTTTTCTAAACACACCAACTTCTTTTATGCGTCATACCTTTATATACGATAGACATACCTAATTTAAAAAGTTATGTTATGTTTTGAATCATTTTAAAATTGTATAGTGCATAAATATTTTTTTCCTACTTTATCGGAAATTAGGCATTCGTTGGCAACCTTTCGCGCTAGTGTCAGTCATACGCGGCTGTCACGCAAACTTCAAATTCAATACAAAAAACGGGCGGATTTTGAGAAGCGTTTGTACTCCGATGCTCCGTCTAGACATGTATATAGTCAAAGGGTATCCGCTGTGAGAGATTTGTAGTTCTACATAAGGCGTTTCGTGTGAATAGGTACTAAAGTTTTAATTTAAATAGTAATGGGCATTCTAAAGAGTACTAATACTACAACGTGTAAGAACCGGTTATTGCTAAGTTGCTTTTACAGCAACGTGCATTATTACATTTACAGTAGGTAACTGCTTAATGTAGAGTCATACACACAAGCCACGTTACGATTTCAATAAAAAATCTTTAGTATTCATCACTTTTTATCGTTTTTAGAACTGTCTGATAATAAATTGCTGTACCTAAAAGCGTGCATGCCATCGTAATATCTATAGTTTTATTGTTAGATTAATGGCTCATACCCCCAAACAGCAGCTATACTTATATATAACACGTAATTTACTTCCTCGAACATAATAATACATTTAGGTAGGTATTAGTTTTTAATTGTTAGATATTTACACTTCCACACCGGTAATTTGCCTGTGGTATTAGTTCGAGAAGGCTGAAAGTAACGTCATAGTCTGCACCCCGCTGTCTCGCACTCTCGTATAGGTACCTAACTACCTACCTAGGATTCTTCTTATGCAACGAGGACCGCGAAAGCAGTCCTCTGCCATAGTCCACTTTTAACCAAATAGCGACTGCACATTTGCTCAGCGTGACGGGTGGTGAGCCCATCGCTTCTATATGTTGTTGGGTGTATGTGCAGGCTTTAGTCCGTTAGTCGCCTTTTACGACACCCAAGGGAAGAGAGGGGGTGGTACCTAGTATTCTTATACTGCTACGCGACACAGTTATGTTAAAATTAATTTTATTTAACACCTATTAGGTAATAACAATATACCTTTCGAATAATTTCATTAGCCATCAAAGAATATGCAAACTTAAAAAAAAAAATTGCCCTAAAACCACTCTAATTGAATTTTTTATATTGGTTGTTAACGAGTTACAATTTTTTTTTGATGTAACTATTGTTGAAAAATATATTATTGTAACAATTTATAATTTATGCAGTGTTTAAGTGATGTAATGTTATTTTTAATAAATGTTTTATAAAAGTATGCATCTAGTGTCTAGTACCTTCGACATGTTTTTATGGTACAAAATTATTCTCCTTTAAGAAAATTGGATACGTCTCTGGGGTACAGAAATATGTAATATATTCCGATTATGATAAAGTGTGGTTACACTTTTTGCTGGCCGATATACCGTCTTAACGAAGACAGATTTATATTCGATTTATTCAAGTATGCTCATATCTAACCAGGGGGCTGTCCCAGCGTCCCAGGATGGAGTATGTCACTTTTGATAATGTCATTCTAGCCCTCCCATTATAGGATTTCCATTTCTCAGTCGCAAAATGTTCAAAACTCCAGGAATAAATAACATTAAGTAGGTAGGTATATTAACTCATATATAAAATGTGTTTGCGTAGGTAAATTATACGTAATACGTAGTTTACGTAATTCTGTACATAATAATGTACTTAAGTTTATTCTTTATCTAATACTTATATTAATAAAAATCAATTGCCGAAGTGTTTGTATGTTTCTTCACTTCAGAACGACTGCACCTATTTAGATAATTCTTTTTCTGTTGTGTTTGTAATAATTGTCAGGAATAGGTTTGTATCCTAGTAATATTATAAACGCGAAAGTTTGTAAGTATGGATATTTGTTACTCTTTCACGTAAAAAACGACTGAATTGATTTGTATGAAATTCGGCATACAGATAGTAGTAGTAGTAGTAGTAGAACCTGGATTAACACATAGAATACTTTTTATCTCGATATTTCCACGGGAACGGGAACCACGCGGGTGAAACCGCAAGCGGCCGCTTGTAAAAAAATATTTTGGTAATTCGTCACGGGGTACGGGGTCCACACGCACGAAGTCGAGGGCGGGTCACTAGTATATGACTAAAACTATGTGAAAGGCGAATATTAGCTTTTATAGCTCGGTTTCTGGAAATGTGAAAATAGATTTTTGTGGCTCTCCGGTACCTCGAAACATGAAATTGGATGAACCTCTCCCTCTCTCTCTTTTTTTCTAGCCTATACTCTCCCATTACTGGGCAAATGCCTCCCTCAGGCCCTTCCATTTCCATTAATAATATCAAGACATCTTAAATTTTTTAGCTTTTTTAATCGTCTTTGTTGCTCGCGGCTTTGCTAGCGTTAATTTATCGCGTGACAAAGTAGCCTATTATAACCGAATTAGTGTCACATTTATGTAAACTTAAATTCATCAAACTAGATTTAACGGGTTAAGCTGGAAAGCGTAACAAACAAACTTAATTTCGCATTTACGAGAGAGAGGGATGGTTACGATTCCTATAGATCTTTGCCGGTTGATCTCAGAGCGAAGGTTGCCGTGTATTTTGATGCGTAAATAGACCCAAACTGCGATTGTACTTTAAGAACTAAAGTCATTTATGTATAAAGTGGTTGATAAACCACTCGTTTTAAAAATCAGTTATTTAATTCAAATTTGAAATGGTTTTTTGGTGTGATATATTTAATTATTTTGTCACAGTACCTACTTATGCACAATCAAAGACCAATCAATAATAGTGGCATAACGTGTTTGGCATAATAATCTGAGGTTCTTTTAGGTTCAATCCTTACATCGTTCAAAGGGTATTTTCGGTTTTTTAGATGTGACCAGTGATCACTAACCCGGGTGGGTTTAGTGATCACTGATCACCGACCCGCTTCCTACATGACCTACTTCCAACAGCACATAGGAAGATTGGGTCATAGCCTACCAAACTGTCCCAATGCGGGTAGGTGGGTTTTAACGAACGTGCCTTCCGAAGCACGGATGAGCTCGATATGCTTTTAATTTGGTCAGACAGCTAGTTACCCGACTTTGCGGAAGTTGCATAGCCAGAGATTTCAAACCGAACGTCTAAACCGCTTCACAGTTATTATTGAGCTCCTCAGTGAGACAGCATGTTTGGCTAGTTACTAAGTAGGCATAATAGGGTTTCACATAGGTTGAGTTACTCTTATAGTTTATTAGAGTAACCTACCGACCCGTATTGAGTATAATGAGCTCCTCGGTGAGACAGCGTGTTTGGCTAGCTACTAAGTAGGCATAATAGGGTTTCACATAGGTTGAGTTACTCTCATTAATTTATTAGAGTAACCTACCGACCCGTATTGAGTTTAGTCTAATCTTCAATCATGTGCTAACTGTTGTGCAGTCGCTATTTGGTGAAAAGTAGACTATGGTAGAGGTCTGCTTTTGCTGTCCTTATTGCCGATAGTCACGGACTAACCCTTAGGGGATAATTGTCGTGATTTTATGAATAAATGAATGATGATCGTTTGTTATTGTTTACAGACCTCCCCATTTGGTATTTCGACGGCAGCAACACCGGCCAAGCGAATGCCGACAACTCGGACACCTTCTTATTTCCGGAAGTCATTTACCACGATCCGTTCCGCCGTGGCAATCACATTTTGGTGCTCGGCGATACATATCAGCATAATTACCAGCCGACACGTAAGTTTATTAAGCTACCTTCCTGATATTGACGCACGAGGTGATATAGGTTAGGCCGTTTACTTATTGTTCAAAGCTTTCAATTAAGGGGGTGCCGCGCGATCGCAAAATCTGACATAAGTTCAACTTCAAAGCAAAATCAATCGTATTGATATTTAAAATTAGAACAATTCAGGTTTGAAGTTTCAGACCTAGTAATTTGATTAGAGCAATGTTTTTATTCTGCGAAATGTATAAAACCATCACGCACTTGTGTTAAAAATTTAAATTGCCTGCCTGCGGATTATCAATACAAATATTTTCATGTAAGAATTATTGTTTCATGCGTAGAATTAAGATAGTTGTCGAAAATAAATGTTTTTAGGAGTCATTAGATTTATGTATTGTTTGTTATTGTTTAAAGAATTTGTTTCAAATTTCAACAAGGCCACGACCTTGTGCAATGATCAGGCTAACTTACGTAAGTTCTTTTAATGTATTTAACTAATTCAGCGCAAAGTACTTACAAGTAACTTAAAAATACGTAAATTTTCACAATTTCGTGCAGGATCCCTTTAAGAACTAGCTCATTCATAAACATTTGAACGGGATTTAACGCAAATACGTGACTACGGCCATTGCAACTCGGTAGAAACGTCGTGTATAAAAAAAATATGAGGAGAATGCTTTTGGATAATATAGAAAAAAATCCATAAGAGGGATTTGAACCTGCACTTTTCCATATTCTGGGTTAGGTGCTACCGTGGCTCTTATCCAGCCAAAATCCTACTAGCGCGCAATATTGGTTTATGGCTTTAAATTGACAGTCTAGACGAACCACCGGACAATGAATGATTGGCAAAAACTTATTAATAAGTAACATGATTTTTGAATGATGGTTAATCAAAAAAATTGCGTTAGGGTAGGTATGTTATTTTACATTATATTTTGTAATTCCTCAGCTATTTGTACTTATGGAACTTCTCAAATAGAATCAGTGTTTAATTCACAAAGCTTAGTTCACACAAGCTAGCAGGTGCTAGACTTAAAGCACAAATTGCAATTAAGGCCCGCTTTAATGGCTTTAGTTCCCTTTATCCCGTTGAGTCTGTAAACATTTCATTAAATATCTATTTAGAACATTTATAAAGAAGTTTCTTTGTATCATTAACATTACCTTACCTCGTATGACGGTCAATTTAATTATAGAAACCACAGAACCACAGGTTCTTCTATTTGACAATGCTATTGTTCTTCTTTAGTACAATCTTAATTTAAATGTTGCCTGATTTTGACATTTTCGCCATTGTCAATGCCACTAATACACGATTGTGAACATTATACAGACTGGGCAAGTGTATGCTTAGTCTGCTATCAAACCAGTGACGTCAATTCCAATGTTTCAGCAACGAACTACCGTAAGAACTGCGTGATGCTTTGCGAGAAGGGCGAAGTGGAGGAACCATGGTTTGGCTTCAACCAAGAATTTTTTCTGACCACTACTGATGGGCGGCCCTTAGGCTGGCCCGCGGGCGGATTCCCTGCGCCTCCAGGGCCCTACTACTGTGCTACGGGAGCAAACAAGATTGTCGCCAGGGATCTAATGGAGGCGTTTTACAGGCGAGCTGTTACAGTTATTTGTTTAATGAGCGGCAATAAAATATGGAAATGTATTTTTTTTGGAAGAACGCTATTTAACGCATTATTTTTATTTTACAACGGGTAAGCGCTTGGCCTTCATCTCACCTGATGGTAAGTGACGATAAGGCCGAAGGTGGAAGCGCGCTTCACCCGGAATCCTCAACCACTGAGGAACTGGCTATCTTATCTCAAACTGTCGGAACACAACAATGTTATAAACATCGTTGTTATGGCAACAGACTTAGATAAGATGGTGGTAGCAAGCCGACTTAACAGCCCTACCACCAACCAAACAGAGCACACAAAGATGTACCCCCCGTTGAGAATTGAACCCGGGACCTCTGGGCCTGAAACCGGTGGCTTAGCCACTAGACCAAAGAGGCGATTAAAATAATAATTATAGGTGGGCGTTTTTGGTTGCGCGACTGTACTTGACGTAGTTCTTGTATAGATAGCATACTCGTATGTGAGGAACTTACTGAGTGTAACATAAAAATTACACAACTTAGTATTTAGGTACAGACGAGGGGTTATATATAAAGCAAAGCCTATAGCGAAATAAAGCGGTCAATATTGTCCGTGAGTGTTTTAGAAAACAAAAGGTTGTGGTTTTAATTGCTTAACCTTTTGATTAAAGAATTCCAGTAAAATAAAAAAATATCTTCTTTCACATTTTTATCTTCTTATCACATTACGATCGGATAAGATGATAGTCAAACGCTTCCACGCAGCCTCAAGCGTGGTTAAATAACAAAATACAATAATGCATTAACCTTTTAACCACCGCACCGCGCCATACCGTTTTAATAGTAAAACTTTTTGTAGTGTCGTAACACATTAAGTACGATAAACTATTTATTTGATTAAAATAAAAGGGTTTGGAAGGAAAACTTACGTTGGTTTTAATTCATTGCTTTCTAAAATAAACTATCTTTAAATAAACGGTAATTTACTTGGTGCGCATAGTTTTTATGTTTTTCGATTTGAAATTTGACGCTTACCGCATGTGATAAAAGGTAGTTAAAAAACATATTACTGTTATTTCAAGGTTGACCTTTATTACCACGATTGATTATTTGTTATTCACTTGTTATCAGGCCTACACTGACTTGATAAACTTTGGTTGGATATTTGCAACTGCGGCGCTAGGGGCAAAAAATGTATAAGTGGAATCTATACGACTGCGGTGGTTAATATTTTAACAAAATTACACGCGAATATATTTACGCAAGTAATTGCTTGAACATTAATTAATGAATGTAGATGTATCGGACAGCTGACGCTAAATACTTTGTCTTCATTTTGTTGTCCGTACCAAAAACCCCAATTCTGTTCAAGCAGTGTCATGAATGCTGTCGCTAATATTTGCTATAGGTATAAGGTGACTGCTAGAAACCGCAAGAAACTTCAAGGGCTGGTCAGGTCACGTAAATAGGATACTCAAAACTATCTAATAAAATAAATGAATTATTGAAATAAAACTAAAAAAACGCAAATAAATTTTTTGTCATTTTTGTCAAATTTAAAACACTTGACCTGACCAGCCCTTGAAGTTTCTTACGGTTTCTAGCCGTCACCTTATATAGTAGTACTGTGTTGGTATAGCAGCGGCTCATCAATGGAATACTACCGCCCCATAACTTCCCTTGGGTGTCGTAAAAGGCGACTAACGGACCAAAGACTGCACATACATCCAACACCATAGGACGGCCATGGACTCACCACCTGTCATTCTGAGCACATGTTCAGTTATCATTTGGTGAAACGTGGACTGTGGCAGTGGATTGCTTTTGCAGTCTTTATTGCCTGTGGGTGCGATCGCGCGAAATAACCTCAACCAAACCACAAGTCACAACTAATCCTCAGCTATTATATTTCTATCGCGTTTGACACACGCGATGGCGCTATACGAAGTCGGCGGAACAGCTGCGATTCAGTTGTGGATTGTTTGAGATTGTTTAGCGCGATCGACCCCCTGGTCTGTAACTAACCCGTCGGGGATAATAGTCGCTAATGTATTATGTACAGTCAAGTGCAAAAATATGTGAACAATTGTAACTATTAATGCAATGGAATAAGAGTCAAAGTGTTTATATATTGGTACTCGTGACTGTACGATGTACTATTTGCCACGAGGACTCTCCTCTCTCTGACAAAGTAAAGTTGTAATCCCTATTGAAAATGTATAATGTTACAGGTGCTGCCTATATGCAGGTGTGCATCTCAACGGAACCTATCCTGGGACAACGCCTTCCCAATGGAATTTCCAGGTGAAATTGATAATCCTCCTTCTTGTGCTGGGTTTAATTCCCAGGTCGGGTACTGTGTTACGGATTATACGATGTAGGTATACATATGATCACGTTACGATACTACGAGATGGTGGGTCATGATGGGATTGTGATCACCGATCCGTATTTGACAAGCGTGGTTTTTCAGCCAATAACCATCAATTTAAATTTAAAAATTAAATTTGTTTACGCTCACACCAATTATCTAGACCAAGATGAGTATTCTTTTGAAACTCGTTAATATGGTATGATAACGGATAAATATACATAAATATAGAAAAAACATCAAAAACATTATGGATAATAAATTAATTAAATGGAATCAACAGTATTATACCTTAAAATTGTAGGCATGCAAATATTTTATAAAATTAATGTTAACAATAATAAATCATCAGCATAATAGACTTGGCACACTAACAATGACATTATTTAAAATTATAGTAGGTATATAAGGTAAACGCAGGTATTACCGAGGTAAAATCAAGGCCTAAAAGTTAAAACTTTTGAAATAAGAATTTCTGATCGTAAACACAGTTACAAGTACTTATATATTTCCTGATACTTTGAGATCTGGACTTTAGGAATCTAATGATAAAAGATAGGTTTTGAGTAAATATGTAAAGAAAAAAATAATTAAATATAAAATGCCGGATGGAGTTATTACCGAGGTATGCTAATAGTGCTTTTTACAAAACATAAAAGCCCTATTTACAAAACATAAAATAATCCCTCTACCTTGTATGTACATACTAGAAATATGTCTATTGGTTAAGAAATAGCCGGAATATTTTGTAAAAAATAAAGACATTAAAATAAATTAACGGGATTCAAGAAAGAATAAATTGGCTATACCTAAATGTAATCTCACCTCATTACAGAAAAATGTATTTTACATGGCCATTAAAATATTTAATAAATTACCGTTAGACATGATGAATCTCCCGTTAGAAAGAAATAGATTTAAAAATAATTTATCACAATGGCTCTAAAAGCACAATTTCTACTCCGTCAAAGAATATTTGGAAATATGACTTCTTGCTTTTAATAATTATTATTATTATTTACTTTATCATTAACTCATAATTTGCAATAAATATTAATTCTTTATAATTATGATATTTGAATGAATTTTAATTTATTTGTATTGTTTGTATAAATTAAAAGGCATTTTTAGGTATTATGTATAAATGATACTAACAATAATAATTAATTTTAGACAAAGAATCAATTGATTGTGGTTATAATTATGGATATTTGCATGCCTACATACTTATAGCAGAATATTGTTGATACCATAAATCATTGTCTTACATCTCAATGTTGTGTACATGATATTCTGCAAATAAATGATTTATGATTTATGCTTGCAGCTAATACCGCGTTTCGTGATTCTATTACCGAGGGTAGAAAAATAATTTGCATTTTGGTTCCGTACAAATCTTTATTGAAAACAAATTGTTGGCGTTTCTAGTTTGAGGGAAAACATCGTGAGGAAACCTGCACACTCAGGGGACTGAATGTGTAACCATGATCCAAGCTGGTTAGGTTCCTCTGTTAACAGGGTCACGGAGATCAGACGACAGTCGCTCCACTTTAATTACCTGATCTCCCCAATCCTTGATCATGGTCCAAAGTTAAGGAGGTAGAGTTGGCGAAAAAAGAAAAGAGAAATCAAGCTGCCCACCATTTTTTTCTAATCTATAGCAATAAGAAATAAAAAAAAGTTATTTTATTTTTAAAGAAAAGAGGTAGCCTTGAATTTTTGCCTACGTATAAACTAAATCCTCGATTAGAAAAGTAGGTAGGTATAGGTATAAATAGGGTTGTAAATTTCATATAGGTATTGTTTCTAGAGAACCTTAAACTGAAAAATAAATGCTATTATCAGTCGGTATTACATTTTTATGGTGAAGTTAATACCGAGTAATAACACTCGGTAATTAATAGCTTCTTAAACAAGTTATTACCGAGTAATGACTTGTTTTCACCATCGGTGATAGCTTCATTCGCGGTAGTGTAAATAATCTAACTCCAAAAGATAAAAATTGATTAATTTTAAACAAAACAAAAGTTTAATCGATAGCCAATGAGGTTACCTAAACATATGAAATTTTAATTAACTACTGCGGTTTAAAATACAAACTAAGGTAAGGTTTCATGTCGTATTCAATTTAGTGCTCTCATAGAAAGTTAATTTTTATGGCTCAATTTAGGACAAAAAATAAGAGTTCTAGTGCATTTTCATACCGCGGAAATAGTTTTTTACGATAAATACATAAAAAATTAAATAAATTAAATAAAACTATTGATTCTGATTTATGCTATTACCGAGTATACCGCGGTCAATACATTCAAAAAGAAAATTGTGAAGCTAACACCGCGGTATTTTATTTTATTTACTGTCGAAAAATAGTGCAAAATAAACGAAAACTAGATAGTTACAATCATAGCTGAAACTATAATCCACCTTGTGACCTACTTCGAATTTGTTTAAATGGTTTTTTTACGACACATTAACCTTAGTAAAATATTAAGTGTATTTACATTTGGCAACTCGCGTTTATATGGAAGTCGTGCTACGGCGCCGGTTCGAAGCAAACTAATCGTTGTTTTGGTTGTCTGCTTTGTTGTGCACAGTCCGCCACGGATCCATCCAAACGAATCTAAATTGATCTTTCATATGTGGGTTGGCTGAAAAATTTCAGTCCAGTACCATTAATGATTAATTTAATTTTTTTTTTTTGTTACATTGCACTGGTTTGTTGTGTGTGTGTTTGAAATGAGCTTATCTTTATATAAACATAAATTTTATTTATTTAACCAGACGGTTGCAAATTACTAATATTGACTTGCCTGTTTACACCTGCCTACCCAATGTTATGACAGGAAAAAAATAGTCAACCTAACGTTTGCATATTATAGAGGCCTCATACTTTCTATTGGTACTTATGTAACTTATCTAATAACGAAACAAGTGCAATATTATAAAAAAAATATTTTTAAATATTTAATTAATCATATACTGGACTGAAATTTTTCAGCCAACCCACTCGCAATATATTTTTTAACACATTAAATTTGATATAAAATACTTTTCATCCATTAACCGCTCGGTGAAGGTCGTTGTATACGGATCCTCTACTATTAAGTCAATTTGGATAATTAATTATTTATGTTAATATTAAATGTCAATAGTAAAGTAATTCATGATAATTATGGAACATGGAACAAACATGAGACTAATAATGTCAAATTTATATCAATATATTAATTCTATACAATAATACAATGTCAAGATTCCTTAAAGTCTGTTGACTAATTTTTTTTATTTTATTATTAAGCCAACATAATAAACTGTTCTTAATCTATTATTAGCCATCGGAAGATCTCTTAGCCCTCGTGGTAATTTTTAAAAAAGTGTGTAATTTTTTTAATTACGTCAGATTACATTTTGGTATTGCTAATTTGTTTTTTCTCAAATCTCGAACGTTAGATTTAACTTGCTGTTACTGTTTTTAGCGAAATATTCAGGATATTTTTTTACAAATAGCACATTTCAGCTATGTACAAACAGGAAAGATTTTTAGTATCTTATGTTGCTGGAATAGTGGTTTCCATAAATCTCTTCGTCTTCTCAGGAACTACTGGTCCGATTTGAAATATTTCTGCCCTGATGCAGCTTTTTTGAGCTTTAAATACCTTATTAAAATCTACACTATTACCCCATATTGTTATACAAT
Source organism: Scoparia ambigualis (assembly GCA_963921215.1). Taxonomy (NCBI): domain Eukaryota; kingdom Metazoa; phylum Arthropoda; class Insecta; order Lepidoptera; family Crambidae; genus Scoparia; species Scoparia ambigualis. The sequence continues at coordinate 23,038,354 of OY992506.1, forward strand.
AGCGTAACGTAACAGAGACGCAACATAACCATAGTACACCTACGCTTGTAAGGCTACTTGAAAAGATAAAACCTTCCTAATTCTGCGCAAAGCAAACATAAATATATTTACTTTTTTACATAAAGTGTCAATATGTTTTTTCCAGCTACAATGTTCGTCTAATGTGATACCAAGAAACACTGATTATCTATCTATCTATCTATCTATCGAGGCTGTTGTTTTTGTGTGTTAAATATTTATGTTAAGTTTGTTTGATTTGTGTGTGCGAAAGTGTTATTGCTTTTGTTTTGTCCAAATTTATTGTTAAATTATTTTTAGTCATCCAATTAATAACGTCAGTTAAGGTATTATTTATTGCAGATTTAAGTTGATCAATATTCTTATTTTGAAAAAGTTATGTACAATCGTCAGCAAAAAGAATGCATACATTATTAGTTATGTCAGGTAAATCATTTAAATATAAAATAAACAGCAGAGGTCTGCCCGCGAAATCATCTGCGATAATGTTGTGACAAATTTACATTAATTTCCTTTCATACAAACGAATAGACAATTACTAGTAGAGGATCCGAGTATCAACGACCTTCACCGGACCGGTAAATGGATGAAAAGTATTTTATATAAAATTTCATATGTAAAAAAATATATTGCAAGTGGGTTGGCTGAAAAATTTCAGTTCTTAAAAAATATTTTTTTTAAACATTGCACTGGTTTGGATAATAGATAAATTACATAGGTACCAATCGAAAGTATGTAGCCTATGGAAAAAGCATCATATTTTTTTCCCATCATAACATTGGGTAGGCAGAACCACGATAATATTACCGTGTCTTAACTCCCACGTTTTTAAGTTGAGGGATTAAATTTTGGCTGAATTTCAAAATAAATTAAAACTAGCTAAAATGATGTTACACGAAAATGAAACAAGAAAGAATCTTTTCCTTTTAATTTAGGAGTGGTCCATAGTCTTGCGTATTACGTTAGGGATAATATACGGTCCGTATGATCTTGGGTTGAAACAAGGTTAGCGTTTAAGTAGCGGCCAATATATTTTCTTTCCTCCCTATTAGGCAGCTTAATGCTTTTAGTATCTGTCTTATTTATTATGAAACAGGGTCTTTGCTTTGTTTGGATAAAAACAGAGTAAGCACATTATTATACTGTTGGATCAAAAGTTTACTTTGATACAAAGTACTCTGTCAAGAAAGTACCGTGAAAAGATCAATAATACTTACACAAAATGTTAGTTATTCATCCAATTTATTTTATCGCCTTCAAGGTATGCTCCTTTGAAAACGATACACTTACGCCAACGAATAATCCAATCATCAAAATATTATTTTTAAACGCTTTTTCCGGAATTGAGTTCAGTTCAATTCAAGTTGAGGTGGTTGCTCGATGGTAATTGTTGAGTTTTTGGTCAAAAATTCGTTCACAATGATGGCCTTGTGCGAAGGCGCATTATCGTGGTGCAAAATCCAAGAATTTCCTTTCCACAAATTTAGGCTTTTTCGTCGAATTTGCTCTCTTAAACTCCGCTTAACGCTCAAATATTATTCTTTATTTACCGTTTGACTTTCCGGCTAGATATCCGAGTGCACAACACCGCGATAGTCAAAGAAAACAGTCAACATGACTTTGACTTTTGATCGACTTTGGCGTGGTTTTTTTTGGTTTCGATTCAGTTGGAAGGCGCCACTCCGAAACTTGTTGATTAGTTTGCATGTCAAACTCGTAAACCCACGCCTCGTCACCTAAAACCTATTTTTTTTATATTTTTTTAATTAATTAAATTAAATTAAATTAATAAAAATCAAAAAAAAAATCATCTATTCCCGAAACTTTTTTAACAGAATGTACATACATACATTATATTATAATCACGACCAATTATGCCCGAATGGTAATTCAGAGGCTAGGCAATGAGTACCTACCGCAAAAGCAGTCCTCTGCCATAGTCCACTTTTCACCGAATAGCGACTGTAGGCTAGATGTGCTCAGCGTGACAGGTGGTGAGCTCATCGCTGCTCTATGCTGTTGGATGTATCTGCAGTCTTTGGTTTAGAGCTGCTACGCAATACCGCCACAGTATAAATATAAGCTAAAGATTTATACTGTGACACGGCTCACCGTATTTAGGTTTAGGTGCCAGGCTTTACTTTGATACTCTAATATAACTATTCCATATATACACTGGCCTGCAAAAATAAGTATCACACTTTTAATATTTAATTTTTTTCTAAACTATAGAAGTTAGAAATTTAAAATAAAAAAGTTTTATAGCAATTTTATCAGCTTTCTCTGAAACTATAGTAAATTATACAATAGTAACATTTTTAAGTCTTGTGTGTCTTGTTTATCTTGTGTTGGTTTAGAGCTGCTACGCAATACGGCCACGTATAAAATATATAAGCTAAAGATTTATACTGTGACACGGCTCACCGTACTTAGGTTTAGGTGCCAGGCTTTACTTTGATACTGGAATATAACTATTCCATATATACACTGGCCTGCAAAAATAAGTATCACACTTTTAAAATTTCATTTTTTTCTAAACTATAGAAGTTAGAAATTTAAAATAAACAAGTTTAATAGCAATTTTATCAGCTTTCTCTGAAACTATAGTAAATTATACAATAGTAACATTTTTAAGTCTTGTGTGTCTTGTTTATCTTGTGTACTTTAAAAGTTATTACAATTTTAAAAGTGTGATACTTATTTTTGCAGGCCAGTGTAGTATGAAAGTAACTACAATAACACAAATTAACCCTTAAAAAAAAAAATCTTTCCCACACTCGCACCAACTATCTAGCCCAAGAGAAGCTTCGTAATGAAACTCGTTAAATGGTTACTAGACAACGGATAAACATACTTAAATACATACTTATAATACATATAAAAGGCCGGGACCTCAGAGATGGCGACACCATGAAAACCGGCGTACAAACCACTCGACCAAGGAGATCAAAATTAAATCCTTATATTAATTAAGTTAATTAATTCCTTAAAAGTAGCATGGACGATTATGATTTAAAAAAATCCTTGATAGTTAAAGTACAATACAAACCTACGAAAAAAAATTAAATTAATTTTTTATAATTTAAGCTCTATAATCGAATGTTACTGCTTTGACAATTAATATTTTATAAAGTTTTTGTTTAATGTATCTTCATCAAACTTTGGGTATAAAAAGTACCTATACCTAGATACGTACGTATTGGTTCATACTTACATTAGTTGAAAGTTTTCACTTTAAGAATAGTTTAGTGTAAGTATTCGTATTATGTGTGAGGTGTGAGACAAGTTTCCGGGTTTGGCAAGCGAAAAAGGAAATATAAACAAAATAAGAATTTGTTTTAAAGCAACTTCACGTGAACATTTGGCGACATGTTCCAAGTATCTCTATAAAATAAAAGTTTAGAATTGTGTGTTACTTATCTACAATACTATAAGTCTTCACGGCACTCTAGCCACTCTCAGAGAAGTATAGGTAGTTAAAAGGATAATAAATATTGATATAATGGAAGGATGCTGAAGGTAAAAGAGGTTTTTTCATGTTCTTACATTAGGGCACGCTAAAAAGCAATTTGTAAAATATATAGGTACTTTCAGACGTAAAACTATAAAAAAATTCCTCTGACACCAATTATCTAGAACAAGTTAAGTGTTATTGAAACTTGTTTTTATTAAATGTAAACGCCTACTTATTAATTTCTACACTTAGGTACTGCCGTACTCAGAGACGTCAATTAAAATTTAATGACAATTAAGTCTCTTGATGTAATTTTCTTATTGTTTAGTCCTAAATAAAGAAGGACATTAAAACTTAAGTGACGTCTCTGAGTGCGGCAGTAAGACCCGAACAATTTAGTACTTACCTAAATTGACTTGACCGGGAATTGAACCTGGTACCTCAGAGATGGTGAAGCCAGGTAGGCTACTCTTGAAACAGAATTGCATTAATCAATTTCCAATCACAAATCTAAAAAATGTCAAATGGCACTTTTGTAAGCGACAATAGCGCCACGTTGTAATTAAATTGCGTGGAAATGGATTGAACAAATTATTATCAAGATGGCGTTCCGAAATTATCTTTACTTATCCCAATATCGATGCATATTAATCGCATTGGAATTGTATTAAGATTGAGTTTGCGTTCGAGAGTAACCCCCCAGAACCGGCGCGCACTCGACCACGAAGGTCGTCAAAGGCACAGATTATCATAATTTATCATTATAACTACATGCGTAATATTCACGAATATTATCCCAGAAGGGTTATTCACGGACCAGGCAATGAGAACCGCAAAAGCAGTCTACTGCCACTGTACACGCTTTATCATTATAATGGTTGTAATAATAATAAATAATAAAAAGTATTTATTTGAGCAAAATTACAAGTTTTACAACCATCTTAAAACTAACAATATGGAACAAAAAGGTAATGTGGCTCAGCATCAAACAGCTGAATCGACAGCTGTAGCTGATATTCTGCCACAACCTAGCGTGAGATTTTATACTTTTCTAAGAATACCATGAAATTATATTTGATTATTAATTAAAGGTAGGCCCAAGTCCTGGAATGAGGTCTGCAGACGACCTGTGGATGGCTCGGTATATCCTGGCACGGTTGGCTGAGGAGTATGGTACCGTGGCCACCTTTGAGCCCCAGCCCGTTCCTGATTGGCCGGGAAACGGGACATTCTGCTACTTCTCTACCAAGGATATGAGGATTGAAGACGGCATTTTGTGAGTTCCTTCGTTTTAATAAATAAATAAATAAATAAATCTTTTCTACAATCACACCAATTATCTAGCCCAAGAGAAGCTTCGAAGAAACTCGTTAAATGGTTACTAGACAACGGATAAACGTACTTAAAATACTTAAATACATACTTATTATACATAGAAAACACCCAGACCCGAGACAATTTAGAAAACAATAATTTCTAAATTGACCCGACCGGGGATCGAACCCGGAACCTCAGAGATGGCGACACCATGAAAACCGGTGTACAAACCACTCGACCAAGGAGGTCGTCATAAATTTTAAACGTGCTATCGAGTTTAAAATAAAATCTGTTTATAATTGAATCGAATAATTTGAGTACATACATACATATAATCACGACTATTATCCCCGAAGAGTTAGAGACTAGGCAATGAGGCATAAGCAGTCCTCTGATATAGTCCACTTTTCACCAAATAGCGACGGCACATGAGTACAGCATGACAGATGGTGAGCCCCTCGCCGCTCTATGCTGTTGGATGTATTTGCAGTCTTTAGTCCGTTAGTCGCCTATTACGACACCCAAGGGAAGAGAGGGGATAGTAGTATTCTTTGACCGCTACGCGACACGTTTTTTTTTTCTTTTAAACAATGGCTTTGTGCGGTCAGCACATTTAGCCAGTGTCAAGTTTTTAATAGTTATTATTATTTTCTTTACAATAAGTGGATGATAATGAGTGATAATGAACGTTTGATGGTACATGATTTTCCCCTAAACCCCTCGAGACTTAATAAAGCTGTTGGACTTTATTGAGGTCTCACACGGACTTCTTGAGAGAATTTGAAAAGTGAAGTTGCACTGTTTTGTTTTATTTGCCAACACTCATGCACGTTTACGAACACATAACAGTACATAATCCACCATTATTTCACATTAATATTCGACAAAACACAAATTATAGAAAATTAAACAAAACTGCAGACATGACGCTTCACATTCCCGCCAAGAAGTCTCCGCGACACGGTTAGTATTTAGTATATTTTTATACTTTTTAATTTTTAATATACTTAAAAACTTTCTTCTTAGTATTACTAAACATTAGTTTGGGTGAACACTTGTTTCTATAGTGGATGTTTACACCCTCTGATTATTTGGTTAGTAGGCTTTACTGATGTAGGAATGGCGTCGTGTGGTGACATGAAATAATTTATTCCGCTTCAATACCTGTAGTTTTTTTCTTGTCACTTGTCTTTTATTTTCAAGACCCACTTGTAAACACGACCGGTATGCCAACAGTGCCCAACAAAAACGAGGAAGAACGTTCTTGACATTTCGTCATTTGGTCTTTTATCAGTCTGTAGGTAAATTGTTTTTGCTTCTATATAAGGTGACTGCTAGAAACCGCAAGAAACTTCAAGGGCTGGTCAGGTCAAGTGTTTTAAACATGACTAAAATTACAAAAAGGAATTCGTGTTTTTTTCAATATCATATCATTTTCAATAGCAATATCATAAGAAAACTAAAATGAAAAAAAATGAAAAATAACGATTATTTACAACGCGCGGGCAAGGGATGGACACGTCCGCGTCAATACCTACGTTGACGGGTCAATGGCCAGCCGTCTGTTGACCCGTCCGCGTCATTACCTACGTTGACGGGTCAACGGCCGGCCGGCCGTTGCCCGCGCGTTATAAATAGTTGTTTTAATTTTGTTTTTTATTGCTTTAAAATAATTTAGATACTCAAAGACTATCCAATTAAAATTCAAAAAATAAATTATTTACTTAATTAAAAATGATAAAAAAAAAATCTTTTTTGTCATTTTTGCCATGTTTAAGACACGTGAACTGAGCAGCACTTGAAGTTTCTTGCGGTTTCTAGCAGTCATCTTATATTGTAGATAAAAGCTTTCTCGTGTTTGTGTGTTTGGACGTTATCAAACATTAAAATGCACAACTTATATAAAGCGGCATATCTATAAGGCAGTCTCAGAGGCAACGCCTCGCAGCTGAGGGACTCAAGTGGAGAGCTTGCCGTTATATAGGTATGTGCGCCAAGGCGTGTTAGCCTTTCGCTATTAGGTGATCCTTTCATTGTCAGTATTTGTCCGTGCTAAAAGGCGCCTCAGAGTACGCGCGCAGTGAAGACGGAACCGTCAACAGGCTAGATTATTGAGAATCGTGGATGAAGTTGAGAGCTGCCTGCTCAAGTGGAGATCCATGGATTTTGTGCAGCTCAAGCTTCGATCATCTAAACACTAGATACAGCATTAGCGCTCACAAAGTGGACGCCTCGAACTAATGATCCAACCAAGTGAGTGAGCGTTGGATTTGCTCTCCAAATTGAATACCTATTGTGGTGATGATAGGGCCGAGTATAAAATTAGTTGTGATTATTCGAAAACAAAGTTGTATAGAATAGTTAGAACCACTTTCTAAAACGTATTTTATATGGGATTGTATCAATACACAATACACACATCAATATGTGTGTTTAGATGATCGAAGATTGTAAAACACGCTTAGGGGGACGCAGATATGAGAGTTAATGGAGAGGCCGCTTAAGAGGGTGCCGCGCGGTGCCGCGCGATCGCAAAAACTGACATAAGTCTCATAATGAACTTCAAAGCAAAATCAATCATATTGACATTCAAAATTAGAACAATTCTGTTTTGAAGTTTCAGACCTAGTAATTTGATTAGAGCAATGTTTTTATTCTGCGAAATGTACAAAACCATCACGCGCACGCGTCAACGTCACGCGTGTTAAAAATTAAAATATACTTTTTTAAGATGGGGGTGACCTGCGGAATATCAATACAAATATTTTCATGTAAGAATTATTGTTTCATGCGTAAAATTAAGAAAGTTGTCGAAGAAAAATGTTTTTAGGAGTCATTAGATTTATGTATTGTTTGTTATTGTTTAAAGAATTTGTTTTAAATTTCAACAAGGCCACGACCCTTGTACAATGATCAGGCTAACTTACGTAAGTTCTTATAATGTATTTAACTAATACAGCGCATAGTACAAGTAACTTAAAAATACGTAAATTTTCACAATTTCGTGCAGGATCCCCTTAAGTTTTATTATATTTATGTTTTAACAGGGTTATAGAACGAGCCATCGATAAACTGGCGCGCCGTCACGGAGCGCACATCAACGAGTATGACGCGAACAATGGCGCTGACAACGCGCGGCGTCTCACCGGCAAGAACAACATGCCGCACATCAAGGACTTCACAGCTGGTTAGTCCTTAGTCCTCTACTTTTTTACCTGTGACATAATTAGTTTTTACTATGGAAGGGAAGTACGATTCTGATGGCTACTACAGACTACAACTGCAGTTTAATATAAAGTACACAGCTGCTTTGTATGAGTCCCTCAGTGCAGCCACAGTTAAGCGGTTACCGCGCTACGAATAAGTTTTATATAGCTCATCAGTCTTTAAACGTATCCTACTGCCTGGGCACAGGCATGAACACATGAACATCAAAACATGCGCAGATTGCCACAACCCACCACGCTGCCCCAATGTAGGTTGGTAGATTTTAACTGTACTTACGTCCGCGATACGCGGAGCCCTAACCGATACGCGAATAAATAGTAAACCGTATTTTTTTATAGATAGGTTTGCTAATGAAGTATAATTTACTAAAATTTCACGGCGCGGAGATGCATAGTTTTTACGCTAGAATTTATTGAAAATTGCAAAGTAATCAAGAATTGAAGGAAAATCGACATGTTGTTTGACGTAAAATATTAAAACGTTTAGTTTTAAGCAACTTGCTGCCCTACTCCTGTAGGTCACGTGATAGATTAGAAATTAGACAAAATTAAGACAATCACTACGCTGCGCTTCGCGATTGACTTAATTTTTTTTTAAATAATATTTATGTTAAATTATAAATAAATAACCTAACATAACCTCAAAATAAAAATATCTTGAAAACTATGCATTTCCGCACTTTGGCTCTCCCTCACTTAGGTTACCCTCTCCTCCTTCCTCCCCCTCCTTTTACGGTGTTGCTTAATCTAAAGTGCTTCCAAACTAACCTCGTCGTGGCTCGTGGTACTCCTTGTACTGGCGACGGCGATTTTCTTTCGACGAGAGGTACCTCTCTTCTTATCTTGCACCGTTTGTTATTGATTTCAGTGTTGTTCTGATACGGCAATTTCCGTAATATACGGCATTCAGGTATCTTAGGCATCAAAAATACGGTATACGGCAGCTATTTGATTACCGTACTAAAATATACGGCAATATAAGGATGAAGGAAAAATGCTACCAGTGGTAAATAAATTGCTAACCAATAAATGAAATTATCTAAGTAACTCACAGAAAACCGATGAGTTTTGGATTAAATTCCGTGATGGAACTGAACTAAAAACATCAGCCTGCGAACGTAACATTCACGACCTCCTTGGTCGAGTGGTTTGTACACCGGTTTTCATGGTGTTGCCAGCTCTGAGATGCCGGGTACGATCCCCCGTCGGGTCAATTTAGAAATTATTGTTTTTCTGAATTGTCTCGGGTCTGGGTGTTTTTTATGTATATTTTAAGTATGTTTATCCTTTGTCTAGTAACCATTTTAACGAGTTTCATAACGAAGCTTCTCTTGTGCTAGATAATTGGTGTGAGTGTAGTAAAGTTTATTTATTTGTTTATTTATTTTTAGTGAAGTAAATAATATGAAAACGAGACTTTGAAATAAATTGAACTGGATATGTTAAATCTTCGTCAGAACACAAAACAATAATAATATATCTTCCGCGGGAGCTTCTGTCAGAACACATAACAATATGTATCTACCCCCCGCGGGACCTCTGTGTCTGAGACCGGTGTTCCGACCACTAGACCATAGACATCCATATTATACTTTCTTTATTATATTTGTGTATATTTTTGATCTGGATAAATATTTTAGAATCAGTACTTCCATAAATTACTTTCCATATACAATCAAATCACTAACAACTTGTCTTCTTGTTTTGTCGGTTAAACAGTTGAAACGAAACAGTAATGAAGCACACGATTTTAATTGTATCTTAAAGTTTAAATGAAACAGTTTAGCTAAACGATGTATACTATCTAAAATTAAAGCCGCAATTAAAGCCAGCAAGCTTTTTAAAATTACCAGAAATTTCTCGTTTGTCTGTCGATTGCTTCTTTTCTTTGTTTAAATATTTACATAACGTGTCGCCGCCGCTATAAACATGTCAGACTGAGCACTTTATCTCGGAAGTCTACTAAATCTTGTCACGCTGTTTCTCCATAATAGTCGGATACAAGCTATAAAAATACTTACTTTCGAGTTACGTTAGATTACAAAGCCCTTCGCTTATTTATGGCTCAGTACATCTTCGGGTAAAGTTTCGCTACAGGGAGTCGCATCTTCGAAAACGACTTATCGCAGTAAATGGTAAACAGTATTTCTTTTTATTTACTTTTTTCTTTTAATAATTTTAAGCTTTTGCTTAACTAATATTCCTAAATGAAATCGGTTTTTAGTAATAATATTGACTTTCATTTTCACTAACGTCAAAGATAAATCCAGACCATGATACAAAACAGAGCTTTTGCTAACCTCTGCCCTGTTCGTTTGTTTACAAATTTTCTAGCTTCTCTAGGGGTGGAGGGAGTACCTACAGATAACATCGCCTCCGCCCTTCTAACTTAATTTATAAATGTGTTCAAAGCAAAAGTTAGCTTTGTTATCCACACCACAGTAATTTGAAGCTCTGGCTTGCGTGACAATTTGCTATTACTGCAATTCGTACACAAAAATGGTGAAACAATCAACCCCGATCAAATTTAGATGTTAGATTATAATTTATGGTCATATTGTGCGGAGTTATATTTTGTTTCCTATGTTTTCTATACTGTAGTCGTAAATAACTACTAACAATAATTATAGTGACGTTGTTTTACCTTGGAACAACTTAGTTACAGAGGCTTCACTAATGACTGTAAAGTTATACGAGAAGGTCACGACACCCAGCAAACGAAGCCTCACGTAGGGGAACACCTCCGTCACATCTTAAGAGAGTTTACGTTCCCATGCTAACTTCAAAGTCTAAAATTTTACGGACTAATGAGCCAATTGTAATGAAACGTTGCATGCTTAAGTAAAACACAGAGATCTAAATACCTACTATGTAAAAACTATAAAAATAAACGCTTATTTATGTACGTTAGGATTGAGAAGCCACTCCTGATTTTTAAAGGAAAATCATACCATCAATAGTAGTACTTATAGAAAATAATTTTGAAGGACAAATTCTGGAATTTGTAGTTTAAGGTACATTAATATGATGTAAGTACATAAAATCCTCATCCATACAATCTGGATTGAGGAGCCACCCTAGAACTCAGAAAGTGATGAAGTAAAAGGCGACTAAAGACTGCGCATACTTCCAACAGCATAGAGCGGCGATGGGCTCACTACCGGACACGCTAAGCACATTGTCGTGATTGTGCAGTTATTTGGTGAAAAGTGGACTATGGTAGAGAACTCCTTTTTCTGTCCTCATTGCCTAGTCTCTGACTAAACCTTCGTAGATAATAGTCTTGATTATATGTATACTTCAACCAACTTTCCCCAAGAAACCTATGTGCAAAAAGGGAGGTCGAAATTTTTTGTCATTTTTGCACATATGTTTCTTGGGGAAAGTTGTTCAGTTTCATGGGTGGCACTCGCCCTTAATTTCATTAAAACGAATAAAAATTAAAGGTGTTTATGTATACAATTTTACAGAACTTAAACATTGTTATACAAAGTAACATTTGTAACTTTCATGGTCACTACAATTATTATTATTATTATAACTCTTTTATTGCAACAGTTTACAATACAAATACATACAAAACAAGAAAATAGGTAAAATACATAGTCACAATTTGGCGGTCTTATCGCTATGAAGCGATTTCTTCCAGACAACCAGTCGGATGGAGAGATCATATAAACTCGAAAATCGGAGGTGTAAACTTTTTACGGAATTTAAATAAAAGTGAATAGATAGCAATAAATAAATAAAAATAAATAATGTATGTAATAAAATAAATAAATAAAATAAATAATAAGTGTGTGTGAAATAAATATATTAGTATGTAAATATATACATATACATACTTAAACATAATAGTCTCAGGTAGAAAGTAGTTGACAATGGCAGCTTTGCAGCAGGATGTGGTTAAGCGGATAGGTAAAAATTATTTTTATGAAAAAACGGGATTTTTACCACGTTTGAGTTGTTGTTTTTGAGTCCCCGATATTTCGGCACCTTGCATGCAATGCACCATGCAATGCACCATGATCACGGAGTAACTGGTAAAAACATGGCTCAAACATAGTAAACAATCCCGTTTTTTCATAAAAATAGTTATACAAAGTCTTTAGATTCGATTCGATTCCTAGGGTGAATTTTCGGGATATTGTCTGATATTTTCGGATTGTTCTCCGTTTGTTTGGTGTTAGGGCTCGTTCTAAGAACGCGTCTTGCTAACGTATCACCGTATTCACAAGCTTATCGTATTCTGTCTTTATAGTGACAATGTCAGTAGCATTGTGTTACGAAAGTTGGAAAGAGAAGAGCTTGCTCGTTTGGGAAAAATAAAATAGGGACGGAAAATTATATTTTTCAACCGGTCCTTGAATCGGTTCTTTAACCGGTTCTGCAACCGGTCTCGATAAAAAAAATATACCTAAAGGGTCAAAACATATTCTTCACCCGGTCCTCTTAACATTATAATATACTATTAGATATCCATACAGAAACTCGGCTGAACAGTTAGACTTGTCGTATTGATATTACAAGTCCATATTTATCCATCCATGTTTTTCAAATAAGACTTCTCGTTGCAGGAAATGTTGCAGGAAGTGTCAGAAATAGAAAGTTGACTCTGAGCTAATTCTAACTGTATTACTTGTGGCGTAAAGCTCATTTCGCTTGCCCATCAGTGGTATACCATTAAAGGCAGATTTTTCAATGGACGGATATAACTTATTCGTTTGATAAAATATAAGAAAACCATTTTGAAAATGTATTGTCATATTAATGCCTTTTCTTTTTAAACAGGTGACATTCTTGTTTGAACGCGTAATAGTTTGTCAGATGGGACAAGTTTTATTAAGTTTTGTTAAAAATCGGCCCTAAGACACGTCTTAGGGCTGATTTTTAATCCTCGTAGACATGATAAACGATTACAGTGAGTAAGTACAGTATTATTGGAGAACTTAAAATAGGATCAGACTATAACCCAATAAAATGCGTCTGCTACATGCTCTTTGGTTACAAGTAATAAACGTCACAACACAAACAATATAAAAAAATATATATCAAATCAACATAATAATTATTACAATTTCGATTTTAGGGAGAGAATTTAAACAATATTTTATTATAATCAATGATCAAATTAAATACATTTCTATTATATAATCCATTAATTATCATTATCATCATTAACATTGAAATTAAACGTAACAATTTTACAATAAAAGGGCAAATTATATTAGAAAAAAATATAAATAATTAAAAAGATTAGATTAAAGATATATATTTAAATTATTATCATTAATGACGATTTCCTGTAAAGTTCACACAAAATTGACACTTACCATCAGGTGAGATGAAAGCCAAGCGCCTCTCCGCTATGGAAAAAAGGTATGAAATTACACAAATTTTACAATTTCCAGGTGTGGCCAACCGAAGCTGCAGTGTCAGAATCCCTCGCCAAGTGTCCGAAGACAAGCAAGGCTACCTCGAAGATCGAAGGCCCGCCGCCAACGCTGACCCTTACCGAGTAATATGCATCATGCTACGAACTTGTTTATTTGATGAGTAGCAAACGAGTACCTAGTGTTAATAATGATCTATTTGCTAATATAACATTGGTTACAACATATTTTTTATGTCCGATCAACGACGTTAGGCATGAAGTGAGCCTTAACATTTTTAGGCCACTTTGAACATCACTAAATTCCTTTATGTTACACGTAGATTTTTCGTGATGGTAAATAAAACAATGTCTTTGTCGAATAATAAAAACTAATTTGTTCTATGTGTAAACACAGAGTTTTGCTTGTAACTTTCCATTTTCATTGCGAGAGAGTTTAAACGAGCATTATTCGTCTTTGTAATTAGGCTTTGAAACTCCAGGACAATATTTCTCGTCAACTATCAAATTAAAGTAATGTTTTTGATAATGATGTTCTGCGATGAATTGTGACGTTTGAATGTATAATTTGTTTAACTGTTTGAATAATTACTAACAATAAACTTCTTTTGAGCGTCATTAATTTTATTTTTGCCTTCCTTTTACTTTGTTGAAAAACACAAATTACTTTCTGTTTATATTTATTTATTATTAGCTTTTGATCGCGACTACATACGCGAAAACATAGCCTACAACCGTCTTTAGCTCTTCATTCACCTCAATACCAAAATTCATCAAAATAGGTTTAGCGGCCACAAGACAAACAAACAAACTCACTTTCGCAGTTATAATATTAGTAAGAATTTGATCCATAACTGATAAGCAGTTGTAAACTTAAGGTATTCTATAATTTTTATACGTATTAAATATAGATACGTACATGAAATATTTATAAGCTATAATTATAAACTATACCTACATTTATATTTTTGTTGTATACTATGAGAAGTATTTTGCTCTTATATTTTATGTTGATCTAACGAACCATTTATTCCTAACCAAAACAAACAGTCTCATTATACGCACACAGCCAGATAATCAGATAACATTGACACGAACCAGATGTTTTTTAGGGAATTAAACTAGGAATGTTGCCGGCAAATTGTAGGTAGTGATTACGTTCGCTTTGTTGTGAACGTAGATCTGAAGCTATAAAATAGATTGATACTTCCTCTTGGGAGAAGTAAAGCGGTTAACAACATACACATTTTCGACACATTAAAAGCTAGGAGCTACTGATCGTTTTCTGTTCGCTTTGAGATGGATTTTAAATGTGTCGTTGCTGGTTAAATTATTCAAAGACAGACCACTTTAACGGTCACGGATAGTGGATAAACTTACAACCACCAAAGAAGCAATCTTGTTAGTTGGTACTGGAATGAATAACTCTGCTTTGTACTGTATGATGTAGGTACCTAGGTATACTAAACCAATTATTACGAAACGTACCTTATGTGTCCTGTCCAGCTTGAGAGTTATGGATTATCCCAATTGGACTGATGACGATGACGCCTTCCTGATCTTTCGTCAACCCCCTGATTATTTTAAAATTAATTTTAAATAAGCAACCTAACAAAGCAATGTAATTTTACTTAATAGATATTGCGTTTGAAGTTAGACTATTAGCTCTCAGAGCCACAGCTGACACGATACTTTTAGCATCGGCGATCGGCGATTTAAACGCTTTGTAGAAGCTGAATACAGCGACCACCCATTCCTTAACGCACACTTAAAAACGCCAAACGCGGCGATTGAGTCGCTTTTCGGAAGCTCGACACAGCGTATGAACGTTACACTCCGCACACATTCAGATGCCGGTCGCATCGATTTGGCAGTCAGTGCTGCGCTAGATTTTGCATCCAGCATCGGAGCAGTCGCTTAAACGCGTGATTCAGCGTCCGAACGCATAAAGTCGCGAAATCGCGATGCTGAATCGCTAAAACGCGCGATTCCGATACTGCGATCCAACGCAGAGAATCGCCAAAATGTAATGCAGCATCAATACAGTCGCGAAATGGCCGATCGCCGATGAAAAGTAGCATGTGTGCGGTGGCTCTTAAGTATAAGCTCTCTCCGTTCCATAGTCTAAACTTACCCTCGCAAGCTTTACGATTGCTGTGTTGATGTGCTTTGGCTTGACCGATTAAGTTGAGTTTGGCCATTAGTTCCTATTTTAGCATCCTATAGATGTTTAAAGTGGCACAGTCTGAAAGACTCCTCCTCCGTGATAAATTGATTTTTAGAATTGCAATCTTCTTTTGGAAACCTGGCAGCGAAAAACAATGATTTAAAAATTTCTAATTTTACAAGCTGCACAAAAACACCGTTTCGGGAGCAGCCAACAATCATTTATCATACTATGACATTGGTGGTGAGGGAAAAATTAAAATATTAAAGTCTTTGTTGAGCCATTCTGAGGGACAGGACAGGAAACTAGCTTTTGTCGTTTAATTAAAGTTGCCAGTCCAATGTTCTAATCTCTGTCACGGCTTTGCTTTGTCCTTTGAAAGTTCCGACGGGTGCTTTCAGTTTGTTTTCTTGAAATAATTTCCTGTCTAACTAATTGGAAGTGGCTTCAGTGGCTATTTGATGGTATTTTCCAAATACTGGATTATTGGGTACATATATATCCCGAAAATTATAATACCTACAACTAAAATACCTACGTTTAAAACATCGAAAATCAATATACCGAATGTATGAAAAACATATGCCCGATAAACAGAAGCTCAATATGCCGATTTTCAAATAGCCGAAAGTTCAAAATCCCGAAAGTTCGAAATACCGAAAGTTCAAAATCCCGAAATATCAAAATACCGAATTTTATAAGTCCTCATTTCGAGATTATGTTTTTTATTAGACAACAGAAATACCAGCTGCCCTACTCCCGTAGGTCACGTGGTAGGTTTGAAATTTAAGGCAATCGTGAAGCGCAGCGTAGCGATTGTCTTGAATTTCGAATATTTTTTTTTATTAGACAACAGTAATACTAGCTGCCCTACTCCTGTAGGTCACGTGATAAGTTCGTAATTTAAATTACATTGTAAAAACACGATTTTGAACTTCGGCATTATTAACTGTAGGTATATAAATCTTCGGGATTTTGAACTTTCGGGGTTTTGAACTTTCGGGATTTGGAACTTTCGGGATTTTTTACTTTCGGTATTTTAATATTCGGCCTTCCGTTTATAGGTCTTTTGAAATTCGGTACTTTAAAATTCGGCTATAATACGTACAGTCACCTGCATTAAGATGTGACTATCGACGGCCTGCAAAAATATCTGATCATTGGTGGAAGGCATATGTATATGCCTATAATATGCCTTCCACCAATGATCAGATATTTTTGCATCATCACATCTTAGTGCTGGTGACTGTACCCGGATTATTAATGTTACAAAGGCATCACCCGTATTAGTTAACAACTACTTTAAGTTAACTAACTACGGCGTTGATATTTTGATTTATTAGCATACTTTCGCAGTTTTTTACTAATAAAAGATTAATCATATATTTTGTAGCAAATGTTTATAAAATTTTAATCAGCCCGTTTTAATTTGAAAAAATTGATTATGCTTTCTAAAACATAATAGGGAGTTTTTAAATGTATGTGCGGGATTTATCAGTAAAAATATTTAAAAATAAATTTCCATATTTCCCTTATAATTATGCAATTTATTTTTTATTCTACATGTATTATATTCGTAACTATGGTATCACAATGAAATGTTAACTATAAATGTATTTAAACTTTGTCTTCATACGCTATATCTGTAAACTCAACGATGTTGCTGTTTGGAAAAATATATAGTTCACCAACTCTCTCGTCTCCAATGGCTATATCATTACCATTGGATAACCTTTTCCCCGACTTTCTTCTACTCGTACCTTCGTCGTTCAAATAACTTTTACTATCGGGCCTATGATACTCTTCGGGTTTCAGGAATTGGAAACCGTTTTCTTTATAATTGTTTTGGTTCCGTAAACAATGACAAGAGTTTCTGGTAGTGTTCTTGAGGTTGTCCATTTGTGTTAGGTTGATGGATTTCCTGGCTGAGTACACGCTCCTCTCGTTCACCGAGCGGAATGAGAGAATCCGAGTTCTGTACGACTGGCCGTCCTGCAACAAAATCATTGCTAAGCGATTGTTCAATGAGCTTAGATTACTGTTATAAGTCTAAATCGTATATCGTTATACGTAACAAGACGATAGGATATAAATGTGTATGGGTTATTGTTGTTTTTTATTGGAAAAAAGTCTATACAAAAAAAAATAGTTTTATTTCCGGTTTTGTTTGAATTCTATTTAATGACCCAAAGTTAATATTTATTAAGTAGTTACTAATCCGAAACTGGTTCCGCGACTAAAAAATTAAAATGATAATATTATTACGTACTTCGTTACGCTGCTACTAGATGTCGCTACTACGGGCTGTAAGAAATTGTCTTGGCAATATGTCAAAGTTTAAGTATGTAAATAAAACAAAATTAAGTTAATTTCCCTTTAATTAATTGAAAATCTTGCCAAAAAGTATTCTAAAAGACTTATCAATTGAAAACGCTAAACAAAGTGTCGAGTAAAGTGTCAGTTACAGCTACGAGTCTATATTACGGAGATATAACGAATTTAATTCAACAAACTAGAATGATCTATTCTTCTAGTAAACCAGATCAATTACTAGCAGTGTTTTCAGGTAGGTAATTGTTTTTTTTAATTATCGCGAACCTATCTGCGGATTAACAGAGGTAGGCAGGGACCAAATTTATTACGTAACAGTATCGTTAGAAAGGTCTCGGGGCGGAGATGTGCACAAAATTACGAGTTTGAGTGTAAGGTTTTGTACGTCACGGTAAACGGGGTGTCATTGCGGACGAAGCCGCGGGCGGGTCGCTAGTACGCATTATTGTTCAAACATTATGAAACACTGTGACAAATAGATTCAAGATTCAAGAAAGATTTAATATCATTTATTCAGGTTAGGCCATGTTTAGGTTACAGCACTTATGAATGTCATTAGGCCATCGGTTCGTAAGTCTAACTATGGGGCGGAAGCCTTGTACTGAGAAGAACCGGCAAGAAACTCAGCAAGGGCATTTCTTTTCTCCCTTTCTTTTACATAATTATGTACTAAAGAAATAAATACATTTTAAATTGCATTCTTAGTCTACATACAGTCTAAATTGAAAATAGCACTTAAAAAAAACTACATGAATCTTCATAAGAGTTTTTCGTTTCATTTTTCAATAATAATTAAATCTTTAAAATTTAGTAACAGTTAAAGTCAACATGAGCCAAAATTAGATTTTTGTTCATTAATTCATCAATCATGTCGGTCAACACGTCACATCACACCACGGTCAGGAAGTGTTTATAAAAATATATTTCTAGACTTATCTTAACCTACTTACCTCATAACTATCGTTAGCAAATCTGCTGGGCTTTCGTCCAAAAGTAAACCGTTGCTTAAATTCTTTCTTGAACTTTTCCTGGAATGCAAAACAATCATTAAAATCGAACACAGACCTACCTATGTCCGTATACCTTTTAAGAGGGTTTACGCATTTCGGTTTCCCTAAAAAAATTCCAAGTAGAAATTTTTAAAAACCATTAGGCCTATTTTAATGAAACTTGGCATGCTAAAGCAAAACATAATAGTTTGTTGAAAACATTTTTTAAAAAGGTTTTTATTTAGCTGAGTTATTGCGATTTAAAGTCCACTTAGAAAGTTTAAAATCGCATTAACTAAGTTATTTAAACGTTTTTTAAAAATGTATTCAACAAACTATTTAGATCTCTGTATGTTACTTTAGCATGCAAAGTTTTATTGTTGTTGGCTTAATAGTTTTCAAAAATTTTGACTTAGAAGTTTGTATGGGAAACCGAAATGCGTAAACCCTCATAAATGCTTTACGTACGTACGTACGTGCGTACGCGTGACCCTGAGTGCCCAAGTAATACAAAAAAGCATTTTAAGAAACGAATAGTAAATTTATGTACAACTTAAGGCCCGTATAAACTCTTATATAAGTTCACCGAGCATCTTAAGGCCTCATATTGGCATCTCAAAACCTTTATGATGCTTTAGACTGTATAACGGTGGGATAATGGCATATCGAAATGGTTTTGTAATGCCTTTAGATGTAGTGCAGTACATCTAAACGCAGCTATACGGCTTTTAGCTGTATTAAGTGCTTTTGGATATACAATAGCTTTCTTATGTAATAAATAAATGCTTAAGGCTGCTTAAATGCATAAAGTTGTACCATTACAATACCCCTTTTAAATCCATGGTACAGCTTTAAGCTGTTTTTAGTGCCTTTGGTTGTATAATAGCACTTTTAAGTGGTAAGCAAAAGCCTAGTACATTAGAAAAACATAAACGTGAATCATTGTAATGCTTGCATTTTTAATGATCAACTGAGTTTTGTTGTACAGCTAAAAGCTCTTTTATCAACTACACGTGACTAATTGTAATGCTTATGGACTACTAATAATACTATATTCGTAAAGTAAAACCATTTGTTTATCGGCCATTTTGAAAACAAACAATCTGTGAAACGAACTCTTTTAACCAGCGAATGTGATTTATAATAACCATAAATATATTACCTACGTGTGTAAGTATAACGATTTTAAATGCTAATAACAAAATTACTTGAGTTGCGATTTCATTGTCGTGTATCAGCATGCATTACATTCATTACAGATAAAAATAAGTGCAGCACAAAATGTTGTTAAATCTTTTAAAATAAGAGTAAGAACTGGAGGAATGAGGCGAAAAATATTAAAGGAACATGCAAGAATTATGCAGGTTCCTTTGATGTCTACGAATCCGATGTCAGACAATACACGACAACAAAATGATTCGCGCGAAGACTGCTGTGAAGCGATATTACAGAAGGTTCCGTAGGACCAGTAAGACCTGTCAACATCGGAAATATACACAATATGGAATCCTCGTGTGTTGAAAAATATTTTATTGTGAATAATGAGAATATTTAAATAAGTCGTGTTTATTCCTGTCCGCTTGATGCTGAAAGTGTAAGACCTGAGAGCTCCGACGAAAGTGAAGATGACAGTGATATTGATAAATAATGTTAAATATTCTTCATTTCGTAAAAATAGGGGACTTTTGGCGCCGCGCATAAATCTTGTGACCGTGCCCCCAGCGCCGCGCCTATTTTTAAGGCCTATTCAAACCTGAGCGGTATTCGCTGCTGCTGTGGGTAGAGCGGCAGCGAATACCGCTCAGGTCAATCTAGCCGCGGAACTTTATACTAAATACCTGAGCGAAACCCGCGCGGCAACCGCGCGGTATACGAGTATACCTTTCCCACAGCGGCAGGCAGCGAATATAATTTTCGCTCGATTCCCTAGTGATGTGCCATATATGCATTCAAAGGGCAATCGATAATTGATATTTTAAAGAGCAAAATGATGTTTTACTTTTTAATTCACAAAAGGAAATGACGTTTTACTTTTAAATTTATAAATACTAATGTAATAAAACTTAATTACCCATTTGATTAGCTAATTGAAAAGTTCGGTCGGTCAACTTGTAAGTAACATAGAATTTATTAGTACGTAATTTTGTTTTTTTATTATTGTTTCAACATAACAATTAATGAACGGACACAACCCATTTCTTTATTGTTTTTCAGTTTCAGTGAGATCTGTAGCGTGATTATGATATTTGTTCAATGTATTTATGAAATTTAAATTTTTTACAAATATACGAGGGTGAATTTGAATAATAATAATAATTAGAGCTGCGAGAATGCTTAGTCGCGATCCTGAAAGTCAACAGCCTTGATATTGGAGTATTTCAAAGTGTACTGTCTGACCCCACGTCCAGGGAAGCGACGCTGATTTACAGATTCGCGGCGCAAAGCCTTAAAATTCGGCAAAATTATAATCAACCGATGTAAGATAGCTCATTAAATATTTTTACTTTAAGTGTAACAGTTACGATGGGGCTGACATGTAATTATTATACAAAAGCCCTTAAAATAGATAAAGAGAAAAAAAAGAGAAAAATATTAGAGTTACTTTTTAATATTCCGGTGAAGGGCAGCTTGATATAATACCACAATCTCCTCTAGCTTTCCGTATACAGTCGATTACTTTGACGTATACCAAAGAACGATCCTCGGGTTGCACCTTCTCTAATTCAAATGATACTAATGCAGCAAAATGCTCATTTCTTGGGTCACGGGGTGTTCATTAAAAAAACTTTAAATCGTCCATATTTAACGTAAGGACATGGAAGTCATCTTTACTCGTTTTAATATATTGGACAAGAACCTTTGTACACCCTTGTCTTTTTTGGTGGGGCTGCTTTGATGTTGCTTCTTCTTTTTTTTGCCATACAAAAGAGATGGAGAACTTGAGCCGTCGTCGTCTTCCTGGCTGTTTTCGATTACAATAAAAAGTAACCTATGTTCTTTTTTATGATCTAATCTATGTTTGTGCCAAATTTCATCAAAATCGGTTTAGTGGTTTAAGCATGAAAGCGTAACAGACAGACAGAGTTACTTTCGCATTTAAAATATTAGTAGGGATTTTATCGTGGCCGAATATTTTTTTTACTAGATGTACTAGCAGAATTAATTAAAATAAAATTATTACATGATTCACTTTTTTAACAAATGAAGTGTAAAACGTTCTTTGATGTATTTACTATTAAAACTAGACTGGGAATGGCAGAACATTTGAGAATTTAACTAAGCGTAGGTAAAAAAATAAAAAATCTACCCACCTACAGTTCTATATTCACTAGTCGACTCTTTAAGACGTCTATGGCGATGATGGTGCATATTTTTTACTTAAAATTTTTAAGTTGATTTAAATGGTTCTCCTAAGTAAAATATCGACTTTTTATACTTTTTGTTAAATGAAACTAAAAAAGGCAGAAATTTTAAATCTGTCATCTAATTTTACGATGTCGGTCGTTAACGGTCAACGGGTTAAATTGCATATTTTCTTTGAATAAAGTAGATGTTAATGAGTGATAATGAACGGTAATGGTAAATGATATTCCCCCAAATGTCTTGAGAATCAATATAGCTGTGGGACCTTAGAATAAATTATTCTAAGTGTGGGACTTTATTGAGATCTTACGCGGACTTCTTGAGAGAATTTGAAAAGTGATGTTGCACTGTTTTGTTTTATTGCCAACACTCATGTATGTTCACGAACACTTAACAGTAAATAATCCACCATTATTTCACATTAATGTTCGACAAAACACAAATTATAGAAAATAAAACAAAACTGCTAACATGACACTTAAATTTCCCGCCAAGAAGTCAGAAAGAAAATTATCCAACACAACGAAGCAGCCGAAAATTATTTTGGCAAACGGATTCAAGTAGGTAGGTAGTACAAAAATTCTGAAATTGGTTTTATTGTTATGCCCAAGGATCCCTAAAATGGCGTTCAAGTAATGACACTATTTCAGTCTACATCGAGTCTACTGGTATACCGGTGAATTCATATAGAACTACTTTAAAGCCAATGGCACTACAGTGATACATCAAAAGTCTGCTCTCTGGCCTCTGGCTTAATAAATGTTCACGTGTGAGTATTTATACTGCTGGCGGCATTAAATAGCTTTTATAAAGGCTCATTGGGCTGCTTTAGACAGACACCATTTTGTAAATATTTTATAACCTACAATATTATAATTCGGACCTATTTATAAAAGCAATAAACCCATAAAACAAGGGTAAAACCTAATTTAATATACTGCCCAACCAATATTGTTATGTTAATTACGCAAAATACGTTTAGACTAGAAATACACAATTATTTTGGTTATTCCACACATATCTTTAATTAACATTTTAGATCAAAACCACAAAATATCGAAGGCGCGTGAAATTTTTCAATGAAACTTTTATAGACATTTACAGTAAACTGCATTGCGCATTAATATTTGATGGCATAAATAACAAAAAGTCAAAACTGCGATTTTTCAATGAAACTTTTATAGACATTTACAGTAAACTTTTTCAATGAAACTTTTATAGACATTTACAGTAAACTGCATTGTGCATTAATATTTGATGGCATAAATAACAAAAAGTCAAAACTTTCCCAGTATTATAAAATGTTGTTTTCACAATCACGCGTTTTGACATGTCTTCGTCCATTAAATATCGCGAGATAAAGTATAGTTTAATAATTACAACGTCAATGTATTATAAACATATGTACCGTGGTTTTTTTTTTTTTTTTATAAAAGAGGAAGGCAAACGAGCAGGCGGGTCACCTGATGGAAAGTAATCACCGCCGCCCATGGACACCCGCAAAACCAGAGGAATCGCAGATGCGTTGCCGGCCTTTAAGGGAGGAATAGGTTCAAGGAAGGAATAGGAATTGGGAGGGGAGGGGGGGAGGGGCCTCCGGAACCCTCACTGGTCGGACGAAACACAACAGCACCAAGTGCCGTTATTTCACGCCGAATATTCGTGAGAGGGTGGTATTACGCCGGGCGAGCCGGCCCAATGCGTGCTGCAACGCAGCGTGGCTCTACCACTCAGTCAGTGTCACTCATTTAGCACCACCCAGGGGTCACGTGTAGGGTCTCAAGGGTAAACCTACGGACGCGAGTAACTTTAACCCCCAAAAACCAGGTGTTAGAGATGTTTTTGCAATGATGTAGGGTTTATTAAGTTCGAACTGTAAACACTTAAATAGCTCGTCTAATGCTTTTGTAATGCCATGAACATCTTCATTATCAAAAATATTGCTAGCTTAGTGCTTCTGTAATGCGATTAGCAACTTCATTGACCATAATAATGCTTCTTTAATGCCATTGTTACCTTTCATGACCACAATAATGCTAATATAATGCCAATTGCTAATTAAACAACTATTTGCAGACCTATATAGGGTCTAAAGCCGTATAATTTGTGCCCAAATAAGCATTACAGTAGCCGTATACACGTGTGTAATGCTACTATACAACCAAAGCCAAAATGCCATAACGATACACAAATGCTGTAATGCGGCTGTTATACTTACTGCTTTGATGTGTTACTTGGGTGGGAATCGAACGCAGTATCTCTAAGATAGATAGGCAGGCAAGATAGCTAATATTACACCAGACTGCATTCGAAATTATGTGCGGGTTGGTTAAAAAAATATATAGTTACGTCATCGCTTTTTATACTTATACCGGAATGAATAGTTCCAATAAGATTATTGGATTTATGGATTACTTGCGGCTGCTCGCGGTTTTACCCGCGTGTTTCCCGTTCCCGTGGGAATATCGGGATAAAAAGTATCCTATGTGTTAATCCAGGTTTTAGACTATCTGTATGCCCAATTTCATCCAAATCCATTCAGTAGTTTTTACGTGAAAGAGTAACAAATTTCCATTTATACTTACAAACTTTCGCGTTTATAATATTAGTATAATTGGCTGATGATGAAAAATAATATTATTTTTCATCATCAGCTTATAAACATCCCACTGCTGGGCACAGGCCGTCCCACATGGACAACGGCTATAACTCATTTTGTTAGCCTGCCTGGTAATACTGATTGATTATAAGACTAATTGGTAACGCGAAGGCAATTTGTGTTCAACGAAATTAATAACGACTAATCATGAAAATTTCACCAACCATGTCGCGTAGCGGTGAAGCAATACCACATGAATAAAATACTACCACCCCCTTTCTTCGATAAGGTGTCGTAAAAAGCGACTAACGGACTAAAGGCTGCACATACATCTAACTGCATAGAGCGGCGAAGGGCTCACTACCTGTCACGCTAAGCACATGTGCAATCGCTATTTGGTGAAAAGTGAACTATGGCAGAGGACTGCTTCTGCAGTCCTCATTGCCTAGTCTCTGACTAACCCTTCGGGGATAATAGCCGTCATTATATTTATGAAAATTTGATTGGACTTTGTACAATGAATGCTATAGAGCTGTGTGTTGGCGGATCAAATTGCAAACTACAATTCTATCACTTCAATGAATTATTCCTCGTAGGTACACTTTCCTCGTAGATACACTTTTGAAAAAAGTTCGCCTTTATTCCTTATAGATCCACTTTCTTATTGTACAGCAAAGCGGAAAAGCGATAGGGATGACAAGTTAAGTTTTGTCACTCGTCAATGGCTACAATACCACGGAATAGATAAAGTACAGAAGAGCCTAGTCTCTTTCTCCAAAACGAAATTTCGGCTGATTTTCGTTTGCTATTTATAACGCTTTCCATTATTTTTAAAATTTCTAACGACTTTCTAAATATTAATAATCTAAATGCCAAACCTATTTTGTATGAACGAAAATTGGAAGGAACGGAAACCCCTGTAAATAGCAAACGAAAATTAGCCGTAATTTCGTTTCGGACAAAGAGAAGGCCCTCTGTTCTGTGTACAATACACCTGATTAACATTATTAAAAGGCAGTAGTAACGTTAGTACAGTCACCAGCATTAAGATGTGATGATGCAAAAATATCTGATCATTGGTGGTAGGCATATTAAAGGCATATATATGCCTTCCACCAATGATCAGATATTTTTGCAGGCCGTCGATAGTCACATCTTAATGCTGCTGACTGTACCGTTATTGTGTTTACTAAATAATTGCTCATAACGGGATTTGAACCTGTAACCGTGTGTAGTCACTATCACTTATCGCTAAACTATCATCATCAGCCTATAAACGTCCCACTGCTGTGCACAGGCATCCCACGTGGACAACAGCACGTGGGGATATTGGGCCATAACCCACCACGCTGGCCCAATGCGAGTTGGTGGGTTTTAACGACTGCCATCTTACGACAACATCCGGGACCAACAGCTTAACGTGCCTTTCGAAGCACGGAGGAGCTCGAGATGTTTTTAATTGGTCACCCATCAGGCGACCCGGCTTTGCAAAAGTTGCTTAGCAGGCAAGATCGCAAGCCGAACGAGCTAGCAGCTGCGCTATCGAGCTCCTCCATCGCTAGACCAACCCAGTCGTAATTCACACCCTCATTGAGATATAAATCTTTCTATATCCGTAGTTTCTACTAAGCTCAAAGTCAAAATTATTAAGGTAACCTTTCAATCAAAGGATAATCCCCGCCTTTATATATCACGGCGGGTGTTAAACTGTTAAGGGCTATCAATTAATTATAATAACAACTTAGCCGAGCGCAACTTGAACGCTAACCATAAATTGAAAGCAATGTAACTCAAAGAAATTTTCCACGCGCTAATGAAGAGCTCTATAAAAGTTAGCGCCGGTGATATGCACATAGAGCTGTGTTCCTATTAAAGTTTCCGACGTGGTAGGTTCATAAATAACCGCGCGGTTTCGTTTTACACGCCCATACTCCGAAGGGATACACACTTGTGTACTCTTATATGCACAGCAACTACATGCATTTTACGTAGCAACAACGTAGCAACTTGGTGAACGAACAATTTTGTATGAAAGTTACTCTTCATGTTCTTGACTGGAGCTTGAAGAGGATTTGTGTGTTTAAGCTATAAGACGTGCCCAATGTCGGCAGACGTCTCACTGCGTGCTCACTCGCATAATCTGATTAATATTAATTTGAATGCTTTGTTGGTTTATCAACACTAACGGTATTTCGGTAGGCGGTAGATAGCTTGTTCTAAAAACCGTCAGTACCACGGCAATGTTACATAGTAATTGTGTCAAATAAACATTTATTAGTTTTGTGTTTATATAGTTTTGTACAATGTTCCTTTTGTGGTAGTAGTGAAATTTATAGTCTGAAAACTGTTTTTTTTTGAGTTTAATAGTTGAATATTTGTGCTTCGAAATCAACATCATCATCATAATCTCTTTGTTCAAGTAAACTTTACAAGTAAATTAGTATTTTAGAATCGTCTAAAAATATATTTACCGAAGCAGGGAAGGCACGCAAGTCCTTTTTAGTCAAGGTTGTTATCGTAAGATAGCAATCTTTAAGAGGGTTTAAGCATTACAGTTTCCCATACAAACTTCCAAGTCGCAATTTTTAAAAACCAATAAGCCAATTTTATTAAAACTTTGCATGCTGTAGTAAAATGCAGGGATCTAAATAGTTTGTTGAAAACATTTTTAAAAAACGTTTATTTAACTGAGTTATTGCGATTTTAAACTTTCTATAGTGGACTTTAAATCTCAATAACTCAGTTAAATAAATGTTTTTAAAATTTTTTTTCAACAAACTATTTAGATCCCTCTATTTTACTTTAGCATGCACAGTTCCATCAAAATTGGCTTATTGGTTTTTAAAAATTTCGACTTGGAAGTTTGTATGGAAAACCGAAATGCGTAAACCCTCTTATAACACGTGTTGAGCGTGGTAAGTTATGGCCAAATCACCCCATGCTTTCGTCCATGTGGGAAGGCCTGTGTCCAGCAGAGGGACGAATGGAATGTTATTGGAGATCTTTAGTATAAACAACCGTATAAAATACCGTGTTTAGTATAAACAACCGTATAAAATACCGTGTTTAGTATAAATAACCGTGTCGCGTAGCGGTGAAAGAATACTACTAAGTACTCTTTTTTTTTGGGTGTCGTAAAAGGCGACTAAAGGAATAAAGACTGCACACACATCCATCAGCATACAGCGCCGATGGGCTCTCCACCTGTCACGCTAAACATATGTGCAGTCGCTATTAGGTAAAAAGTGGACTCTGCTTTTGCTGTCCTCATTGCCTAGTCTCTGACTAACACTTCGGGATAATAGTCATGATTATAATATGTAGGATAAACTACTAGCGGCCCGTCTCCGTGACTACGTCCACGTGAACAACACTTACCCCCATGACGAATTTCCAAAAAAAAAATCATACAAACCTTGTCCTGACAATTACAAACACAACAAAAAAAGAATTAGCCAAATACGTGTAGCCGTTCCGAAGTAATGCGCGTACAAACATTCTATAGGCAATTGTTTTTATTGATTTAGATTAGAATTTTGTGTTCACGAATATAATATATTTATTACAAATGTTGATAAGCATAGGCTGTTTGTCATAAACTGTGTCGCGTAGCTGTGAAAGAGTATTCTTTCAAGTTTCGTAAAAGGCGACTAATGGACTAAAGACTGCACAAACATCTAACAGCATAGAGCGGCGATGGGCTCACCACCTGTCGCACCTGTCACGTTGAGCATGTGCTCAGCGTGACAGGTGGTGTAGCACATGTGTGCAGTAGCTGTTTTGTGAAAAGTGGACTATGGTATAGGACTGCTTTTGCTGTCCTCATTGTCTGTCTCTGACTAACCCTTCGGGGATAATAGTCGTGATTATAAGTTTATATGTTTGTCATAAACAGGTTGCCTTTGCTGACAATGAAATAAGGAGCGAACGTGAAAATACTTCTTTGAGAAGTTATAGTACTTCACGTTGGACATTATGTTTGATTTATTTCAACAGAAGGTTGCTAACTTCGATCAGAGAAATGTGAACGTCAGGGGTAGATGGCTCTTTCTTTGTAATATGTCACCTCCTTTAGCAAGGTACACTTGAATTTCCAATATTTCTCTTGGTAAAGTCATCGTTTCTGTCTTGGTAAACCAACAAAATGTTCAAGCAAAATAGGTTTCTACCGAAATTAGAGGCCTATTACATCTTGACTGTGATTTTTGCGTAAAATGCCCATTTTCGCATATTGTTATAATTTCGCAGTTGTATTTATCGTTTTTATCGAAATTCGATAATAAGTTTATGCTTAATATTACAAATGTCCACTCTGCGAGGATAAGCTGAGTTCGGACGGCCGGTGCATCGCATTTTGAAGTAATTTTGCAGTTGTATTTATCGTATATGATAACAAATTCACTATAAAATCTTTTTGTGGTATAAATTTTGCTCAATAATATTATCGTAGATAGGAGAAATTCACAGTTAACTTAAAAATCAAGGTCAAGATATAATAGGCCTCTTAAATGTTTTCTTAGACACTCAGTGGTACAGTACACAGCCTAAAAAGTAATCAAATATTTGTTACTGAAAGCAATTACAAGGTGAAAGATTAGTTATTCATAAATTAATTGACCTTTCAGTCAAACTGGAGGATTCATGGAGGATTTGATGGGTAATCCCTCCTTTTCCCTGAATAATAAGTATCCTGACGAGCAACGCAGGCGTTGACACAAATTGTTTGTTTGCACCCTCTTCATACATTCACAGATGATTGCAAATAGCTTTATGATTTAACCGTGTCGCGTTGCGGTGAAAGAATACAACCCCCCCACTCTTCCCTTAGGTGTCGTAAAAGGCGACTAACGGACTAAAGACTGCACATACATCCAACAGCATAAAACGGCGATGGGCTCACCACCTGTCACACTCAGCATGGGCAGTCGCTGTTTGTAAAAAGTGGACTATGGTAGAGGACTGCTTTTGCGGTCCTCATTGCCTAGTCTCTGACGAACCCTTCGGAGTTATGTGATTTTAATGATTTATGAAAGTTTTACATTATTATAACGTCATCATAGGCCTCCTTTAATATGTGCAATTATCATAAAGTATCAGTACCGAGGGGTACGTTATAATGCCTAAGTTGAAAACACCGAATTTCATAAGACCTATGAACGGAACGCCGAATATAAAAATGCCAACTGTTTATATGACCGAAAGAATTTCTATTTTCTAGTAGGTATTTTAGTTGCCGGTATTATGAATTTTCGGGATTATATAATACGTACCCGTACCGAGAGGTTAATTGGTATCCGATTATTTCATTTAACGATTTGTGTCTGATTCATAATACATATACCTATGTACAATCACGACTATTATCCCCTAAGGGTTAGTCAGAGACTATAGGCAATGAGGACAGCAAAAGCAGTCCTCTACCATAGTCCACTTCACCGAATAGCAACTGCACATCATATATCGAATCAGAATAGCATTTAATAGCATATTAATATAATAGCAATTATTATTCAGGTACGGGCGTAAATATGGTCAAAAGCAAATCACGCTAGTATAATTATTGTAGTGTAAGCATTATATTGTAATACTAAAAATCATTTAAAAATAAAATATATAATAATAATATATAAAATATGATAAATTATATTAATCATTAATATTAAATTCGGCTTCGTTTTATGAGTCTGTTAACACCTGTATAATTCCTAATCAGAATAAGCAATGTAAATTTTGATAATAATATGAACACAGAGGCAAGTCAAGCTATCAACAAAACAATAAATAAGTACTTAATTTTTTAAAAAGGCTTTTCGTGAATCTAGTTTCTTTAAAAACGAAAAGAGAAAAGTAAAAGTGCTCACTAGTCAGAATATCCGATGTCTGCTCTATAAAACTCAATTTCATTTAACTTCAGAAACAAAAGGTTTTCTTTCAGCAAACCTCGAGTAACTTTCTACCTACTGCTACATCTTTAATAGCACGTTTGTGAGGATAAAATCCTTTAGCCATTTTCATAGTCATACTTGATTTTTTTTATTTATTGTAGAATATACATGATTCGCCCCAATTGTTTCAGGAAGTTAGCGCGTTAACACGTCATTTTCGTAAACTGGCCAATTTAGGATGACTAAAATTTTCATTTAAAACACAACGCAAATATTTTAAAGTGTATATTATCCCATAACAGTAGATTATCGTACGTACTGTGTGTTTCATTTTTACCGCACTACATGCAATCGACTGTCATTCCATCCACATCACCTTGGTGGATGGCGGTCTACTACTAAATAAATAAATAAAATAAATAAATCTTTCCTACAATCACACCAATTATCTAGCCCAAGAGAAGCTTCGAAGAAACTCGTTAAATGGTTACTAGACAACGGATAAACATACTTAAAATACTTAAATAAATATTTATTATACGTAGAAAACACCCAGACCCGAGAGAATTTAGAAAAACAATAATTTCTAAATTGACCCGACCGGGGATCGAACCCGGGACCTCAGAGATGGCGACACCATGAAAACCGGTGTACAAACCACTCGATCAAGGAGGTCGTCTGACTGTGCGTTTTTCACGAAATTTCTTGCCTCGAACTATAGTATTGTGGAACCAGCTTTCGGCGGCGGTAGGTATTTCCGAACCGTTACAACTTAGGGATCTTCAATAAACGAGCCTATTCTTCCTTAAAGACCGGCAACGCGTCTGCGATTCCTCTGGTTTTGCGGGTGTCCATGGGCGGCGGTGATTACTCTCCATCAGGTGACCCGCTTGTTTGTTTACCTCCTTCTTTTATAAAAAAAAACGTCGCCGACAACTAATACGATTGTAGACTTCTTGGCGGGAAAGTGAATCGTCATGTCTGCAGTTTTGTTTTATTTTCTATAATTTGTGTTTTGTCGAATATTAATGTGAAACAATGGTGGATTATTTACTTTTAAGTGTTCGTGAACGTGCATGAGTGTTAGCAAATAAAACAAAACAGCGCAACATCACTTTTCAAATTCTCTCAAGAAGTCCGTGTGAGACCTCAATAAAGTCCCACAGCTTTATTGAGTCTCGAGGGGTTTGGGAGGAAATCATTTACCATTAAACGTTCATTATCACTCATTATCATCCACTTAATGTAAAGAAAATAATAATAACTATTACAAACTTGACACTGGCTAAATGTGCTAATCGCACGAAGCCATTAATTAAGAGAAAAAAAATACGGTTGTATTAAGTACTGAACTACGATTTATCGCATCTATATAAGTACAAACTAACTCCGCCATAGACGGTCCCAAGCCCGGTTGGGAAAGGAGGAGGGTTAGCTGCGAACGGCGCACGCCCAATAACATCTGGGATAAAGGCAGCTGTAAAATAAGCCAACGCCGAGTATTGGGCGGCGGTAAATAACCCATCACAAGGTCAGCAGTGGCCCCGAGGATCTAAATCCCCTCGAAAAGACTGACATGGAAGGACGTGGGAACCCACCATGCTTACTTCCCATGCTTACTTCCCAAGAAAATCATCGTAATGGACACAAAAGGAAATGCAAGTTGTTTGTTGGACGACCCGGCTAACGCCCGGCGCTGCTCGGTACCCGGGCCGAGTAGTGTGAAATCTGCTACCGAAGCTCCCGATGACGCTAACCACCTAGACTCAGAGGGACGTATGACTACTGGTGGAAATAAGAACTCAATACAAACACAACATCGTATTGGCACCTGGAACACCAGGGGATTACTGAACCCAGGCAAACTAAGCATTGTGGACAAGGAAAGAGAAGACCTAAAAATCTCTATATTGGGCATCAGCGAAACTCATCTTCGCGGACAAGGTCATTTCAGAACTACCTCGGGAAGCACTCTTTACTTCTCAGGAAACGAGAGTTCTAGCAGAAACGGAGTCGGGATCCTGCTTCCAGCTGAGATGAACAAATATGTTCTCGGCTATAATCCGATATCGGATAGAATAATAACAATGAAGCTTAACACAAAGCCATGCTTACTTAATATCGTACAGGTCTACGCTCCTACTTCGGCCGCGTCTGACGAGGACAGTGACGAATTCTACGGGATCCTAGAAAAGACGCTTGATGAACTACCTGGCCGCCAAATAACGATTATCCTCGGCGACTGGAACGCCAAGATTGGCAAAGTAGAATCTAGCTCACACACAGCAGGCGTAGTGGGAAAGTATGGCCTGGGCACTAGGAATGAGCGCGGACACAGACTGGTTGAGTTCTGCCTAGGTAGGAAACTCGCTATCATGAACACCCAATACCAGCATCACCCAAGACGCCTCTACACTTGGAGATCCCCTGGGGAACGATACAGAAACCAAATTGATTACATCATGATAAATACTCGCTGGAGATCCTCCGTGAGGAATGTAAAAACGTTCCCCGGTGCCGACTGTGGCTCTGATCATGTGCTACTGGTAGCCTGCTTTTCCTTACGTTTGAAGGCAAACCCTAGGACGCCACGTCCTGTTACCAGATCCCTCAAACCCGCAGAAAAACGTCGATTCCAAGACCTTACCGAAAAGAGACTGTCCGAGACCCCACTAAATGCCATCATAGACATCAATTCGCAATGGACACAGCTCAAAGCAATCATGAACGATTCCCTGCAGCAAACTATCCCGAAAATGGATATGAACAACACCAAGAAAGCGACATGGATCTCAGAGCACACGTGGAGTCTGATCCAAAATAGAAAGGAGGTAAAAACCAAAGGCCTACAGAACAGCGCTGTATTGAAGGAATACTCAAATCTCTCCAGAGTTATAAAGAAATGCTGCCGCAGCGACAAAAACCAATTCCTCAATAACATATGTAGTGAAGTGGAATGTCATGCAAACAAACTACAGACAGCAGACCTATTCAAAAAAGTCCGCCTGTTAAGTCGCCAGTTCAGACCAAAATCGTGGGTCATTGAAGACATCGACGGCAAACCGCTCCTCGAACTCGACAAGATAGTAGATAGATGGCGATCATACTGCGAGCAGCTCTACAAAAAATCGGTTTCGGCAGTCGGCACACATGTAGTCTGGGAGACCCTGGAACTGGAGCCCGACATCTTACGGTCCGAAATAACAGCTGCATTGCACAAACTCAAAACCAAAAAAGCGCCGGGCCCCGACCAAATAACAGCCGAGGTGCTCCAAGCCCTGGGCGAATCGGGTATTGACACACTGCACAACATCTGCAACAAAACCTGGAAAAGCGGTTTATGGCCCGAAGAGTGGACACAGTCAACAATACTACCACTACACAAGAAAGGGTCCACCAAGAGATGTGAGAACTACCGCACCTTAGCCTTAATATCGCACGCCAGCAAGGTATTATTACACGTGATCAACAATCGGATTCGGTACCATCTCGACTGGCAAATCGCACAGGAGCAGGCTGGGTTTGTGAAGGGAAAGGGCACCAGAGAGCAAATCTTAAACGTCCGACAACTGGTGGAAAAGTGCTATGAGTTTGACACCCCAATGGCAATGTGTTTCGTGGACTACACCAAGGCTTTCGACTGTGTGGAATGGAGCTGCTTGTGGAGGGTGTTAGGCGAACTTGGCGTACCTGATCACCTCACAGCACTAATTCAAACACTGTACCATAACAGTCAGGGCACCGTAAATATTGACCAAGCAACATCTGGTTCTTTCGGATTTGAAAAAGGGGTTCGACAAGGCTGTATTCTCTCGCCAATACTGTTCAACATGTATGGCGAGTACATCGTAAGGAAGACTTGCGAGGACTGGAACGGTGGGGTTAATGTTGGCGGATGTAGACTCACTAACTTGCGCTATGCTGACGATACAACTCTGTTGGCAGCCAACGAGGCAGAAATGCACGAATTACTACGCAGAATGGAATGCGTCAGTGCCGAGTTGGGTCTCGCTATTAACAGGTCTAAAACCAAGGTCATGGTTGTGGATCGCACTGGCAGGTTAGAGCTCAACGGGACACTAAAACTAGAAGTAGTAGATAAATTCATATACCTGGGCTCTGAAATCTGCAACAGTGGTTCCTGCGAAGGAGAAATTCGTCGGAGGATTGGTATGGCAAAAGGCGCCATGTCTCAATTAGAGAAGATATGGATGAACAGATCCATCAGCATGAAGACAAAGACCAACCTCGTGCGTACCCTAGTGTTCTCCATTTTCATGTATGGCTCAGAGACATGGACATTAAAGAAAGCCGACCGAAATCGCATTGACGCTTTCGAAATGTGGTGCTGGAGGAAAATGCTGGGCATTCCTTGGACAGCACGCCGTACCAATGTGTCGATCCTACTACAATTGAATATAAAAACAAGGCTCTCCACCACCTGCCTACGTAGAATCTTGAAGTACTTCGGCCATATTGCAAGAAAAGATGCCAACAACCTGGAAAGACTCGTGATCACTGGCAAAATCGAGGGAAAAAGACCAAGAGGAAGGAGCCCTACGCGATGGTGTGACCAGATTCGCACCACCCTTGAAACCACCTTGCACGAGGCCCTTCACTCTGCTTCGGACAGAGGCAGATGGCGACAAATAATACGCGATAAGATACTCCATAATGATGATCACGACCCTCAGCATTGAGGAGACCGACGCGAGGATAAGTACAAACATACTCATGAATATTATCCCCTAGATCAGTCTTTAGTTGATCGAAGATTATCCCCAAAGGGTTAGTCAGAGACTAGGCAATGAGGACCGCAAAAGCAGTCTACTGCCACTGACCACGTTTCACAAAATAACAACTGCACATGTGCTCAGCGCGATAGGTGGTGTGCCCATCGCCGCTCTATGCTGTTGGATGCATGTGTAGTTTTTAGTTAATCTAATAATAAAGTTATTTATTTAATCGTATGGCGTATCGCTATAAATTGTAGGTTGGTTAATATTATAGGTTCACATCCAGGTCACGCAACCAGTCTATAGCTGCTGGTGTCAGGTCGTCGAAGAGTTCCCGTGGATCACCTGGGAAATGGCGCTTTGGGCATCGTTCCACAATATGTTGGGTAGTCTGGTCCTCAAGGCCGCAGTCACACAGCGGATTCTCTATCCATCCTCGCTTCATGAAGTTACACCTGCCATGTCCCGTGCGGATTCTATTGAGGCGGCACCAGAGTTTCCCCTGTAGGGAGAAACCTCTAGGTTTTTGGGTTGGATCTGGAAAGGTGTTGCGATGGCCGGCAACCACCTCTATCTACTCTTTCCTCCAGGATTCCTCCAGCACGAAATCATCGGTCAATCATCAATAATAAACTTTCCTACACTCACACCAATTATCTCGCCCAAGAGAAGCTTCGTTATGAAACTCGTTAAATGGTTACTAGACAACGGATAAACATACTTAAAATACTTAAATACATATTATTTATCATTTTATACATATAATAACAAATACATATTATTATTACTTATTATACATAGAAAACACCCAGACCGAAGACAATTTAGAAAAACAATAATTTCTAAATTGACCCGACCGGGGATCGAACCTGGGACCTCAGAGATGGCGACACCATGAAAACCGGTGTACAAACCACTCGACCAAGGAGGTCGTCTTCGTTTACGTTTACAACAGCGTCTAACGGACTCAAACAAGGGAGGAGATGGGTTATTGGTATTATTTTCTTTATGAGCCGCCACACACCTCACCATTTATCGCATATAACCCGAGCTATCCTTTATTTATGCTACCGATAAGCTTCGGAATTCAGAGTCAAAGTCAAAGGCTTTATTCAATACTCGCGGTTTCACCCGCGTGGTTCCCGTTTCCGTGAGAATATCTGGATAAAAAGTATTCTTTGTGTTAATCTAGGTTATAAACTATTTGAATGCCGAATTTCATCTAAATCCATTCAGTAGTTTTTACGTGAAAGAGTAACAAACATCCATCCATACTTTCAATTTTTCGCCTTTATAGTATGAGTGTAAGTCATAATTTATTGTTGTTGTCGTAAGATGGCAGCCGCTAAAACCCACCAACCCGCACTGGGCCAGCGTGGTGGGTTATGGCCCAATATCCCCACGTGCTATTGTTCACGTGGGAGGCCTGTGCCCAGCAGTGGGACGTTTATAGGCTGATGATGATAATATTAGTGTGATACTAGCGGCCGCTCGTGGTTTCACCCGCGTGGTTTTCGTTTCCGTGGGAATATCAGGATAAAAAGTATTCTATGTGTTAATCCAGGTTATAAACTATCTGTATGCCGAATTTTATCAAATCCATTCAGTAGTTTTTACGTGAAAGAGTAACAAACATCCATCCATACTTACAAACTCTCGCGTTTGTAATATTAGTAGGATAAACCTTTACAGGTACTTATTGACGTTAACAAATAAAATATATTAAAAAAAGTTAACTAACAGTAGTTAAATCTTTTCTTTTTAGTTAAAACTACCAGTAATTCTTGTTGTAAAACTCATAAGTAAACCTATAAAAGTATTTTTACCTATTATGTATTTCAGTCAGTAATTTTTAATGTTATCATGCACGTAGTACATATGTCACGCATACGCGTACTGGATTCTGCGATTACGGGTGGTATCACAACTAGCGTAATAATACAAGGTTTTTTAGGTAGGCAACGCTATAGCGGACATTAATATCATTCTCCTGACAACTGTTCGGAATGCCTGACATAAATCCAGGATATTGCTCTTAGTCACTGTTATTTAATAAAATAAATGTACGCAAGCTCTTTAGCGCTTGGAGTTAGAAAACCGATTTATTTACCTATGTGAAACAGTTCAAAACATGCTACTTATACCCTTGAAACAAAGTGCGGCTAACTTTAAGTAATAAAAAGCAATGAAAAATTACATTGGGTGTATCCATCAAAACGATGACAATAGCCGGAGATGGGAAAGAGTGCTTTTGTTGAGGCGCTTTGATTTCTCCGACACAATTGTCTCTTCACCATTTTTAAGCAAATCCAAAAAAAGTATATTGTTTTGTATCTTACGTCTTTATGTCTACTATTTTCATTGCCATGCATTGTTGATCTTGCGTTCCTTTATGCCGTATCTTTGGACCCAGTGCTCAAATAGTTATGATCCCGCATCGGCAAAGATAAGATTACTTCTTTTAAAGGAGCGTGTTGGAGCGAGACAGGGTCTAGGTAATTATTTGTTATTTATTGACTTTGGTACTATGTCGCCATAATTGCCATATTTTTAAATACACGTGTTTACGTTTTCGGCCATGCTGCGGTAAATGAGTTTTCCCGATTATTTAATATCAATTCGGTAGACGTTGTTTGTTGACGCCGTACCATTCCCTTAATCGATTACTGCCTTCCAACCAAATAAGTACGTTTTTTCTTACGTTTCTCTGAATTTTACATGTAATTTGATTTTTAATTATGTAATTTTCTTTGGTCTTTTTTATTTATCTTGCTGCGAAGTCTTTTTCGGTTGAAGAATTTGTGAGTTCTTTCTATAATTTGCATTAATCTAGAACGACCATTATTGACATTGATCCAGCACGTCTTCACTGTACTCAACAATATTAGTTTGAAAATATGTTTATACCCGCCACAAATTGGATTAGTTAAGATAGTTTCCAGACAGTGTATCTAATCTGTTGTATATATATTGTAAGTAGATACAAAATTTTCCATAAATGCTCTAAGGAATTACATTTGGTTATTATATGAACAGGAAAGATAAATAAGCGTTAGTTTTTTAAATTATGTCTACACAACCATATTTCCAGTCAAACATTCTTATTCGTGGATTCGTAGAAAATCCACTCAAAATATCGTTCAGAACCAAGTAAATTCTGTTGATATGACCCCGCTATTTTAAAATATTCACAATATTATGTCTCAGTGAACTGATTTCGATATTGTTTTAGTAGGGTTCTTTACAGGCAGGTTCTTATCATTTATGAGTTTAATCATTGATACTTGGTATTCTGTTACTTTAAAACATGTACTTAATTTAAAGATGGTAAAGCGTTTACAAATAAATACTGTGCAAAACCAAAAAGAAACATTTCGGTCCTTCGAGACGTACAAAATATTATTTCCATAGAGCAAATGTCAAATCAATCGGTTCACTATGACACGATTGTGGACGTTTAAAAATAGTAGAATCGAAGCCCGAATATTTCGGGTCCTAAAATAAGTAAACATTATCTACGATAAAATACTGTCAACCGTGGACCTATTAATGCTGTCAACATAAATAAAATCAAGTGTAGGTAACTACCAAATAAATGCGAATGTCCCTTTTCAATCCAATTCCACGAACACACTGGTTTGAAGCAAACGTGGTTCGATTTGTTATTATATTATATTGAAAATTGATTCCCATCCAGGTACATACTTAACGATGTTCAACTGCGTAATACGAATTATCATTGAAACCGTGGAAGATACGGCTGTTTGTACGAGGTTACGTAATTCTGGCAGCGAATTGTGGCATACCAGAAATGCGTGATAGTTTTATAAGTACTACAATAGGATAACTATTGTCTTGTCTTTTAGCATTTTAATTAGGAGGCAGGACTGCTCTGAGTAGGTATATTTGTTTTTCCATTGTCTACTTATCTATTAAATGATAATTTTAGAAATGGAAATATTGCTATTTTGGATTTCGGGAAAATTAAGATACTAATTTTAAAAGGATTTTTCTTTCATTATGCCTATTTGTAGTTTTCATACTGCTTAATTAAATTATTGCAACAAAAATATTTAAAAAGAAATTGTGTTTTGAGCAATATGCGATTATGAGTATGATAAGGAAACGTTCGTTGAAATTTCCCGAAATCGAAAGAGAACGTTGTTTAGACGGAATGACTTACTATGCCAAAAGATTTGGATGCTGCCTTTGAAAAATTTTGCTCTCAATTATTACGGAGTTAGGGCTCTAGCACCTATTGAGTTATGCCTGTTAGTTCGACTTTGCTAACACCCAAGTGGTCGATAAAGAGGGAATTCTACGTATTCTATTTGTCATAATTATGTCCAAGGCCAAGTCACACACGGACGTCTGGTGTAATACTAGTGATCCTGTCTACTTCCACAGAGGTTTAAATCTGAGCATTTGTTGGATAAAAGAAATAGATTAATAAACAAGAAGGTAACTGTACTTAACAAGGTCGCGTGGGCCCGTGCTTTGGAATTGTATATACTTACCTACTTGTGATGAATATTTTAGGTGAAGTAGTATTAAAAGTGAAAACTGTAGTACAAAATTAAATGTAGATTGTTGTATATATTTACATTTTATACTTACATTGTAGATGGCGTAAATGAACGGGTTGTAGCAGGAATTGCTCATCGCAAGCCAGTCGAAGCAGAAGAATAACACGTTTATGTATCTGTACCTGAAAGCCACATAACTTATATAAGAATTACATTTACTGAAGCATGCACAAAATATGTAATGGCCAATCCCGCTTAAAATCCAATTATTGAAGTTTTTAACTTCAAACACGTTAGAAAATGTAATGGTGTTTGAGTACAATTAGTACTGTTTTAAAGGACAACATCCAATATGGGCCCACTCTCCTGAACAATCATATTGTAAATGAAGTGATTTATAACTAGTATTGTAAAAATATTTATTAATTAAAGATCACTATTTGGGAGTATCAAAATGAATTATAATAAAAATGAATTTTACCCGATTTATAATTGACTTCCGTTATAAGGCGCGGTTATCTATGACTTAACTGTGTTGCCTAGTGAATTAATAATTGAGCCAAGTTGTGAAAAGCGATTGAAAATATAAATCCTGGTTTTAAAATAATAGCTACTTGTTAGATTATTTATTTTATTATTTTTTACGTCTTTATTTCATATGAGCTTAAACGTATTAATAAAATAATAAATAAATAGTAGTGTCTCGAAATAAGTTATTTTTATACTTTTGCAACACTATTATGTTAAATCTGTCATCCTGCTCATGCTGCCCAATGTCATTCATCGCCGTTCGTATCGTTTGTACTGTTTGTGTTATTGGATTTTTAACCTATGTTGTATTATTTAACCAACCTGATACAAAACTTCATTTATTTATGTTTTCTACATAATATATGCTACTCAAAACAACAATTAACATTAAAATATTTAACTGTCCATATGTAGGCCCAAGGACCTATATAAAGCGGACGGTGTCCTTTAAAAAAGCTACCGGCGGGCGCTAGCTCTCACTAAAGAAAACGCTTTACAGACGTTAAGTATTCATTAATGCAAAATTATTCTTTTGGTAGTCAGCAATTAACCGTACATATAAGTAGTCCTATACACTGATGGTGTACCATCCATTTATTCCTAATGTATATTCA
The DNA here is from genome assembly GCA_963921215.1 of Scoparia ambigualis. Lineage (NCBI taxonomy): Eukaryota > Metazoa > Arthropoda > Insecta > Lepidoptera > Crambidae > Scoparia > Scoparia ambigualis. The sequence continues at coordinate 23,079,503 of OY992506.1, forward strand.
GGGAATTCAAGGGTTTTAAGTTATTTTGTTATCAAATTACAGTTAACCTGGTAGTAATAGCTACTCATTTTGTTCTTGCGCTTGTCAAGAATGAGAGAAATGACGATAGCTACTAGAGACTACTCGAACATATTATGTACAAAACAAAGCGCTTAAGTATTGTTATTCCAGTGAAAGCAATCTCACTTTTACGGCAACTTCATTAATAATAAAAGGTCAAGGACAAAGTAAGATTTTTTACAGAGCGATAGCAGGTTGAATTTTATAAATGTTTTTGTAATTTGTTTAACATTCTACTATTTAAAATCTATTATGAGCACAGTGCCTAAAATGCAAGATGCCGCTTTAATATTTTTATTAATTCAATTAACATATTTATATAAAAAATCATCACAAACAATTTTTATTGAAAGAATTTTTATTAACATTGTTTTATATAATTAACTCACCATATACCTTATTAGTCTACTAATTATACACGAAGACTTTTTATCGGTGATCAGGACCTAACTGATTCCGACTAAGTAAATGATGGCCATTGAAATAATAATAGTTATTATATGTTTTCTGTTTTTAAATTTGTTTTTTTATTTTTAATTAGGTAACCAAAATAATTACAATGTGTGGTCTTCCTACATTTTTATGAATTGAAGAAGATACGTCATCAACATTATTGATGTACTAAGAGGTTTTATTTGTAACAATGAGGAGTAAGAAACATACATAATCACGACTATTATCGGCTATGAGGACCGCAAAAGCAGTCGTCTGCCATAGTCCACTTTTCACCAAATAGCGACTGCACATGTGCTCAGCGTGACAGGTGGTGAGTCCATCGTCGCACTATGCAGATGGATGTATGTGCAGTCTTTAGTCCGTTTGTCGCCTTTTGCGACACCTAAGGGAAGAGAGGAGGTGATAGTATTCTTTCACCGTTACGCGACGCGGTAAGAGACATGGTTAGAGTAGGATGACCATGATTTTAATATTCATAGTTATTCACTATACTTCCCAGACCAAAAAATAAAAAATAGAACGCTGACATACCTATAAGTTTTATTGTTATTGCAAGGGCCATCATTTACTTAGTCGGAATCAGTAGGTCCTGATCACCGAAAAAGTCTTCGTGTATAGGTGTTGACACTTTATAAGACATTTCCCTGCTTGTGTAATGTGTTGCTTAGCTGTTATTGCAACAAAGAGAAAGGAAACAAAAATTAGCAAATAAGAATACCTGGGACCCTTACCACCATCTCATAATGCGATTCATTTTAGGACCTAAACTGAATAGAATCGCTTATTCGTACTACCACGTCTTATAAACGTCTCAGATGAAGAGTCGTTTTTTGACAGCGATTCACTTTTAAGTTGGATCGCTGACACGACTTCGTTCATTCAATTTGTATGAAATTTGCTACCACCACGTCCCTTGACGACCTAAACTGATACGCGTAGCTGTCATTTAAAGCGAACCAAAATAAGTTGCTATTTTTTAACCTAAAGTGAATAGATTAAGTGATTTGTGTTATTCCTGTTGGATTTGATTACAAAAAATTGTTTTCGTGAGTATCCAGTGATGTAAAAAAGCTTCATCAGGTATTGTATTTAATTTATACTTAAATATTTTAAGTTTAAAGTTAGTTTTATGCGTTCCATAACCTAACAATCATAAATTCTTTGTGTTTATAATATTGTGAGTAACTAAAGGATGGCTTGACGAACTTCGTACAACGAACATAATGGTCTCTATAGTCCAGCCACCTGGGAGTCAATAAAATCCCGAAAATAATAGGTAGGTACCTAAGTACTTTGTTTGCTCAAACATGTAAGGTCATTTGCTTTCATAGACATTGTCTTTACCGAAATTGAATAACAACAAAAGACCCGTAATTTTAGTTGTAAGACAATGCATTTATTGTAAGTTGGACGACCCAAAGGCGAGGCAAAATTTTATTTTTATCCTAGTTAGTGTTATTGTTTCACGAGAAACTGTCGTGGCGGGGTGCTGAACCCCATCTATAGTGAGACCTTTCGCGAAATTTCGGTTCCCAGCCCCCACTAGCCTGCACAACATCAAAAGGAGAACTGGTTGTCCGGTCTGAGTAGTCAGTTCCATCCACATAGTGTTAAATTCCAGTTCCATCCGAATTGTGTTACATTCCATATCAATCCTGAGAAGTAACAATGATAGTTACATCTGAACAGTCAGTTTGTTCGAGTCAACCGCTTTAAATTAAAAGTAATTATAATTTAAGTAACTAGAAATGTCCGCTGTAGGAAAATAATTCATCACCTAGGTAGCGACTTACAATATATTTTATTTTTTAGATGTCGGATGAATGGGCCAAATAGAGTTCTTGGAGAATGACTACAGCGAGTCAAATTTAAGGCGAAAGCGTCAGCGTATGTCGCTAAGGGTACAGGCGAATGCTTTTGAACTTGAAGACCGAGAGTTCATTCGGCAATATCGCCTATCCAAATCATTGGCGCAAGAGCTTTGCGAGGAAATAAGACCAATGATCAGGGAAACAAGACGGTCTAGTGATCTGTCTGTGGAGACAAAGGTAGGTAGAGCACTGCCAAATTTTCGGAAACTTACTAAGTATATCAGTGTTACCTACTGTTAAATAGTTTTAGTAGGTGATTTGTATGTCAATTTGAAACTTTATTTTATGCCTATTTCAGGTTTTAACTGCATTGTCGTTTTATGCCAATGGCTCCTATCAGAGACCCATTGGTAGTATCAGTGCACATTCAATGGCTCAACAAACCGTGTCATCGGCTATAGCACAGGTGACAGCATGTCTAAATTCATTTGCAAAGAGAAGAAAGTATGTGGTTTTTCCAAAAAATCAACAAGAAAGGTCTCTCATTAGAGCAGAGTAAGTCATAATTAAATTTGAATTTGACATATACAATGAAAGTGTTCATTTACAATTTTCTAGCCGACTTAAAGATTGTATTTTAACAGGAAATCCTTGAAACTATGGTTGTCTTTGTTTTTTACATAAATGACAAAATAACTTTGCTAAGTCCAAACTGTCCAAACCTATCATCCACAGTAGACAATAAAACATAATAGTGGACAGTTTACTGTACCTATGAAATGTATGTATATGTACTTGTATAAATTGAAACAAAATATTTGGTGTGAGATCATACAATTTATTACCATTTATAATAAAATAACAGACTATTTAAACTAACATTTTTAATATTTACAAGGTTCTACAAGAAATTTAACATTCCCGGGGTGATAGGATGTATTGATTGTACTCATGTTGCTATAATCAGACCTTCACAACATGAAGAAAGATATTACTGCAGGAAACACTATCATTCCCTCAATGTACAATTGGTGAGTTTCTTTACTACAACGTAATTAAGTACTCATTTTAAGTCATTTACCGTCAATAAATGATGTCCTGTGATGGTCCCTCCAGTGGAAATGGTTCCAAAAATCATGATGTTAGCAAATAGGCTACTTTTCATAATAATTTTGAGTACATTTAAGTATGTTATAAAATTATTTTGTTTTCTTACTATAACGGGTAAGTGCTTGGTCATCTTCTCACCTGATCGTAAGTGACGATAAGGACGAAGGTGGAAGCGGAATCCTCAACCACTGAGGAACTGGCTATCTTATCTCAAACTGTCGGAACACAACAATGCTATAAACATCGTTATTATGGTGACAGACTCAGATAAGATGGTGGTAAACTAGCCAGGAGACTTAACAGCCCTACCAACCAAACCGGCCACAAAAAGATGTAACCCCCCCCCCCCCTCGTTGGAAATCGAACCCGGGACCTCTAGGTCTGAAGCCGGTAGCCACTAGACCACAGAGGCGGTTAAAAATTAATAATAATCTACAATTTTATTACAGATTTGTGATGCCAATATGCAGATTACTAGTGTGGATGCTAGTTATGGTGGAGCAACCCATGATATTTTTATATGGAATAATCATCCTATAAAAGTCATCTAGAAAGTCTAAATGAATCTGTGTGGTTACTTGGTAAGCATTTTTTATTTATTTTAACACACAAGACAGATAATTTAATAATTATTGTTAATTTACATAGGTACTATAAATTAATGAGACATTATTTCCTTAATATTCTTGGTATTAATCAGTCTATTGTTTAAATTTTTAAAATAAAATTCTATACTAATAAATTACCTAATCTCTAAATGTTTCAGGTGATTCTGGGTATCCATTAAGGCGGTACATTATGACTCCTATTGTAAATAATGCATTGCCAAACACTCCAGAGGCTCACTATACTCAAATGCATGTTCGGGCTAGGAACATTGTAGAGAGGACTATCGGGCTGCCTCAATTGTGAATGCTTGTGTAATCCTTCACAACATTTGCAACAAGGCGAACACAGAAGTCCCAGAACTGAGCGATGCCGAACTTCAACAAGAAGCTCAAATGCAGCCAGGAGGAGAAGTCTATAACCCCAGTTGTAGTAATAATCCTGACTTGCAAATGGGACAGGCTACAAGGCAGGACCTCATTCAACGTCTGTGGCAGGCAAGGGCATCCTAAAATGAAAAATAACAAGTTGATAATGTTCATTGATTGTTACTCTTTATACTTAGTTTCCTAAAAAAATATTAAGTTACCGTTTGTCTGATATCAAATATTTTCTTTAGAGTAGAGTTAGCATTTAGTTATTATTAAGTTTAGTATTTAAAGTAGGTACCTAAGTTGTATTGTAATTTTTTAATATTAAATATGTATAATGCAATGTAGTTAAATTATCAAATTAAAATTAAACCCTTACTCATCGTGAATTTAATATATTTTTTATTTCCCTTATATCCTTAACTAAATATCTAAGGACATTTAATTTCTTCCCTGACAACGTAGTTCTATCACTGGAGTCTAATACTAGCGCTCTTCGTGCCGCCTCTTGCATCATCAGTGGTTCACCTCGTCTCAGCCTCTGCCGTGTTGGTGCGAGTCTAATCGTCGAATGCTGTCGAGGCGGCGGCGTTTGAATCCGCAGACGGCGAGAGGTGTACGTTGAGAGCGTCGCTCGAGTGGAAGGCCCGCGGTGGCTGCGGGGCTGGCACGACGCGACATGAGACGAGGTGGACGACGCGGCGTCGCTGGTAGAAGAACAGCAAGTGACGCAGGTGGAGGGGTTGCTGTTGGGTGCTGCTGCGCGTCATCACCTACAGTCAGCAGTGCTGGGTATGGCCACTGTGACAATAAACTTTTCGACCAATGCTGACTTTGGTCTGCTGGTGGTGCCTGTAAAACAAACAATCGTTATTGTACTTTATCTACCAGCTGCTAGTCGATGATTCAAAAGTAAAAGTGATTTCCTTCCAATTTTTAAAATAAATAAAATATTTCCACATCTATGCCATTGCTATATTGCCAGGGTTTAGCATAACTCATAAATTTGAATGTTTGTTTCTATAGTAAATTTTGCCATCCTATTATATTATTTCCAAATCTTTTAAGGGATGAATTTAAAGAAACTGAAGGATTGTTCACAAGGCAAATTTTATAAAAGTAATACACTTCATCATAATAATATGAATTTTGCTAAAAATAAATTATACTGATTCTCTATTTATTGATATCAATTAAATTATTTAATAGGACTGTATGTATTAACTGTTACTGAATTAAATAAATAAATGATAAGTACTCACATCATGAAATGGTTCAACCCTGGCATCCGGATTACCAGAACCAAAATCCTCTCCTACAATTTGGAGGAATTTTATTCTATATCTGTCAATAGGTGCACTTTTGATGTCCACCACCTGTATGTTGAAGTGATACTCTCACAGGGACCACTCTAGACTTAACCTTGGATTTATAGTCATTCCAGTACTGTAATTTAAGAAGTACAAGGTTAAATTAGTTTTATTCAAACTAAACTAATGTTACAAAGAAAAAGAGTTATTGTTATTACTCGGTAAGAGGTTGCCGTTGGCCTTATGGGCTTATTGAATGAATATGCATTTTATTTATATTGTACCTACTTAAACTGCTATGCCACACGGGATACATGGCGTGCACATTCTCTTTAATAAACATACATAGAATCATGACTGTTATCCCCAAAGGGTTAGTCAGAGACTGCCTAGTCTGTGGTAGAGGACTGTCCTCATTGCCTAATGAGGACAGCAAAGCAGTCCTCTACCACAGTCCACTTTTCAACAAATTACGACTGCAAGTGTGCTTAGCGGACAGCAAAGCAGTCCTCTACCACAGTCCACTTTTCAACAAATTACGACTGCAAGTGTGCTTAGCGTGACAGCTGGTGGTGATCCAATCGCTGCTCTATGCTGTTGGGTGTATGCAGTCTTTAGTTCGTCAGTCGCCTTTTACGACACCCAAGGGAAGAGGGGGTGGTAGTATTCTTTCACCGCTACGTACGCAACACTGTTAATTTTAACAACATTAGACTTTTTTTATTTATATTTAAACTGCGACGCTGCTACGACGAGGTCCCACGCCTAAAGAAAGTAAACCTACTATGTCTTATTGAAAAACAAACAGCCACTTGAGAACACTTCAAACCCACATTCCATGAGTTCGTAAGTTTGAGACCGAAGGCGCGGGATGTGAACAAAATGTAAACCAACCACACCTGTACACAAATTACTAAGTTTTCTAAAGCAATACTTAAATTTTAAATAGGTACTTACGGCATTGTTAAACCAAAAAATGATTAAATACTATTTTATTTTTGAATTTAAACACCGCGGTACCGCGCGTGTTCACATCACAATGACAGATTTCAGAGAACGTACGTTCAAAGTTCTGTGTTTCAAACGCGTGTTGTCAAATCTTTGTAAATAAAAAAATAGAAATTATCGATACAAAGGTATCACATACGTGCTTTTTTACTCAAAACTTTACAAAACAATGTTTTAAATTGATTGTAATAACATTAAAATTATATTACGTTAAATAAAATAGGTTTATAAAACCGATTATTTCCGCAACTTTTTAAAAGTAGTTTACGAACGCTCTTCAAGCTGACTTGAAAGCGAGACGCACTTATAGAAATTCTACGTAGCGCCATCTCTTTCTTTTCTCAAGGTTAGACACGCAGACCAGCGACAATGGTCATTCATTCGATCGGACCAAATGCGGCTCAGATTATTTATGATGATGGTACGGATCTAAGCGATTCAATTTCAGAACCTATACTGAACTGAGTAGAACTTGAGTCGTTTGCTAAAAGATGTCGGTAAGGGCCCTGCTCATTCGAATACGTAAGAGCCACAGCAGACACGATACTTTTAGCATCGGCGATCGGCGACATAGACGCTTTTTAGAAGCTGAATGCAGCGACCACTCATTCCACACCGCACTCTTAAAAACGCCAAACGCGGCGATTGAATTGAGTCGCTTTTCGGAAGCTCGACACAGCGGCGTCTGAACTCCTGAACGCTACCACTCCGCACACATTCAGATGACGGTCGCATCGGTTTGGCAGCCAGTGCTGCGCTAGATTTTGCATCAAGCATCGGAGCAGTCGCTAAAACGCGCGATTCCGCGTCCGAACACATGAAATCGCAATGCTGAATCGCTAAAACGCGCGATTCCGATACTGCGAGAAATATGTGGAAATTCTGAGCCCATGATCATTTCGTCTCGTAACTCGACTTTAGAAATAATAATAATTTGGTGTAACATAATATGACTTTATAGTTCACCATTCCCATACAAGTTTTGTCAGAGTTACAGTTTTGAAAGCTTCTCTGTTGAATTACCAATCAACTACCCTATTCGTTAAGAAACGTAACTTAATTCATTCAAGTACAAGTACTAATAAATTTCTACACCTTTTTGATAAACTGTACGTACAAAGCGTGTTCGTAAATAGTCGGCAAGCAGCTATCTCCGAAAAGTGGTCGATCGGGAACTTCCTCGACTATACATTTTAGGTCCGTGTGTTATGTGACGATGAGTTTTACAATAAAGAAAAAAAATTGAAACACTCACTCGTTGATAGACGGGAAGAACGATTGCAACAGCATATAACTTTGCAGTGGTAGCCAGCAGAGTGCGAACAGTGCCACAACCAGAACCAGCATTTTTATCACCTGTGCAAAAAAAAAACATACAAATGAGAAACTTGAAAGAATTAGAAAATAAGTTTAATGGCCTACTCAATGAAAAACAGTTATTATAAATTGCTTAAGTTTAGTAATACCTACCTATAGTATTCGCAGTTTTGTAGAACTGCTTATTTTTTTGTAATTGCAGACTTTTCTCCTACAGAAAGTAACACCTTGTTTAGACTAAGGAAATACTCTATGACATTATGCTAAGGTCTGTAAAAGAAGTAAACTCTAAATACGTAAGTATTCATGATTAGTTATAAAAGTTATAAGTTGAATTCTACATCCTTGTTGCGTAGCGGTGACAGAATACTACCACCCCCTCTCTTCTCCCGGGTGTCGTAAAAGGCGACTAACGGACTAAAGACTGCATATTGACTAACAGCATAGCGCAGCGATAGGCTCACCACCTATCACGCTGAACACATGTGCAATCGATATTTGGTGAAAAGTGGACTTTGTAGAACACAACTCACCGACATAGCTAAGATTATAGCCCAAAGGAAGTGGAAGTGGGCTGGCCACATATGCCGCAGGTCTGACGGACGATGGGGTTGAAGGTGCTAGAATGGAGGCCACGAAACTGGCGCAGAAACGTAGGAAGACAGCCGATGATGGACCGATGACCTAACCCAAATAGCGGGAAAGGACTGGACGCGAAAAAGTCCAGGATCGCACCGTTTGGAAAAGCATGGAAGAGGCTTTTACTCAGCATTGGGTAGATAAGGGCTGAAGAAGAAGAAGAAGGACTTTGATAGAGGGCTGCTTTTATTTGCTGTCTGCCTGTCATTGTATAGTCTCTGAATAACACTGCATGCGGTGATAATAGTCGTGATTATATGTACGTATGTATTCTACTAATATTATAAATTCGAAAGTTTGTAAGTATGGATGGATGTTTGTTACTCTTTCACGTAAAAACTACTAAATGGATTTGGATGAAATTTGGCATACAGATAGTTTATAACCTGGATTAACACATAAAATACTTTTTATCCAGATATTCACACGGGAACGGGAACCACGCAGGTGAAACCGCGAGTGGCCGCTAGTGAATTATAAAGCTTGGACCAATTGCATCCCCACATAAACTACGGCCAATTTCAATAAAGAAGTTTGTAAACAAATTGATTTGACACTTGAATTTTTACTTTTTCTTGGGAGAGATTTACGAGAAAACAGCCAACAATGGTTTCTTACTTTCAAAAATCGTAGTAATAATTGCACAAAGAAACAGCGTAGGTACCTAATTTGTTTACAATCATTCTTCAACAAATTTAGCCGTAGTACTTGAGTTTTGAGTGCTTTTCCGTTAGAAATACTATAAGCTGATTGATTATTATATTATTTGTTATTGTATAACATAAGTGATTAAAAATTTACGCGTCTTGCTAGCTAAAGAATTAAAAAAAGCTCTTGCCATTTTACATATAGAACGTTATAATTAGAATTTTATAAACAATGCATTAAAAGTTTCATCGGTAATCCTGATTAACAGTCAACAAAACTAATAGTTTTAAGGTCACGTCCAAGAAAATTAAACATAATCATAAATAAGTTTATAGTATTTTTCAACCCTATTATAAAAACATCCGAAACCCGATAAACATTATGTTTTCAGCTTTGAAAAATAAACAACTAGAAACGGATTTGAACATCAGGATCTGGCATGAGATTCAGGCGCGCATCCTCATAAATCAAATAATAAACGTATGCGTAAACATAACGCGCTAACACAATTATTCCTCGATTTATTTGATTTACGGAGATTCATGAAAGCGATACAAGTGAAATATCTTTTCATTATTATCATTTACAGCTTCCCCGTTGGTTCTTTATGTGTGTATTCTATGTGTTTTTAATTAATTTTATCATGTAATTAACTTCTAATAACCGACATGTTTATACATTAATATCGATAAAACAATTTTAATATTTTTGGTCACGCAAGCTGCAAGTATTTGAAGCTTCGTTGTTATTGCTATGTAAAACATGCCAAGCTTACTATTATGTGCTATTAGTAAGAGTTAATTGGGAATTTGTGTCTAGCAAACTTCGTAAATAACTTCCACTTTGGAAAAGGGAGAATATTGTAGTTTTTTTTTATTAAATATTACTTTGAATTAATCGAAAGGAAGAAGTTATGTCGGACAATCCTTAAGTCGATTGTTGTTAAGTATTGGTATACGAGTAAGTATTGGTTGTTGATAAGAAATAGACTACTAATGCTGACTACTTCTTACAGAATACTACTACGCTACTTCAAATAAGACCAATGATGAAGTATAGTCATTGTCAGAATACTACTACGCTACTTCAAATGAAACCAATAATGAAGTATAGTCATTGTCAAGGTACTTATATAAGTACATACATATAATCACGACTATTATCCCTGAAGGGTTAATCAGAGACGAGGCAAGGTACTTCACCTTTAAACGTACTCAATATACGAGCCTGACTTATTTATGAATGAATGAATGAATGAAAAATACTTTATTGCACTATAAAAACAATTTAAGACAATACAAAGAAAAACAGTATGACAAAAGGCGGCCTTAATGCTAGGGTAGCACTTTCTGCCAGGCAACCTTTGGGGCAAAAGAAACCATATAGTTGAAGAAACAATCACGGGCTAGTGCACAGTACGTATAAGGAGGAAAATACTATGATAATAAAATATAGATTTGATGAATATCAGAAAATTATAGAAATATACTAAATGGACTAAATATGGAGGAGATACATTACAGAGTGATAGTTCAACGTTGAACTAGGTTAGGATGAAGAGTCCAGCCTGAGGAAGTACTCTTTGGTTTGTCGGTTAAAAGAGTCCCGAGTCTTCGCCCGCCTGATACTCTCTGGCAGGGAGTTCCATAGGTGGATAGCATGCACAGTATAGTTATTTAGGTAGGTAGGTATCGTTAATTTGTCTATTCTTTTATTCTTTACTAACCATAACTATCTTTTAGGGCCCATAATAAGCGATTGATACCAAACTTACAGAGAAATAATTACAATAGGTATTTTATTTTTCTTACTGCAGTTCAGGTAGGCGTAAGCTTACACTAAGTAATAAGGCTTCATAAATTTTATTCCGAGACCTTTTTTAGAGCTAGACTAATTTGTGCTGTGCACAGTATGCTGGTTTTTAAAGAAAAATTTATACGAATGTACATCTAGCGTTAAAATCACTGGACTTTTTACCATATAACATATCTAATAACATTATACTAAGTATTGTCAAAGTTTAATGTAATGAGTTAAGTTCATGGCCCACTGAATATACCGATGGATTTGAGAAACTTATATAATAGTTGTACTTGTATTAAGCCAAGCTCAGTGGTAGTTCTTGTCAATATATGTCAATGTCAATACTTGTGCTAATGCCTATTAAAAGTCTAATGTAGATATTTGCTCCTTTATTAAATAATTAAATATAAAAATTACAAGGTTCCTTAATGACGTCAACATATAAGTAGAGCAACAGGTTAGATGAATTAAAAAAAATAGTTTAACTACCTACCATCTTAGTATTGGCATGAGGCCAAGTCAGTCTGTGACCACTGTAAGTGCGACTCGGCGGAAATGTCAGATATAAAAAGGTAAAGTATGAAGGCGAAAGTTTATAATTGTGCTTACCTATATATTTTAGTACTTTAACTCAATAAGTACTAACGGCATACCAATATAAACCATTATGCGGTTGGCAAGTAAGTAACAGTAACAAGGTGTTATAGCCTCACCTTTTTCTTATTCTTCATGTGGTTGGCGTCTCTAGACTCCAGCGCTGTGCCAGGAGCACGTGCTCCCCAAAGTTTCATCGCCATATGCGCGTACGCAAACGTTATCACGAACAGCGGTATCACGTACTAAAACAAACAAAGACTTTAACATTAACATTTTAGAAGAAGCTGTTTTTACAAAAGTTGGTATTTGGCTACTTGAGAGTTTTTGGAAAAGTAATTTAAAATTACAAACGCTTATTACCTATATAGGTACCCCGTACAATAATTTTTTTCTCAAAAAACTTTATTTAATAGAAAAGAAACATATTTTTCTTCATTATTTTCATATTTCGCGCGAAAACGGTTGGTCACGTGACATTTTGCCCTGTGACGTCACATTTCACTAAACATAGAAATTTTATCTTGAAACCAGACAGATAGTTTTTGTTTATTTGTGAAATGTGACGTCACACCAAGCCAACTAAAGCTTATTATTCTATGCACCAAGCTCAATTATGGCCGTGACAGGCCGCCCGTGTTTCGGGTCCTGTAATCCACAGATAAAAAATCGCAAATATATTTTGTAAAAATAAAATATTTTGAAATTATCTTAATAAAAAATAACTATTGGATGATTATCGTTAAATTATAAACTACCATATCCGACATATTATTTCATATTTGATTGTTACAACTGTCAACTTAGCCAATTCTTAAATTTAAATGAAATTTTCGAAAAACTAATAATAAGTTAGCAAATATTTTTACAAGGTCATCAGGCAAGACTACTTAGCTTAGTTAGTTTAAATTGTAAATGTAAATGTTAAAATAATTATTCGTTGTTTTTACATTTACATTCCAAATCTCAACTTAAAACTATATGAATTTCCACGTCTATGGCATAAAACAACTGAAAAACGAAGTTTCCTAAAATCAGAAACTACGAAGATGGGCAAACAACCAAACCCGTGTTTATTGAGTAAAGTTCATTCTCCTAATGGATCTATTTCTGGAAACAAATGACCTTGGAACGCTAGGTGGCAACCTAATCTGTTTTTTTTGTAATCGGTTCTATGTAATTTATGCATTTTTTTCTATTATGCCGTTTACATAGTTAACGTTTTCATTTAGATACCTAAAACTTATAAAATCATTATTCCATAAAAAAAATCGGATAATTAAATTTAATTACCTATACAAAATTAACCTGATACAAAGTAGTATCAAAAATGTGTTATGCTTACCGCCATATTAACTCTCAAAGTAAATACATATAAGTAAAGTTTTGAATCGAGTTAAGATACTCTATAGTTATTAAAAATCCGTTCTCTTTTATCCTTTGCAATGTAACTATTAGGTTGATTTTCTATTGATCAAACCAACCCAAACGACGGGTCTAAGTTGGGGGGGGGGGGGGGGGGGGGTTTGGCGTAGTTAAAAAATTAATAAAAATGATGACTTTTATTAGTCATAATCATAATTATTATTCATAATTCAATATATCAATACCTGTTATTTCTATTGACTTTTTCTTCTTTTTTTTCTGTCTAATCCATGTAGCAATACGGCCATTAATAAAGATTTTAGACACATTGAAAATGTAACGTAAAGATCGTTTTCACTGTCAAATTATAAAATTTTAGGTAGTATGTGATGTTCATAAATTAATGCATAACGTAAAGAACGTCAAAATCTTATTTCGTTTTAACAGCCCGACCATTTACTCTATATAAAATTGGACATACAGAACATTTTAATGAATTTTCTGGAATGTAAGGCACATCTTTTTTCTAAAATAATAAACTAGACTAAAAACTAAATATTTCATCACCTGCATCTTAAGATTGTAGGTATATTTTGTCTACATCACTTTTCTATAACTTTAAAAACACAAGCGTACTGAATTTAAATAAAAAAAAACTTATTATGGCTCTCCTGTAAAGTAGAGTTTTGTGCTTTACGTCAATTGATATTACAAGTATCGATATTTTATGTTATTCGGTTAAATTAAAATTAATGAGCAATAGATTAATGCTCGGATGCTTCAGTGGCATAGTGGCTAAGCGCTCGGCCTGATAGCTAGAGGTACAGGGTTCAATTCCCAGGTAGCCAAAGTGTCTTTCGAATATTTCGATGCAATAACCCGGGTAATCACTAAGTGCCTTCGCACACAGCGGCGTATCGTAAGTGTATCGTAATACGCGCGTAGGACGAGAGCAATAGGAGTACGTACATTTTCAAACAAGTCCGCACACGAAGCGTTGCTGCAGAGAATCGTAGGAGACACCGCTTCGTGTGCGGACTTGTTTGAAAATGTACGTGCTCGTATTGCTCTCGTCCAACGCGCGTATTACGATACGCCACCGTGTGCGAAGTAACCCGCATTAGGCAAGCGTGCCAAGCCTATACCCATCAATTGTAGTGATGACTTTTTTTAAATGATGGAGGCTTTTGCCTAGAGGTGGGACAGAATGTAGGCTATAATTTAAAGTACCCAGTGCTTACAAACATTATGCTAAATGTTAACTTAAAGTAAGCTATATCAGTTTTTTAACAAAAAAAAATGCGTGATATTATGTTACCGATACGCGATACCGTTAACGGTATATTATCTCCCTTCAGAATTGTCAGTCTTTTAAAGTCAACTAATTAAGAAAGTTGTCATTTTGCGTAGGTATTTGACATTTTGCGTTCAAACCAAAATAAGTAATTGTAGTATGTATTTGTTTATAAATCTCTGGGTGACGTATACACAGCAGCAGAAAAGAAAAATATGCTTTGTAAATAAATCCATCCATTCTTTGTTCTATTTTCTACCAGTTCTTAGAAAACCGTTTCGTCGGATAAGATTTCGAAGCTTACCTGAAATATATACAAAATCAGCCGGTAGATGGCCAAGGAATGGGAGCCGAACTCGCTGGGTGCACAAAACGGCTTCTTGTAGAATAATTTTGTCACTGCAAAAGAAAAACATTTGTCATTCAAGTGGTCATAAAGCACAGACCTTTTTAAGGCAGCAGTGTTAACTTATGCCCGGTGACCGGCGACCATCTCATTTCAAAGTTAAAATAGAATTTCGTGCTGTCGAAGCTATGATTATGTCGTACACGTCGTAAACGTAGGTGTACTATTGCGAGATTCTCCTTAGCCGTCGTGGAAAAATATTTTTCAACTTTTAAAACGTGCGATTTATTTATTTATTTATTTATTTATTTATAATACATATATAAAGAGATAGATATAGGATAAAATGTTTACTAGAAAAAAAAGAGCAGTGGACCGGCAATCCAAAGGTCATGTGTTCGAAACCCATTCGAGCTTCCTGAGACTGGTTGATTTTTTTCTAGTAAACATTTTATCCTATGTCTATATAGCATTGTGAATGCAAAAAATTCAATAATAAAGAGATAGATGTTTATAGAGATAATGCCGGTCACAGACGTAGTCATCATACTCGTATTGTTTTCTGAGGTTTAAGCGGAAGGAAAGATTAAGGAAAAGAAGATAGAGGAAAAGATAAAGGACATAATTTACAATTTACATATTTTTTATATATTATTCTGACGTTTGGAACCATTTACAGGGTCTGTGGTCACAGGGAGACGATTATTTTTCTCTTTCAAACGTCAGAATAATATAAAAAACTATGTAAATAGTAAATTAAACCCGAGTTAATCCGTAAAAAAGTGTTTCATCATACTCGTACTCGGGTCACAAAGAAAGTGTTTCGTGTTTTGGAGATTTATTTTCCACACTAATATTAGCATATACTGAGCAGTGCGGTGGTGGCTAATTAATAGGTTAATAGCCCCTTTCCTCTCTTGGGTATCGTAAAATGCGACTAACGAACTAAAGATTGCACATAGATCCAACAGCATTGAGAGGCGATGGGCTCAACACCTACGCTACACCTGACGCTGAACACATGTGCAGTATTGTGCAGTTGTTACTTGGTGAAACGTAGACTGCTTTTACGTTCCTCATTACCTAGTCTCCTAACCGTTTGGGGATAACAGTCGTGATCGTGAGAGAGAGAGAGAGAGAGAGAGAGAGAGAGAGAGAGAGAGAGAGTAAATTATAAACTAAACTTAATATAGATATTCTTTATTGCACAATTGTGGAACAATTTTACAATACAAAACTTAAATCTAGTATGAGCAAAGGTGGTCTTATCGCTGAAAGCGATCTCTTCCAGACAACCTTTAGTTTTTAGACCCAAGAAGGAGAAAGAGGAAGTGCGCAAGTACAGTCAAATAGAATTACACGATATATAATTAATAAAAACAGATATTATAAATATACAACCTTAATTTTTCTTTATACAAAACCAATTAAGGGTGAGTTCCACCCATGAAACTGGTCCACTTTCCCCAAAAAACCTATTTGCAAAAATGACAAAAAAAAATCGATCTCCTATACTATTGTCGTCAGCTGATTGGACAGTTTTGTATGGGAGGTCGAAATTTTTTTGTCCTTTTTGCACATTGGTTTCTTGGGGAAAGTTGTTCAGTTTCATGGGTGGAACTCACCTTTAATGGTTTTTGTATAAAGAAAAATGAAGGTTGTATATTTAAATTAGACGTACATATAATATAATAACGATAGTTATAAATATCATACATATATCTTAAATAAACTACTAGATATTACTAGCAGATGACTAAGTTAAGATACTTATGCAGTCTAGATTTGAAGTTTGAAAGTGCCTTGGAGTGTCGGATTTCGTAAGGTAAGTTATTCCCTTAAACTTATTATAATGATTATTTCGTATTAATATTGGCACGCAACAATCATTTTAGTTATTACAGAAAAATATTTTGAATTGTCCAAAGTGGAGTGGAAAAGTGTGTTTCTCCATTCACATTGTTTTCATAACTTAAATATCCTACATTCTAATAGAAACTACAACAATATTCCTGTTGGAAACTGTAGTGGCTAAGTGCGATTCGATGCATATAGCGCTCAGGACCACTTGATACGTCGATTTGGTTCCACTTGGAATGTGCTTCAAAACGGACTGACACCGCCACGTTATTTTCAAGCTAAGTGCATATTGTTGGTAGAAGTTAGTTTCAATATAAGTGTGCCAAGTTTGTTTTTTGAATGATGCAGAGCAGAGATGCAGAGCTAAGCATGGCAATGATAATGCGTCTTGCCGTTTGACATTCATTATGCCTGATGGACTAAGTTCCACCGCAAAGCATGGATAATCTAATACCCTTCAAACGCAGCTATGTAAAACAATACTGCTTAGCGGCAGAAATAGGTATCGAGGTGGTCGCAATCTAGTCGGATTATTTTTTTAAATGGAAGCAAATAATAAATAATCTTTCCTACACTCACACCAATTATCTAGCCCAAGAGAAGCTTCGTTATGAAACTCGTTAAATGGTTACTAGACAACGGATAAACATACTTAAAATACTTAAATACATACTTATTGACATAGAAAACACCTAGACCCGAGACAATTTAGAAAAACAATAATTTCGAAATTGACCCAACGAACCCGGGACCACAGAGATGGCGACACCATGAAAACCGGTGTCAAACCACTCGACCAAGGAGGTCGTCGCAAATGAGCAGTCTGTTCACCTAATGGGAAGTAATCACTGCCGCCAATGGACACCCACAAAACCAGGGGAGTCTTTGAGGAAGGAGTAGGTGGGCCTACGGTACTTTCACTCACCGGAAATGAAATAATTTAATCACTGAAAATAGAGTAGGTACAAAAGATTGTAATTTAAATTATGATTCGTCTATTTTGTCAACGCAGGGCATGTGAATGGAGATACCTTAGTAAAGAAAAAAATTTAAAACAAAAATAATATTATAACCTATTTAAATTATATTGAATAATACGCCACACATATCAAATAAGATAAATTGATAACAATTATTATATTATATTATTCTATTCGTTGTATTAAATTACATTATAAACAACAATATTACCTTTGGCAATATTACAATTTAGAAAATCTTTAATAGAATAAAAACATTTTCTAAAGGTAAGTACTTATATTCATTTCGAATAATAAGTGAGGTACCTAACTTATTATTATACTTAGTACAACAATAACATTATTTTTTTTAACAATTTCTCTTATATAAGTATATAGACGAAACACAACAGTAACATTACTAGTGCCATAGTTTCACGCTGATATTCATATTATTTAGCGCGTTCTGGACAAATTACTACTACCGTGCAAAAACCACCATGTTTTGTTTTATTAACATGGTGTCTGGCATATGCTGAAGAGACAGGCGCGAACAACGGTTTAAGGCTTGCATTTCGTTAGTTATGAATGGTGTAGTTGTAAGATTTCTGGCTTCCCGCCAAATGTATTCAATTTTGCAACGTGGTCAATAAACTTCCTTCCTAGTGGCGCCTTCCACTTAGCGGTTAGTAGCGCTTACTCTGTGTTTGTTTAGGAGGATTTTTTAGTATTAGCGAATATATTTTGCATGCGAAAAGGGGTGTTTTACTATTATTCCTGGTCTTACTCCTGGTATTTCCTTATATTAGTATTTCCTTATTCCATATCTACTGAGCCCTATAGATAGGGTATCGTAGCTAGAACTACGGGTCCGGCTGTGTTTCTCAGGGATACTACGGGGTTCCGGTTCATGCCCCCCGCTGGCATTGTGCCTTGACCGGCGCCTCCGGCGGGATCATCCGGATGTGGGTTGGGCTCGTAGTGGCTTGTAGTTAGCTGTAGAGCTTGCGAATGTTCGTTTGTCCTGGTATTGTGTGCAGGACTTCCAAAATCGCGCACAGCGAGCGGGGTCTAGTAACGGTCTCTGTAAGGCCAGCAGCGAAAAGTCCTGCGGGGAACGTGAGTTTACCTTATAGTTGGCACCTTTGTCCGGTGGTTCTCATTGGACATTGGTGTTGACATCTCCGGTACTAGTCTGGAGAACTAGTAGAGGCGGCTCCCTAGATGCCGTAGCCTCCGGTCCAGCAAGCCGCGAAGGACGTGGGAACTGGCTAGGCGCCCGGATGTGTTCCAAGAAGTGAGTGTGCTTACTGCTCCACGACCAAGGTGGACACTTGGGAGTTGACTTTAGAGGCGACGACCCGAGCAGTGGGAACTGCGTGTTGTGTCCTTCGTGCATCGAGAAGTGAGCGTGCTTGACAACTCCGGTTACCTCTCTGGATAAAAGGCAGTGAACTACACGTGTTCACGGGGAAACTCTCCCGAGACACTAGTCTTATATGAGTACCGAATGAAGAGCGCGCTTCGGCGGTCACTGATTTGGCGTCAAGACCTAACGCAGATGGTCTCCTGCGCGAGTATTTTGCTGGCACAGGGACGTCTGGCACTTCTTGCATAACCTAACGGTTGGTCTCGAGGTACCAGTACAAATAAAACCTAATGAATAAGGAGAGGGGATGGTCTTACTCCTGGTCCCACTAATCTTCAAAACTAGGGTTCGTAGTCCCACTTCTTAGAGGGACTACCAGTCATAGGTATCTAGAGTGAAATATGTTTTTGCATAACGTGTTTGTGGGCTTCGAGTGCTTTGTGTGTGCGTAGGAGTGCTTCGAGTGCTTTGTGTGCGTGAGATTTGTCCATAACATATCCCCTTGTCCCCAATTCATAGAGCCGCGTAGCAGCTCATTAAAATAATACTACCACTCTTTCCTTGGGTGTCGTAAAATCGACTAACGGACTAAAGACTGCACAATTGCACATACATCCATCAGCATAGAGCGGCGATGGGCTCACCACCCGTCACGCGGAGCACATGTGCAGTCGCTATTTGGTGAAAATGGCAGAAGACTGCTTTTGCTGTCCTGATTGCCTAGTCTCTGACTCACCCTTCGGGGATAATAGTCGTGATTATGTTTGTATGTACGAGTATTATATCTCCTTGTGTCACGAAGACTTCCAATGGTTGCTAACAATTAAACTTCTATTGTGTCTATGGGATTACGGTAGTATACCGATTATTGTCATCGTAAACCCATGGTAAGGGTTACTGTTCCGGCATTCATCATAATGATGGGAGGTCCTCGCGTCTCGCCGGCACTTGCATGCACGGATGCCGCTTGTTAGTAAAGCTGGCTGCTTGCCTAACGCCACGTGTATTTGTGGTTATTGTTTCGGAAATTTAAGCCCGGGAAAGCGAGATAAAGCAAGCTAGTTGCATTTAGCGTTGTGGAAATGGAAATTCTTGTTTGTCTATGTTTTGTATCTTCGTTTTTGTTAAAATACAGTGTTAATGAATTAAATAATAAATACTCTTATTATTCACTGATTCTATTTATTTAATTATCAAATATGAGAAACAATACATAGACGCTTGATGTCACAGAATAGAGAAAACAGCTATAATATTAGTGTAAAAAAGAAAACAGTCAAGGGTGAGCAAGCACATACGGCGCGAAATTCAAAAATTACATTCAATAAATTTTATCTGTCGCCTCAACGTTTTTTCTTAAGTACTTTAATAGTTTTACTAAAAGACTTTAATAATTGTATAACTTGTGCCTGTGAGAAAACCTACCAACATTATTATTGAATTACTATTGTATCTGGCTTCGTGGTAGTTGACAAGTAACCTTACAGAAAATAAAGTATAGGGCTTACCACATTTATTATGATAATCGTGTCGCGTAGAGGTGAAGAATACTACCACCCCCTCTCTTCCCTTGGGTGTCGTAAAAGGCGACTAACGGACTAAAGACTGCACATACATCCAACAGCTTAGAGCAACGATGGGCTCGCTACCTGTCACGCTGAGCACGTGTGAAGTCGCTATTTGGTGAAAAGTGGACTATGGCAACGGACTGCTTTCGCGGTCCTCATTGCCCAGTCTCTGACTAACCCTTCGGGGATAATAGTCGTAATGATATGTATGTGTGTATATTATGATTCATTTAGCCGACATAAATTGAGACGCAGTTACACCTTAAGCTATAAACATCATTAGTACCTATATGCACAACAGCATAGCACATTTACCTTCTTATCAATAACATAATAAAAATCTAAGAAAAAATATTATATAAGCACGAAAAAGGACGAGAAACTTATGTGATTTAATAATTGGGTACTTAGGGATTACAAACGTGACCAGTTTCCAAGTCCGACAAACTCATTTCATAGAGCCGCATGTGACCTGCTTGGAGTGTTCAAAGAAATTTTTTCCCTCCAACAGACTGTACTTTTTTTTGTAACCACCCACCCTGTTACGTCATCCCCGAACAAGGAAAATGGGTCGGCACGGCCAAGAAAAAAAGCGCCGTCGCTCCAGAGAGTGTGTACACAAAAGTCGCATAAACACGACTGGACGAAGTCAAAGTCAACACGAAGCTTTTAAATCATTTGCCACGACAAGGTCGCAAATTGACGTTAAATTGAATGCTGGCGATAATTAAGATTTCTTTCAGTTTTATATAATCGTACCTGCCGTAAAACTAGACAAAACAGAAATTCAATTGTTAGCCACGTCTATATGAGTCTTCCTGACAGACAATAATCTGGTACTCCAAACTCCTTCTCATAGCTCTAAGTTCGTTTCTCACTCATTCACTGTTACTGCTATTCGACTCTGGAATGCACTGCCTTTTGACGTCAGAGACGCTCCCAACAGTGTTGCCTTTAAGAGTTTAGCACGGGAGCACTTTCTCAAATTTGTCCAGTAGTCTTAAACTGACAAATATATCACTTAGGTATATTTAAACATGTTAAATTATATTATTATACGGTTTAAGTATGTGTATTATTATTTATATTATTTGTATATAATTTATGTATGTATATATAATTATTTATGTATATGTTTATAAATGAATATATATTTTTTTAATATAATTAAGTAGTCTCTAGATGTCACCGCCAATAAAAAATTCTGTACATCTGATCTGGTTGACTGGTAGAGAATGCCTTATGGCATTAAGTCCGCCATTTGCTGTACTGTAGGCAATAAAGTCTAAATAAAAAATTAATAAATATACTTTGATTAATTATACATGTCATAGTCAAAGACAATATTATACTACTAGCGGCCCGTTAGTGACTTCGTTTCATGCAAACCTAGTCCTAACAATTACAAACAAACCAAAAAAAAATAGCCGATAAGGTGCATCCATTCTGAAGTGATGCGCGTACAAACATTCGTGGATTGTAAGAAGTTAGTCATTATGCGAGTAACCCGATACTGATTTTTATTTATCTAGGAGCTCGATGGCGCAGCGGCTAGAGCGTTTGGTTTGTGATCTTTCTTCTTTCTCCTTTCAACTTTCGAATGTCGGATTACTAGACGAGAATAGAATAATAACTGTTATTATTCTGAGTAGATGAGTAACCAAAGGACAATGTTCTGCGCCCATACATTGTTAGCCTAAGAACCAACAATTACGAAATATCCTTTTCTAGGTTCGACACTCCTGAGAACCTAAATATCAGGAAAACTTGAGGTTATGTTTAATTACAGAATTTGAGAAGTTATGTTGCATTCTTTTGTTTTATTTGCCAACATTCATGCACGTTTACTAACATTTATATAATTCATCATTATTTCACATTAATATTCAACAAAACACAAATTATCGAAAATAAAAAAAAAACTGCAGATATGACGCTTAACTTTCCCGCCAAGAAGTCCAGAACGTCAACTTTTTTTTTCTTGACCATACTAGTCCTTCAGTCGTATTATTAGAGTTCATTGATTATGCTTAAACTGATGATAATGATGAGTGATGTGATGATAATATGAACGTTTAATGCTAAATGATATTTCGCCCAAACCTCTTGAGTTCCAGTAAAGATGAGGGACTTTACTAAAATCTCGCACGGACTTCTTGAGAGATTTTGAAAAGTGATGTTGCACTGTTTTGTTTTATTTGCCAAAGAACGTCAACTGCTTAATCAGTGTTGACAGATCTTAGAGCCAGTCTTCCGTAATAACTGCCAAATTCCGTATGAAATCCGTATGGGAAGTTTTATTTTATTTTAATGCACAAAACAGGTTATAGACATGTAAAATACAAACAAAAAATATTTTATCTTAAGGTCTAGGTTGAAACTCTAAGGTATGTATGTACATACTTACAACTATATATAACTATATCAATGAAAGTAATAAGATAATTATTATTAATAACGGCAAAACAACATTAAAACAATATTGATGTCAGACAGACACAATAATGATTCATAATAACAAAGTGTTTTACGTTTTGCTAGCACTAACACTAAATAACACCATTAACTCTCTCTGGCTCTCATTCTCATCTAAGCCGACCAAGAAAATATCTCAATGGGAATCCTCAAAGCCATAGTTTTTACTATGCAGTTTGCTGGTTCAGTTCTGTAAAAATCTATGAAAATTAAATAAGACTCGCTAGTTTACGCAGAAACAAATAAAATGTAACATTTCTTAGGAATAATAAAAGCTATTAGCACAGTATAACTAATAGCACTGTAGGTACTACTTATTAAAAGTTATTACTCATTAAAAGCATTTGCCTGAAAATTCCATATAAAAATCCGTGTGCATTCATTGTCCGGTTTGAACATTGACATTATTTTACGGAAAAATCCGTATATATGGCAACACTGTGTACATCAATCAGACTACAGTAACGTCAGTCATTGAGTGACACAGCACCGCAGATTAGTAAAATTCTCCTCATTGGAAAAGCAAAAGAATCTTATGTCGACTAACGTTTACAGTTTGGAATAAAATGCGATGTATCGTTTTCAAATGATGCTTGGAGTATTTGGCACTAAGTATATCGAGTCAGCCATGCATGCATAATATTATTAGGTTTGTTTGTACATATTACAAATATTTTGGTCACAAACCTTTAATTCACTGACTGAATGCACTGAACTCTCAAAGCCCAACCCATCATAAAAAAATGATGCTCAATAATAATGTCCAAAAAGTTCTTTTTATTATTGGTTACCTATCTAAAAGTGTCCGCCAAAATTTAAATACTGTTATCTGTCATAAAAAATAAGCTAAGAATTATCATGTATGTCATGTTTGTGTTGGTTCATAAGCTAACTTCAACAATGTCCTTTGCAAAGTGTAGTTATGTTGGCTATGGAAGTTAGATGATTAATAAAATCTCAGAACAATAACAAGGCATATTGTTCTGAGAATAAAATGACGAAGTGACGTTCGGTTTGTGTCATGTCAGTCTTGAATAAATGGTTGTATTAATTAGGTACATGTTTTTTATATTACAAACACTATAAAAAGAAGAAACATCTCGATCACCTTGCTTCGGAAGGCGCGTAAAGCTGTTGTTCCCGGTTAACGTAAGGCAGATAGCAGTCATTAAATAAAACCCACCAACCCGCATTGCGCTAGTGTGGTGGCCGATATGATAGCCTGATCTCCCTAATGATAAACTCCCCATGAGTCTAGCAGTTAGGCATTGTTCACACCAAACGTATTGTCCGCCGCGGACTTTGAGCGCGCGTTACGCAGTTTATCGTTTTTCCATATAACTTCTCGTTCACACCGAACGGACTATAAATAAGACTTACGCTATTACGTAGTGCGAGTCGCTGACTCTCGGTTGCCGATTTTTGTACTACGCGCCTATGCACGGCGGACGCGGATTGGCTACGTAGCCAAACGTAACAGCGTATTAGCACGTATTAGATTGCTGCGCCGCGGGCATAATTCATTCGAGATACTTCAATGAGTGTGGCGATGACTTTCCGAAAATCGAAAATTTCTAAACTTTTAGTAATATATCCATTCTCAAATATTCCTAATCACATAATTTACACATTCGCTTACATGATCACTAGGAAATATTACAATACTTAGCAATTTTTCCCATTCTAATTTCTATGCTACTTTTTTTTAAAGTAGTTACTTACCTAACATTTTTACTGTCTTAAAACAACAAAATATAACTATGTAATACAGGGATTTTGGGATTATATAAGATGATGCTGCTGAGATCCAATGAAAGACAAGCTGCTGATAAGACAAGAAACCTTTATACTATCCGAAAAAAATAAAAGGCTAAAGAGAAAACTCAAAAGCTTCTGAAAAAATCAACCTCCGGAAAAAAAACTATCAGGAAAAGATTAGATTGGGAAATAATGCGAAACGAAAAATAGCTTCCAAAAAACTCAACCTCCAGAAAAAAAAATATCAGGAAACGATTCGATTGAGAAATTATGCCAATGAAAAAATCGCTTGCAGTAAAATTCGATTTTCGGAAAGTCATCGCCACACTCACTTCAATGAGTACAGACGTGTATCTCGCAATGTTCGACACCGAAAGTAGCGAATTGTACCTACGCTATAGGGTATTGTCGGCTTGGTGTGATGTGAACGCATACTGCAGACTGAGTTCACGTTCACACTGGGGCTGCCAGTGAGCATACTCACAGTCCGCGGCGGACAATCCGTTTAGTGTGAACTTATTAAGCCTACTTGAGTAAAAAATTGATTTTTGATTTTGTAGCTTGTTTGAACTTGCTGTCTCATTATCTGGTTTGTTGTGTCGTGTTTTGTGTCAATAAATGTTCTTATTCATTTTGAGGCACTGGCTTTGAAAACTTGAATCTCTCTATACACCGAGATTTTTCATTGGTTTTAGAGCCGAAAACGATATACTACAAAAAAAGTGTTGTACCTATTTAAGAAATAAAAACCGCTTTACGAGCAAGGATAAAAAAGTTGTAAAAGTGACTTTTTGTCGAAAAGACTTAGTAACGTTCTAGTTCACATAGTAAGACGGCGCGGTTGAAGCGCCTCTGTCGTTGACTTTTATAAGATCGTCCGGTACTAAGGGTTCTTAAAAAAATTTATTGATATTTTTTTAATGATTTTTTATGCTCATATTTTTAGTTTTATAAGCTAAATAGCTTCTTCTGATGATAAACATGAACAGGGTTTCGGCTCCAAAACCAATGAAAAATCTCGGTGTATAAGTCTACGTCTATATATAATAGTTAGTTTTGTGTATAGCTACAGCCTTGTACAGTATTGTGGGGCTTAATTGACGTGATATAACAATGGAATCAGAACGTTAACTTCACGTAGGTATATACTGGTTTAGGAATGGACATTGGGTTGTTAGAATTGTTATTGTTCGTATGTTTATTAGAGAATAATAGTTCTCTTTGTATCAAGACTAATGAGGAAATGTTATTGGCAACGTTGTCAGATGGAATAGTAGCCGTTATGTGAAGGCTAATAAACCAATAAAAACATCTGAGGTTAAGTATATGGAATCTGTCCAAGGCAGCTTTTATGACAAAAGATAAACGCGGCACCTACTATGTAAGTTCGGGACTAGTAGACTTATTTTGTGGTCTATCTTTGACTATCATCATCATTCGCTTGCCCAGCCCCTTACTCTTGAAACCGATTGCGATTTCTCGAGATTGGAATCGTGAAGTTTTGTACTCACTTTGTTACGACACCAGCGTTAATTTGGATTCATATTGCGCGGACATAGAGTGAACTAAATGCAAAACTCAATGCCATTTAGTTCACCCAATATGAATCTTAATTAGCGCTGGTATCGTAACTCAAAAGTTCTTCTTTTTCTAACTCTTTTTACTGGTTGACTGGTAGAGAATGTTTTTAGCATTAAGTCCGTCATTTGTACTTGATTTTGTGCAATAAAGTATAAATAAATAAAATTTAAAAAAAGTACGAAACTTCACAATACCAATTTTGACCGATCGGTTTCAACAGTAAGGGGGCTGTTCCCATGTTGTTTGGGGTCGGCGCAGTAAGTCCTTTTCTTCTATACAACTCGGTAATTCGTCTTCAAAGTCAAATTCAAAATATACTTATTCAATAAACTCAATTATTAAGTACTTTGAATCGTCCAAATCTATTTTAAACCTACCAATCCCTTCTCATTCATGTCGTCCCTCACACAATCCATTCATCTTTTGCCTTTGACTATATGGTGTAATTTGACTAAACTACTTTTCAAACATCTTAGTCAAACGCTTGTCTATTTTCTTGTAACCGATTTAATATCGCCAAGGCTGTTTTTAGGTATATCTTTGTGTTCCATTTCATTTTGTACTTTGTCTTTATTTTGTTTTTTTGTTTCTGTTTGTGAAGTCAATAAACGTTTTATTTCTTTTTTTTCTTTCATTAACATGTTCATGAATTAGCTCTTTATGGGTTTAAAATTAATAATTTAAAGTGTACAATATGACGTATCGTAGGCTCATGTTAATCCCATACATTAATTACTACAAACAATAGACTTTAATATAATACTAGAACTCGATTATCTAGACAATGAAAACGGTCTCTTTAAACATTGTAAAGTTTTACCAGTACACGCTCTAGTAAAGTTCATACTACTAAAAGAACAATTTTTTAACGAATCATTAAAAACTATTACCGAACATTCTATATGCACTCGGGCGGTCCCCGAAGGTAGGCTACGCACGCAGCGCGCCGACAATGCCTACGGCCGGCGAGCCGACTACAAGCTATATTGTTCTTCGACTTATCAATAACCTACCCTCAGATATGTGTAAAAGTATATCAGGTACAAATATTAAATTCAAGTTAAGGCAGCACTTTTTAAATGGTTTGGTTTGAGCGGTGCTGGTTGGAATCCGGGCAGCGCTCTTTGAATCGAACCATTGAAAAAGTGCTTAGACATGTTTATCCTATAAATTATATTATTTGATATTTTATAAAATTGAAAGAGAATGTGAAAATAACTAATTTTGTGACCTTCCTATGTTTTTGGTTTATACGTAGACTCATGATAGCACAAGGATAAACCTTAGTGGTTTTTTGTTGCTATTAATCTATGCTATGTGTATTTTTTGTAAAAAAAAAAAATTAATTAAAAATTAAAAAAAAATCTAATGCCCAAGGCTCGGTACATCAGCGGAATGGTATTTCTTACCTGAATCTTGTTCATCCTCCATTATGACCTCCCACGACATCGCCATTGGGACTGCAAGCGATAGCGCCAAGAACCATATCAGCACTATGATGACCTTAGCAATGCGCTTCGAAGTGTGAGCACTGAAACAAAACGATGCAATGAGAATAGTATTAACAGCCTATCATCATCATCAGCCAGAGGACGTCTACTGCTGGACAAAGGCCTCCCCAAGGATCTCCATCGCGACTGGTCTTGTGCTGCTCACATCCAGCGGCTACCCACTAATCAGTCTTCCCTAATCAGTCTTTATCATAACATATTGCTAAATAAAACCACTGTTCACAATAACTGCCATTTATTGACTGCCTTATAACAGATAAAATACAACTACCTACATACAAACTCAATAATATATAACACCTCCACCTTTAATTTACAATAGGTGGGACTTAATTTACATGTTTTATTAATCATAACCCTTCATTTTATTATGAAGTTGATTCCGTCCAAATTTTGATTTTTATTACAATCCTTAAGTAGGTACCTAACACCAAACCTTTTTTTTTTTCAAATATATTTATTCAATTAATTGTTACGTATACTGATTACACCTTAACTATTACAATTAATAGAAAAGTCTCGACATCGTACATATAGCTAAGTAGAGGTACTAATAATCTATTCCAAATCGTTTGGTCGGTTTACGATTTCTAATTAGGCGGGACGAAAAAGGTGTCCTGGGAGACTGTACTCTATCCGCTGGGACATTGGGTTCATTCTGAAACGAGGGCAATGGTGACTTAGGCGGGGTAATCACTTCCTTTTCTGGACATCCATTGGTGTCATTTCCAATGTTAACTGCCGACTCACTTCGTTGGGGTGTCGTGGCCTCTGGTCTACTCTCTTGCTCCTCCGGAAAAACTAACGATGGCCTTGATTTTAAGTACACTCTCTGTCTTAACTGGTCAGCGTGTCTATGTACACCGGTTCCATTAGTATTAACGCAATAATCTGTACTACCTAATTTAGTAACTACTGTACCTGGTAACCATTTGTTTCCTATTCCATAATTCCTAACCCATACGTCTCCGCCTGGCTCAAACTGTCTAACCACCCCCCCTGATGCGGCCTCCGCTGCTGCCTGGTTTTTCCCTACGCGAGCGGTCCGGTCAGGCTTAAGGCAATCTAATCTCATACGAAGCTTCCTACCTAACATTATTTTTGCCGGTGTTTCACCGGTAGTATAATGTTCCGTATTTCTATAAGCTAATAAAAATTTACATAATGCCGTATGCACATCTGTCTTACTGTGCAGAGCTTTTTTTATCGTCTTTTTACATATTTTTACGGCATTTTCCGCGGCTCCATTAGATGCCGAGTGGTATGGTGCTGAAAAAACATGTTCAACACCTTGACTCTTTAACAATATACTAAATTCCTCACTAGCAAATTGTGGGCCATTGTCACTAACGAGCTGCTTAGGTATCCCGAACCTAGACCACATGTCCTGCAATATTTTTATAACAAATTGAGAAGATGTTCTTTTCATCTTTATAGCCTCTATCCATTTCGATCCTGCGTCTACGACAATAAGGTAAGTCATTCCCGCAATCGGCCCTAAGAAATCTACGTGGATCCTGGTCCAAGGACGCTCAGGATAAGGCCACGAGCGTGGCTGATGGTGTGGCGGAGCGTCTGCTACTGCGGCACACACCTCACATGATTTACATGTTGCTTCTATAGCTTCGTCTAAGCCTGGCCACCAAACATAACTTCTTGCTAATGATTTCGTTTTTACTATTCCCAAATGTGAATCATGAAGCTCATTCAAAACTTTTTTTTGACATGACTTCGGAATAACCACTCTGTTTCCCCATATTACGCAACCCAACTCACTATACAGCTCCGTTTTTCTATTAAAGAAGGGTTTGAGTTCTTTAATTTCCACCTCTACCGGCCATCCGTCATTAATATAACTAAGGACTCTGCCCAACAAAGTATCTGCCCTAGTCTGTTTTTTAAGCACTTTATAATCTAACAATAGCGAATCCATAGCGAAATGTAAATAAGTTTGTTCAGGTAATTTATGTTCATCCGCTATGAATTCCTCCTTATGTGCTTTAATTAATCTTGATAAAACATCAGCCGTATTTTTACATGTGTGAATATATTCGATATCAAAATCATATGCTGATAATTTTATTGCCCATCGCTGTAAACGACTAGCAGCAGTGACTGGAATACCCGAATTCGGTCCGAAAATAGTAACAAGTGGTTTATGGTCTGTGCGAAGCCTAAATTTCCTACCATATAAATATTGATGAAATTTATCAACGGCAAAAATTATAGCTAACGCTTCTTTATGAATCTGACTATAATGCCTTTCGGCTTTATTAAGCGCACGAGACGCGTAGGCTACAACCCGTTCGCTGCCATCGGGCATCAATAATATAAGCTAAATTAGCTTCGGAAAAGCTGGGTGTGCTTAATAGAGCGGGTCAGTATTTCACGCCGGCCCACCGTTTACAACTGTATAAAGCACAGGTCAGGCCGCATATGGAATACTGCTCCCATCT
This sequence comes from Scoparia ambigualis, assembly GCA_963921215.1. Taxonomy (NCBI): domain Eukaryota; kingdom Metazoa; phylum Arthropoda; class Insecta; order Lepidoptera; family Crambidae; genus Scoparia; species Scoparia ambigualis. The sequence goes on from OY992506.1 coordinate 23,109,778, forward strand.
CTGGGCTGGAGCACCCCAATACCAACTCCTTCCATTTGACCGCATTCAACGCAGAGCTGCTCGAATTGTCGGCGACGTGGTTATTTCAGGTCGGCTCGATCCACTGGCTCTTCGGAGAGACGTTGCGTCTCTCTGTATATTGTACCGTATATATCATGGGGAGTGTTCTGAGGAATTGTTCGGCTTGATCCCTGCCGCTAATTTCCTTCACCGCACTACACGCAATCGACTGTCATTCCATCCACATCGCCTTGATGGATGGCGGTCTACTACTGTGCGTTTTTCAAGAAATTTCTTGCCTCGAACTACAGTGTTGTGGAACCAGCTCTCGGCGGCGGTATTTCCGGACCGTTACGACTTAGGGATCTTCAAGAAACGAGCCTATTCCTTCCTTAAAGGCCGGCAACGCGCCTGCGATTCCTCTGGTTTTGCGGGTGTCCATGGGCGGCGGTGATTACTTTCCATCAGGTGACCCGCTTGCTCGTTTGCCTCCTTCTGCTATAAAAAAAAAAAAAAAACACATATAATAACAACTATTATCCCCGAAGAAGACTAGGCAATGAGGACAGCAAAAGCAGTCCTCTGCTGTAGTCCACTTTTCACCAAATAGCAACTGCACATGTGCTCAGCGTTATAGGTGGTGAGACCATCGCCGCTTTAAGCTGTTTGATGTACGAGTATGTACAGTCTGTCTGTACTCCGTTAGCCGCCTTTTACGACACCCAAGGGAAGAGAGGGGGTGGTAGGATTCTTTCACCGCTACGAGACACGGTTATTAGTCTATACTACAGCCAATTTTGATATTTGTGAACAACACTCGGACTACTATATACTTTTTCTTGAGAAAGTTTCATGAGAAATCAGCTAACAATGGTGGCTTTCTTTCAAAAAGCAGTAAAAATCCGACTGAATCTAGATATTTGCACAAAGAAATAACAGTAATTGGTTTACAAACATTCTTCAACGAATTTTGCCAGGGCCCTTTATACCTAATAAGGTTGCTATAAGGTAAGTTTATTATTGACTTATTTTATACTAGCTTTGCCCGCAACTTCGCTAGCGTTAATGTTGATGCGTAATGACTGACCTTCCTGCCGAATTTTAGCTTCACGAGTACGATTCTTCTGTATGATCTTAACAACCCCATTTACCATGAAGTGTTTTGCAATTTGATTTTAGCAGAGGTAAAAAAAAATAAACAGACTTTGATTATTTGTTATAAACAATATTTCTGCAAAGTTGAAAATAATCGGACGACGAAACCATAAAAAGTTTCATAGAAAAAGTAGCCTTTAGCCGTCTCCAGTCCTATTTATCTCTATGCAAAAAATCATCAAAATCGGTTTAGCGTTTTAAGCGTGAAAGCGTTACAAACAAACAAACAAAATCACTTTCGCATATTATTTGTAATTTTTGTTAGGTATACGCTGACAATGTACTTGCGTTATAGGTACATATAAATAAAATAAATAAATAAACTTTCCTACATTCACACCAATTATCTAGCCCAAGAGAAGCTTTGTTATGAAACTCGTTCAATGGTTACTGAACAAAAGATAAACCTACTTAAAATACTTAAATACATACTTATCACATATACATATGAAAGAAGTTAACTAATAATATAATTAAATTTCAAAATAATAGATGTGCTAACAAAAAATTTAGAACAACCAGAACCGTCTAACGAATATCTACAACATCTACTAACTACAGCTAGAACGTGGCGAAGCTCGACAAGCTCGAGTTATTTTATAGTATAGTGATCAAAGGATCATTACAAACGAATGCATTGACCCAGCATTACTAGTTTGCAATACATAAGTCCAAATCATAATAATGTCCAAAAATGAACATTGTTCGAAAATAAAAAGGCCCTTAACTAAAAATGCCCTAATAAAAATTCCCTAAAATAAAACGTCCAATAATAAAAATGTCCAAAAATAGGAAAGTATCCAAAGTAACTTAACTTGCAAAATCGTAACCCGCAAGAGACGCAGAAAATGTTATTAACACTTTTTTTGTGTATTAGTTCGCAATAAAATTGCTAATATTAAGGGAAGTATTTTGTGTCAGCAGCAAAATCCCTCCTCTTAAGGTATCTAGACATGACTAATGTGAATATCGTGACCTGAAAGTTTCGTGAAAACCGCTCAGTAAAACCTTTATAAGACTTTATACTAAAGCAACTATTGCTCACATAGGAGCCTTTTTTCGTGATCGTCCGGTGGGACGCTAAGAAAACAAACTTCCATTACAAGTCTGCCTCTCAATACATACGAGGGTGGTTTGATAAGTCCATGACTTTGGAAAGAAGAAACACTCTTTTAACATGTATATATTTTTTTTCTACATAATCAACTTTCAACTCTACGCACTTAGTTTAGCGATGTTCCAACCTCTTTAACCCATCAAAAAAATATATTTTTTGTCAAACCCTGAAAAATAGGCCTCAGTTTCGGCTACCACCACTTCGTTTGACGAAAATCTTTGCCCGCCAAGCCATTTCTTCATGTTTGGGAAGAGGAAAAAGTCACAGGGGGCTAAATCTGGCGAATACGGAGGGTGTGGCAATAATTCGTATCCTAATTCGACAATTTTTGATGTCGCGATTGCAGACGAGTGGGCCGGTGCATTATCCTGATGAAATAGAATTTTTTTTCTTTGCTAAATGCGGTCGTTTCTTGATCAACTTTTTATTGAATCTATCTAACAATGCAGCATAGTAAGCTCCAGTTATTGCCTTGCCTTTATCCAAAAAATCGATGTAAATAACCCCTTGGCTGTCCCAAAAGACTGTGGCCATCACTTTACCAGCCGAGCAAACAGTTTTTGCCTTCTTTGGGACACGTTTCCCGGTAGAAGTCCATTGCTTCGACTGTTGCTTAGTCTCTGGTGTATAATGTTGGACCCACGTTTCGTCAACTTTTATGTACCGACGCATAAACTCACTCGGATTGCGATTTTACATGGCTAGGCATTCCTCAGAAGCTGTTACACGATTTCGTTTCTGGTCGACTGTTAGTAAACGCGGCACCCATCTTGCAGAAAGCTTTTTCATGCCCAGAATATCATGCAAAATACAAAAAAAACTCGTTCAGTTGAGATGTGCATAGCATCACTTATTTCGCGTATCTTCACTCGACGGTCTGCCAAAACAATATCATGTATTTAATTAACCATGCCTTCTGTAGTGACCTCAATCGGCCTTCCTGGGCGCTCTGCGTCATTAGTGGTAGTACCGTCCACAACGAAATTCAGTGAACCACTTATGTACCATCCCATGAGAAGGCGCAGAATCACTACTTTTTCAATTTGTCTTTGGTCTGCTTAATAGTTTTACAACGTAAAATATAGTGTTTAATTAGCACTCGAAACTCGCTTTTCTCCATTTTCAAAGAATACTTAGAGAAGTCGCCTAACTTTTTTGTTTCTAAAAAGCTTGTTTTCGCGCCAAATTTGAAAAAAGAACGGCATGCGCTTCATAGTGTGTTTCCAAATATGAGACAAAAAAAATATTAAAAAAGTTTTTATTTAACCATAAAGTCATTGAGTTTCCAAACTGCACTCGTACATACCTACATGATGCCTGTTGTTTCTCGAAGGGGTAGGCAGAGACCACAGTTTTCCATTTGCTACGATTCTAAAGGCGGGTATAAATACTTACGTAACATGCAATGTAACACGCAATGAAAGAATTTGCTGTCGTAGTAGGGTGGGGGTGGCATCAATGAGCCACGTGTACACAATGAGACACCCATTTAACTCTGAAAGGCGAACTTTGCCGCTCCTTGTTTTCGGCATGCACTGGCACGTTTCCGAACGCATCCTACCTCCCCAGTCACTGGCAAGATTCGGTGAGGAACGCGTGTGTCACCGAGAGTTTTTCGTTTTCGTGACCAAAAAGCTAAAAAAAAACGTAATTAGTTTGTTTTCTCATGGTTTTTCTTTAAGTCATTTTACTTTGTGAATAACTTGTACGTAGAAAGGGTTTATCTGAGCTTCTTTTACTGTAGTTCAAGAGGAAGCTACATGTTTCTGTTTGGAGCTACATAACCTCAAATAATTTGGGATCGGGGGTGTACACAATGAGCCATTTCTCACATTAAAAACAAATGCTATAGGCTCATTTCAGTATGATTTTGGAACAAATCTGAGTATGCCATTAGATAGTCAGTTAAATTTCCATACCGTTGATGCACATAACATTTCTGTCGTGTGTAGGGATGCAGAAATATGCCGCTCAACATTTTTCCTGGATCGTTGATGCCACCCCCACCCTACTTTGTGTACTTTTAATATTTCCTACTTACAGTCAACTTGTCTATTGAGTCTATGGTTTATTGTCAAACTCTTTTAAGCATTCCATCCAGTGCCTTACAAATAAACAGAGAATAAGGTCAGAATAGTTATTCCGTGTTTTGTCTTCTGCTAGGCTAGGCTATCGCATTTAGAGCGAATATGGATTAAAAGAGTCACTAGTTACTTTTTCTAACTATTGCAAACCCAAGCTACGGGTCAGCCAGAAACTATCAAGCAAAGAAAAGTTGCATATCTAGGTCATGCTTAGACACCACAGATACTAGTTTTTGGAACTCATAATGATGGGAAAAGTTGCAGGAAAACGAAGACCTGGTTGCAGAAGAAAGTCATGGTTGCAAAACGGGAGTAGACGGGAATAGCGAATGCCGCTGAACTTTTCCGCCTTGCCAGAAACAACTCCAAGTATGCAGAGCTGCGGCTGCCAACTTACACTAGGTGGAGAGGCGAGTACAGTCTAGAAAGTGTTAAATCAATTTCTACTAGCAGGATTGGAACTCACACTCTTTGACACACTATCGCTATAGTGGCTCTTTCTGACACTTGCAAAATCAACGTCAATAATCTACTATTCCTCTGTAAGCCAAAGGAGCCGATTATTCGATGTCAACAAGTACTTCAAGAAACCTATTTTAGTTACTGAGTTTTATTTTACTACATTATCTTCTTCTTTCACTAAAGTCTAAAATTCCATAACAATCTTTCGTACCAAAGAGCATGAGGTGCCGCCATAGTTTCGCGTTTCTATTTTAGTATTTAGTCAATTAGCTTGACATTGAGTAAGGCTCCATCGGCTTACAAAGGAAGAGTAGATTGTGGATGGTGATTTTGCACGTGTAAGAAAGAGCCATGATAGGTGTCAAAGGGTGCGAGTTCGATTCTGCTCGTCGAAATTCATTTAACACTCTCAGCGCACCGCATTGCAATTTGTATTTGGCAAACATGGTAATCAAGTTAATACCCATAAACTGAGCGATGATTTGATTTCAATGAGAAAGCCTTAGTCCAGTAGTATAAAGGTTGTATTAAAATACAATCAAAAAACATTTAACTACTGCCAGAAGGCATCGTACCGCGATAAGGAAAAAGGTAGTGAGGTCTCACTGTCCCTGGCTGGTCCTTTTTATTAGCATTCGTTTGCTGTGTTATGCTCCAGAGTATCGCTTATAAGATATAAAAAAGAGGAGGTACTCAATCTATCTGACGGATTTTAAGAAACAAAACCAAAAATAAATAATAGAAAAAATAAGTAAGTACCCGACTTTACCGATTGCCTGAGTAAGAAAAAAAACATTTTTATTGGGAATTTGCCCAACGTTATCTCTTTTAGCAATCAACTTTTTCAATAGGTCTTACTGCCCAATTTAATTTGTTATACTAACTTTATTCACGGTATTTCTTCTAACATCATTATTTGTAAGAATAAAAAAACTGTGCGCTGTTCAAGTTTGAGCTACTACAATACAAATAAAAAAATATGACTTTATTTTACAGAGTTGCTTATACATTTCTTGTACTTAATTCCTAGCTTATACATGGATACTGTCTAATACAGAGCAACTTTGTTTTATTTTAATTGTTATACCTTTTCAGAACTCTCATAAGATCCTTATTAAGTCTCTGTTTTATAAAATGGCAATTCCTTGCCAATATTGTTTTCAATTCATAGGTGCAATGAAATATTTTATTGACACACGATATTAATAAAAATTGGAAGTAATTTGAATCCTTATTATTAAAATTTTGCATTCACAATGCTAAATATTTAAAATTCAACGAGTTTTTGGGGTCTCGGTAGCTTAGCAGTTAGAGCAGTGGACCGGCAATACAAAGGTCATGGGTTCGAATACCATTCGAGCTCCTGAGACTGGTTGATTTTTTTTCTAGTAAACATTTTATCCTATAATTTGAATCGTCCAATGTCAAGCAACTTTTAGATCTGCGGTTAAGCTAAGTCGGGTTTATACCCGACTTTACTGAGCAAATGACTGACTTTACTAAACAAATTAATTGGCCTATTATTAGGTTAATTAATTTGTTTCGCTTTTTATGCGCATAAAAATATAATGATAAAATAATAATAATTGTCATAATTTGAGATATTGCATACGTACATCACATACCTACCACATTTCCTATTTCTAAGAAAAATATTCTCTGAACACAAATCACTATTCGGTAGCGTAGCGAAATTTAAATCAGGTAGCACAAATTACCGCTCACCAATGCATTTTCAGTCATATTTTACGTTGTACGTGGCCAAATGTGAATGTCGCTTTCTCAATGCATAATAAAAGAAAATGGTTGGAGCAGATAATGTTCACACTATTTCATATTGACACATCACATTTAAACTAAAAGTTATTGGTAAAGTAGAATTATTATGTGTGTCATCAACCATTATTTACGTAATTACGTTATTTCACTGTCCATATTTATATTCCGAAAAAAATTATAAAGAGACGGAGCTCACCGGAGTCAAACAATTAATATGCAATTTTACCTGCATCTGCATCTTACATACATATAATCAAGACTATTATCCCCGAAGAGTTAGTCAGAAACTAGGCAATGAGGACCACAAAAGCAGCCCTCTACCATAGTCCACTTTTCACCAAATAGCGACTGTACGTGTGCTCAGTGTGACAGGTGGTGAGCCCATCGCCGCTGTATGCTGTTGGATGTATGTGCAGTCTTTAGTCCGTTAGTCGCCTTCTACGACACCCAAAGGAGGAGAGGGGGGTGGTAGTATTCTTTCACCGCTACGCGACATGGTTGATCTGCATCTTAGTCTATACTTGTTATTAAAATCACACATGCCGACGGAAGCCTTACTATGTAGCACAACTCTTTGCAAACTTTCTACAAACATTAAGGGTACGGATACTTTCGGAGCATGTGAACTATAACAGAATAACAGCTAGTCAAACAAAGCAAGTTAGAACCTAGATTTATTGAAAATTCAATATTTGTTAAAAACCCCATAAGCCAAATTTTTGCATCTATTTTATTAAGAATAAAATTTTAATTAATCCTTTATTGCACATAGAAACATACATAAAAAAACACGTTAAACAAGACATATACAAAGGTGAGCTTATCTCTAGAAGAGATCTCTTCCAGCCAACCCTAGCTGTAGTTCGGAGAAAAAGTCTGCGGGACTAATAATTACGAAATACTTACATATAAGAATATTAAATAATATAATACTTACACTAATTATCTTATATAAATATACATATACTTACATATTATTATATACATTATATATAATAAAAAGAAATTTTATTGTAACCTAAGTATTTTTTATATAAAATACTAACTATCCTAAAGAACGAGCTCGCAAAATCGCTTTACTTGGGGCGAGCACTTCACCACAAAATACCAGTAAAGCTGCCTCCGGTTGTTTACACGTATGCTTTCGAGGGCTTATTTTCGGTTTCGTAACAGAAACGCCGTATGTGTAGTGGGTAGTTTACAGCTGGGTGCGCCGATAGCAAATATCCGTAAGCTCTAATGTGCCCACTTGGCTGGCAACTCCGCCAATTTAAGTTTTATATTTACACAGGACTGTAAGCTCTAAATGCTAATGTCGCCCATATTCACGGTATGATATTTTTTTAGTTCAATGTCTGTTTTAGCATTATATGTAACTGAAAATCTAGGCTATTAAGGCTTTTTAAGTATGCCCATTATGAGAGTCGAGAACATTTTCCATTAAATAAAATGCGTAATAAATCATACTATATAACTTTAAGCCGTTTGTCACATCAGGCGCTATTATTCACACACAGCTTTTTTACAAAACCTTTTATAAAATATTTGTAAGTAAAACCTTATACATGTAAAAACATATTTAGAACTAGCTTTCTAGTGTTACTTTTAAGTTTCTGATATGAAGGTAAGTATATCAACCTGTTAATTTTTCAATGAACAAAAAAAAATATAATAAAAGAGAGATTTATTGTGCCATTATAATTGGTTTAAGCATAACACTTAGACAAAACATACAAAGAAACGATTCAGCGGTCTTTATAGCTTTTTACTTACATACAAAAATATTGTAGCGCAATAAATCACAAATATGTCACGATGAGTGGGCGAATACCTACAATATTTGCGATTGTGAATGCGTTTCAGAACACCAGTTGGTAATGCCGTGACGGGTTATAGATTAAATCCATCATTGTACGTTTATCTGTATCTATCTACATATATACATAATATTATATACGACTAGTTTCCCCGAAGAGTTAGACCAGGCAATGAAGACCGCAAAAGTAGTCCGATGCCACAGCCCACGTTTCACCAAATGATAATTTTCTTAGCCTGACGGGTGGTGACCCCACTCTATTAGCGCCGCTCTATGCTGTTGGATATACATTCTGTCAAAAAAGTTTCAGGAACGGATGATTTGTTTATGATTCAAAATTCAACTTTTTATGGATGCGCGTCTGGCATTGAAAGCCTTTTCTTGTTATTTGTGGCGAATATCAGCCCAATGAAAAATCGTTTAATCGTCAGCTTAATGGTTAATATAAAACATTAGCTCGAATTTTTTTTTGTTGTTAGATTGGCACAACTGTTATCCATTTTGGCGCGGTGTTTGGGTTGTATCTGTTATTTAGATTAAATACAGTGCTGTTTTTAGTTAGTTTATATCTAGTTTGTATTGCGAATTTCATAATGGATAAAAACAACGAAAAAAGGGTTTGCCTTAAATTTTGCGTCGCCAATGGAATTTCGTGTTCGGAGTACCTGAAAATGTTACAGAAGACTTACAGTGAATCGACTTTATAAAAACACGTGCTTATGAGTGGTACAAAGCGTCCAAAAGCGGTCGAGATGTGATGGAAGATTTGCTTCGCTCTGGTAGGCCATCAACGTCTTCAACTTAAGGTTACATCGCAAAATGAAGGAAATGGTGACTGAAAATCCTCAGTCAAGTTTGAGGGAGATATCCGCTGAACTTTCAGTGTCTCACAAGTCGATCCGTACCATTTTAAATAATCACTTGGGTATGAAACATGTTTGCCGCTCGGCTAGTCACAAAAGACCCGAATTTTCTCCAAAAAATAAATCGCAGAAGAGTCGCTGAGGACATGCTAGAACGAGTCAATTCCGACTAAACATTCATGCAACGCATTGTTACTGGTGACGAGACGTGGGTTTACGAGTTTGACATGCAAACTAGTCAACAAGCTTCGGAGTGGCGCCTTCCGACTGAACCGAAACCGAAAAAACCACGCCAAAGTCAATCAAAAGTCAAAGTCATGTTGACTGTTTTCTTTGACTATCGTAGTGTTGTGCACTCAGAATTCTTGCCGGAAGGTCAAACGGTTAATAAAAAATAGTTTTGAATTTGTGGAAAGATAATTTTTGGTTTTTTCTCCACGATAATGCACCTTCACACAAGGTCATCATTGTGAACGAATTTTTGACCAAAAACTCAACAAATACCATCGAGCAACATTATTCACCAGATTATAGCTCCAGACAATTGCTTTCTTTTTCCTAAAGTCAATTTACCACTTAGTGGCACCCATTTTCATTCGGTAGAAGACTTTAAGGAGAATTCGCGGCGAGAACTGAACTCAATTTCGGAAAAAGCGTTTAAAAAATGTTTTGATGATTGGATTATTCGTTGGCGTAAGTATATCGTTTCTACTTTGAAGCCGATAAAATAAATTTGGATGAATAACTAACATTTTGTGTATTATTGATGTTTTCCCGGTACTTTCTTGACAGAGTAGTATGTGCAGTATTTGGTCCGTTAGTCGCCTTTTACGACACCCTTTTTTAGGGAATGGGGGAGTGGTAGTGTGGCCAGGACTCGTGTTCTTTAAGCCCTAACTTAGGGACTGGACTCATTTTGGCAGAGTTTGCAAGACTCCGACTAAAATGAGTTCTGAGTTCTGACCCTTGAGTCCGTTCGTCGAGGCCTAATGCAAAAAGACTCGACTCATAGAACAGAGCCTTTATTATGGAACTTAAGTTCTTAAAAAAACCTAACCTACCTAACCTTTTTAATTGTATAATACTAATATAAATTTTGCTAAGGCGTTAACCTCTATGGGCAAGTATTTTTCCAAAAAATTAATTTTAGTAACTCTCCGATCATTGATCGAAGTAGTAACTTGTAACCTCCCCCCCCTTCTATATTTTGCTACACCTAAATCTAAACCTAAATCTAATGCCTTTCACACCTATATACCTAGCTAGCTTATAATACATACACACATCCTCGCCGCTTTACCTTAACTTAAATTATTATCTAATTCTTAAAACTAATTAACCTAATTTATCTACAATCTAATGGTTGTGTCTGGAGTTTTGTAGAGTGTGTAGCGTTTGTATGAAGATGGAACCTTAGCATAGCTTAATTCTATTTGCAGTGAATTTCAGTCAAGCAATGTAATATTATAATAACTACTATTTTGGCCAGATCGTCTAGTGAACCCTCCGTTGTTAACCGCATTTAAGTAACTCAAGTTCTTTCGTGAAAGTTTAGTAATTGGCTTATCCCTGTGTTAAATTATTTTCTCCTGACCTAATTACCTACCAGTCTATAAATCCTAACATAAATATGTGTAGCCTAGCAATGACTCCGTCTGAACTGTGACCTAAATCCTTCACTGCAGCTGCGGGGAAGATTTGTAACCACTCAAAGGTAATCAGATGATAGCTTAGCTTGTAGGTATTATCATTTATTATCAGCAGCGTGATACATAAGAAGCCTGGTGCAATTTATGAGCCCCACCACCGCTCCATAGCGTACTGTACATCTCATGGTTTAATTACAGTTCCGTCACATTGGCTTTAACTTTAATTATTAGCTTGTGCCTTTAATTCTTTAACTGAGAATTTACATCTCTCCTCAAATTTAATTTCATTTTACATTATGCACTATGTGTTAGCAATTTAAATTCTTATTATTCCACATAAATCAATAGAGTTTATCTCAAGGCTTGCTATCATCCAAATATCCTTTTCACATTAAGAACTTAATTATTCAATGCAATAACTTATATTCAGTTCCGTAAAGGGTGGATAATTTAATCAAACGCCACTTCAGGCGGTGGCTAAAGTAGAATGCTATTAATACAGGTAAAACTACTTTTATTTACTCTTAGTATTTATTATACAGGTCTTGTAAAGTTCCAATATAACTACATTGGATTGGCTGCATTGGCAGATTATCACATCTTAAGTTTATTAAAGGATGTTTAATTCATTCAATATCCTTGACTTTAGGAAGTGAACTGAAATAGAATACTATCATTTGAAGTAAATTACTTTGGGTTACTCTTAGTGTTCATTATACAGATCTTATAAACTTTATAATATAAAGTATAAGTACATCTCAAGTTTATTGAAAGCTGTTTAATTTATTCAACATCCCTGACTTTTAGGAAGAGAACTAAAGTTAATTATTTTTTCATTAACTTCCACCCTCTGTCTCAGACTGAGTGGTTAATTTGATAGACTACTAAATCATAGTTAGCATACCTTTAGTAGGTAGTAAATTAGGTAGTTAATTATCACTGTTAATCATTAAATAAATTACATTTAGAAGTTATCTTTTACTCACTTTAATAAGTTTAAATTAGACTGTACTAGGTATTAGTCTGTTTGATTAGATTGTTCCCATCAAATATTTCTATGTTTCATATTATTAGAAGTAAGTACTTACATATCTTAAGAGGTCTATTCATATGGTATTAGTAGACCATTGTCAGGCTAATTAGCTGGTTGTTATCAATCAATTATTTCTATGTTTCAGATTATTAGAAGTAAGTACTTACATATCTTAAGAGGTCTATTCATATGGTATTAGTAGACCATTGTCAGGCTAATTAGCTGGTTGTTATCAATCAATTATTTCTATGTTTCAGATTATTAGAAGCTCATAGCTTGCAATGTCTTCTTTCAACGACTTATCCTAGGTTCTAAACTGGTTTTAGTTGTTCAGTTTGTATCAGCTTATTTTTGCTAAGGTATCGGATGTAAAACTTTAACACCTTGAAGAGTGTAGCGATGTGAGATCGTATTGCATCCCAGGGAAAGCTAACAAATGCCTGTTTGGTCATTTCAGTGTTAGAAATCAAACATCACAGTACGACTAAGCTTATTTGCTATAACTTTTTAGTATTTTTCTTGTAATAGGAAACCAGTCTAGACTTTTAGGTACTCCAAAGTAATGATGGTACGATATTATCATACTTCTGTTAATTATTTAAAATGAATAATTAATTGGTAACAACTTTAGGAAAACAATTAGAATTTTACCGGCCTGCGGTAACAGATTACTTGCCTAGCTAGGACCCACATCACTTCATCATAATTTTATTTAGCGCCGTAACTTAATTATCCCTACCTTATTAGTCTGAATTAATAACTAACCATATATATATATCCGCCTACCTATAGATTCCTACAACTTTCCTCACTTGAAAATGCCTATATTTTGTCGAACTAACAGTCCCTTTTGTGTACCTTGCAAACTAGGCCAAGCCTCATTTAATTTAAATTCGTGGTGTGTGGTGAGAGTCGCATTGCCCCTGAAAGTAACTAACTCCTAAATGTTCTATCAGTCGAGCCAGTATACTCAGTGTGTTATTTTCCTATCACTACACTGTATGTACGGAGGTAGACTCGAGATTGGACTGGGTCATACGTGTCTACCTCCAGCTAAATGGTGTCTGACCTATCTTCAACTTTCACTAGGGAGACAACTGTCTCTCCCCCATTACTCCGTCGAAGATAGTGTATTGTTTAGCGTAATGATGTAAAACGCCGATCTTATTAAATACAATCAAAGATCATCCAGACCGAAGTCTGTTGAAAGGTACATAGGTTTTCGTTGCCACCGTGATTCGTTTCCGCCGATGTACCCCAGAATACTTCATTCCGTTAACGGATTCGAGTTGCGATCGCAATAGTTTACTTTATTAATAACTTTCAATTTCACAAATCTTAATTAATATCGCAGCTCGAATATCACTTAGCGCACTATCAAAGCTCGGACACTATTTTCCCCGTATGAGTAGTACCGCACTCTTAAGTTGGACCGCACCGCCGATGTCCCAAAATTGAATGTCCGCTAATTTTCCGCCCCTTTTCCCAAGCATCTTAACTTTCCCGCCACGCGCGCCTAAGATTTGCCCGCGCGAGTCCGCTTTTCTTCCCTTCCACCAATCGCTAGCCGTTTCCCCGATGCCCCCCCGCCTTCGCGTCGCGCCACGTGGAGCTATCATCCGACCTCTCTTTCTGTCTTTTTCTCAACCTCTCGCTCGCTCATTGCCGCTTTCGCCGCGCAATTCTAAAATTTTTCCATAATCTAACCAAATCTCGTCAGATAGCCAATATTACATCTTTGAATATCTAAATGTAGCCTTCTATTAACAATTCCCTCTCAATAATCATCCACTTAAGCCAATAATCCTGTATTTTGTGAAATTATAAAAAGTTCCGTATTCCGACCATAGGTGGCGCCCGCCCGTAGGTGAACCACTTTGCCGACCCCCAAAGCCCCGCGAAATTCAAAATAAAAATAAAGTCCTAGTCAACCTAGCAACCTTACGCGAAGCCCAAATAAATGACTTCCGCTAGACGCCGCCTATGTCGCAAGGGACGCGCAGAGCAGTCCCCGCGAAATTCAAAATAAAGAAGTCAAACTAGCAACCTTATGCGAAGCTTACGTAAATAACTTCCGCTAGACGCCGCCTATGTCGCAAGGGACGCGCAGAGCAGTCCCCGCGAAATTCAAACTAAAGATAAAGCGCTAGACCATTGACCATTATTCTGAACTAGTTTATTATTCCCTTTTCATGCTTATTATTATTGGCGCTACGCATTAATATTTATTTTAGTGCTACTCCCATGCATTCCTTACTAACGGACGGATACCATTCATTCTGTACCGTTACAGCCGCCCCCGATAGAATTTAAGCAGATAAAGTACCACTCTTATCTGCGGCGAATTATATCTAAACCCTGTACTTAATTAAGTACAAAATAGCACCTCCTTCCTTGCCAACCTCATTGTCATCCTAGCCCTCAAAGATATTCCTACTATTTATAGTTCCTCCCCAAATCCCTAATGACTCCTTCCTCCATAAGCTTTCTTATTGCAAAATAGCCCACACCCCTCATTCTATTCAACTGACACAAAATCATAATCGCATACCCAGTTCTCGTGTTCGAAACGAAATCCCAGTAAACTTAGTCTCGGTAAATATTTCCCAATAACTTAGACATCTACCATTTCTTTAATCATACACAACCTCCGAATAATGATTTGCCTTTTGTTTACCATCATAACAACAAATCATAATATAATATAAATCAATATAACAGTCTCTTGCTCTGTCTAGTAACGCCCCCTAGCGAAAACTCTTCAACTCTATGACGATTCCGACGTAAGTTTATAACATCTTCCGAACCATTCAATTATTCTATTCTTTAAATTATTTTCCTAGAATAATTTCAAGTACATCTGTCATCATGGCCTTCTTTTAACTTACGTCTTTTCTTACAACTTGTTCCGCATCTAAATGTTGCAACCTAGGGATCGAACCTGGGATCTTTCGTGGGTGAAGCATCAACCACTTCGCCGTCATGGTCTTTTAGTTCCAACTAGGTTAATGAATAATAATTAATAATTTGAATTAAACTTTCCTTCATACTTTAACGCTACCAATCTCATCTTAGCTTATATAATTACCTAAGATAACGAAACGTCGGAACAATTGTCTACCTCAGGCAGGGATCGAACCCGCGTCCTCCACAATCCCTAATTAGCTACTTCTTTCAACCGAAACCTATTTTCCTCTCCGCGGATAAGAAATCTTAACCAAACCTCCCCATAACAACCAAAACCAGTAGGCATACCATCATCGCCCAAGAGTTATAACTTTATTTTAGATGAGATACATCTAATGTCTAGTCCTGCAAATAACCGAGATAGAATACTAGACTCGCTTCTGTCCGGTACGCAGTGACACCCACTCACCGTGCATACAAATAGAGGTCTTAACGCCTTACAATAAGGTTGTCGATCGTAAATACTTAGGAAAAACTCATTCACTCTAAGGGGGTACGCATCTCAAAACACGTCCTTGAGTTTTGAACTAGCTACCCCGTAGTTCAGATCTATTAGAAGTTTGTGTGCTATGTATATCTAACTGTCAATGTATGCGTCATCGATAAGTACTTGTTAATACCCCGGTACGCGTTGGACATTGTATACCAACTGACAAGTACTGAGCTTATGCGTATAAGCAAATATTTATGCCAAAACCTATCTAGTAACTATGTCTCATCCCTAGTTATTACTATGTATGAAAGACACAATTTAGTCTCATTTGCTAAAATATAATACGTCAATATCCCCTTACTTTCCTATACCTTTGAAAAATATAATTTTCTTATTAAATTAAACAGACCGGTAACTATCTTATCCGCCCCCACAACTCTACTTAACTTCCTACCTTTTATATTACTAATAATCGGTCAAATCGGTAAATAATAAGTCATTAAAGGTGACACTTCGTCTTAGTATTCATGGTAATTAATATCGTAAGTTCCTTCTCGTATTTACTGAATTCCAAACTGCGTGATTCAATAGTGCTAGTTTCTTTTTATTTTTTATTTTTTTATTAGATGATTTTAATTTTACACTCGCACAAGACACATTATTAAGATGGTAATCTCCCGAATGTTTGTAACTCTAATTGGTTACTCATTATGCATTCTACTTTACTTTTCAGCCTTCCGTCCAGATGGTAAAATTCCCCAGCAACACGAGATCCCCTGACCACGCCAAAATGAAATGCCATCAATGGCCTCTGTTTCTGCAGCCTAAGACATTATCTCTCTATAGGTTAGTCAAGTATAATTGTCCTGATTTAGACTTCACAAGACGCCCCCAAAGGAACCACCTTACAGCAGAATTTCCGCAACTTTAAGAAAGGCTAGTTTAGGAAATGAAGCTAAATGGAAACCACCTAATTTTATTGTGTGCTGAGTAATTCCCACTTCTACAGCACAGTTCCGAAACTTCGATTCAATTACTTCACCAGGTAAATCAAAATAAACCCTACACGCTTAACTAAGTTCTATTTGTGCCCAGTGCGACTAAAAATATTCGAACACCCTAAACAAGCTACTTTTACTAATTTAACAGTGCCAATTAAGAATGCTCCCTTGTGTCATCTATAATTTTATTGTGTGCATAGACGACCAAAGACCTCGCTTTCAGCATGCCTTCTTCGTTGGACCCGCTTAGTTAAATACTCTAATCAAAATTCTAAAGTTACAATTGAAAATGTCAAAAGTTCGAATATTATGCAATAGAGAATTTCTCTAACATAGTTACTCCATCTCTTCGCACTATTTGGTCAGGCATATTGCAATTCAAGTATTTATTTTAATTTATAATGACCTATCTTCTCCACCCCTGTTCACATACTTTAGCCATCCCTATCCACAGCTGCGGTGAAGATAATTAGTTAATGAACAAAACATCCTATAACCACTCTATGTTGCTACCGCAATCACAAGAAATATTTACTAGGAGGATTATCTATCATACAGCTGACTATAACAAAATGAGTCCCCCTTATCTTTCTCCGTTCCTTCTCTAACGTAGAAGACAGCAACAGACAATTAATATTTAATTACTTATAATTTAGAACAACCCTAGGTAAAACGCTACCACAAAACTAGTATAGAACAGAATAATACTAACCGAAGTAAACTTTTGTATTCACACTTGCAAATAAAATATCTTTATCTTTCTGTGATGAATGATTTTGATAACACTATTTCATCAACTCAATGTCCCGGCCTACATAAGTGAAAACTCCCAATCAATTAGTTTGTATAAAACAATCTAGATGCAACATGCAGTTCACATTAACTAACAATTTTAAGGTTGTGCCATAACTTCGACAATAACCTACCTTAGCACTAATTTTAATCATCTACAATTACATCACGTACATATTAGATGCCAATAATCTAGATTATTTAAGAATTCTAGCAATTCTAATAAATAACCAACAAGATATTCCCACTGTGACAGTCTGCTCTCACCTTGCCACAAGTCAAAACCGCGTTTCGTTCGTCCTATCATTTCTAAACCTGTAGACATTTACTTTGTACTAAACAAATTCTTGAGTTAATAATTATTTGCCAATTGTTAAGCAAACCTATTTAATTTCATAATAACAATTTTAATATAGCAGTATTAGAATATTATTATAAATCCCGAACATCTTTATTTATTATAATCAACATTACCGGTTAAAGTATTTGAATGGCCTAGTGCGAACTAGGTTTCAGGTCTCACCTCGGGAAAATAAATTTACTATTGACTTTAAAATCTACTACTTATAAATTTATTATTTTCTTCTGACATACAAGGATAGGCTATGACTCTAGGTCGGGTTTAGTAAACTTTGAACTATGGCTACCTCCACAATAATCTCGATTAAATATATATATCCGCAAAACGAATTATGTCTAATTCGGCCGATTTTACTAAATTTAAATTATGCTACTAAACAGTACGTGTCCTAAGAACGTCACACATCCGAAACCCATTTCAGTTCTAATGTCTTTACCCATCTAAATTAAAATTTGTACCTGTCGAATCGAGACAACATCTAAATAATTACCTTGTATGATTCGAATTGTGATAGTTGATTTTGTATTGTAATCTCGATAACGCAATATCAGGGATTTACTTATTAATAAATTTTACACTAAGAAATTTATTCTCAGCTCGCAATGTCATCGCTTTATTTCCGGCTTGAATGTTTCTGCGGACTATGAGTTTAAAATTATCCTACAACTTAAAATTATGGTATTTATAATCGATCACTGTTTTATAAGTAGCTTGCGTTAACTTTTAAAATAATAAAACGAGTTAACTATTGATTATGACGTGACATCCGTCCGCAACTCGCCTTTATAATTGATGTGATAACATACGCTATTGTTATCCCTATAGCGTAACAGTGCTATAACTCGTTAATTTTGCCGTTAAATCTCGACTTCAAGCCAGTCAACTATATATATTTTTTTTCTACTATTATTATTTTTTTTTTTTTTTCAACATCTTAATCGTTCAACGGAGATAGACAATTGTGCAAGGTACCCTTCTTAATAGGCTAATCCAACCCAGTGAATTTAATGATTTATCTATCTCTACCTATCCTAACTAATTAGTCATGTTAGTAAGGTCTTTTCTTTTCACCGCTCTCCCGACTTAGATATCTCTAGGTAACTCACAACTGATAATATTAGGTAAGTAGGTATAGTAAGCTGTGCCCAGCGAGCTTTACTTCTGCGTACGTTAACCTCATCTTTAGCTAATAATTATCCTTTATAAATCTTCATAATTAACTATTTATCACGATTTCAACTATACGGTAAGAAGCAATGATTACCGGTAACGACAATTTCAATTATACATATTATTATTAGACAGCACCCTTTTACCATCATCCAAAATAAAATCTTTTATTGGTAACCCAACGCCATCTAGCCTCGCTAATAGGTAACCTCCCCACAATAGAGTAGATATTAGATAGTTGTTTCCAGACGGTAACGACTTTTATCGCCTACTAGACGTATTTATTCGTTTACATTATGCATCCCAAACTACGTTGCTTTTAAACCAAAATTCCACCTAGCAATGAATAGTCATATGATTCTATCCCCTACATGACATCCCTGCTACTTGTTATTACTTATAATCGCGATTCCTCATCAACGCGTGTATTTTGAACCGTAATACTATTTTATGTTACTTTTCCTAGGATTTTAGCGAACTAACAAAATGAAGCGGCATTTCCCATGTCATTGCATTCTAATCTACTACGTGATAAGTATTAGGAAAATCTCTTTCAATGTAAAAATCGCAGGTATTAAAAATAACAGGTATGGAAAATAACAGGTGATTCCACTTGCTATAACAAAATCACATGATTACGCGTTATGGAAGTTTCCTCCCCGATTGGTTTTATGACGTCATGTTTTATAATCATTCCTAATTCTAGATTGTTTATGGTCTCGCTAAATCATTTGTCTCTATGGTCCAACCATAGACAAAGAACATTATAGTCCTTGACTAGCCTAAACTACTCTATGGATTTCAAATGTGAGACTCAAGTACACTATTATAATTTTTTTTCTCTAACATAACCAACAAAATAAATTATAATACGTGGAATAGCACATCAACTAAAAACCGCAATCGCTCAACGATTATTAGTCAAAATATAATTATTATTAGTTTTATATTATGCTGTTAGCGTCATAACTTTATAATATTGTACAGCATATCGCCATCCTATAATATAAATTGAATCCAGCAATAATTAAGTTGGTTAATTCTGTCCAATCTCGCCCCCTTGCCTTCCCATCCGACAGCAATAATAATTAAACCGCCCCCTATTCTACAAATCTTTCTAAATCAATAAATGTTGAACTATGTCACCCTGTCGACCTTTTACGATCCTAAAAATAACTAAACACAAGGCTGTATGAACCAGTTGCCTATGCCTATATGAAATCTATCACCAGGAATAGAAACAAAACTACAGTTACCATAGCTCCTAACGTCAACAATTATTATATTAGCGTCCTATCAAAAATTGGATACCTGGTTTCAGTATTCATAGAAAACAATTACTAAAGGTTTCAGTATTCACAGATAACTCAACAGTTTTAAAATTAATACTCCCGGAATAGTTTGGTTATTGACTATATCTAAGTACTTTGTTCACTCATTAAACTTTGGAAAAACAACAACGCCTAACAGCCGCACGGTACCTGATGCTGGCGAACTCCGCCATTAAATAAAGAAGAAAAAGATAATGACTGAAAGGTATTGTATTTCAAATAATACTCATTACATTATTGTTTTGTAGTTTTATCTCCTTTGACCTTTAACCTAACCTGAAAATCTTTTTGTTACAGATTTCGTACAACAAAATTTTAGCTCCAGCTCTCATTGCGACTGTCTACAATATTGGTCTTAATCTATTATCAAGAACCCGTAATACAAAGTGTATGAATCAACTTTAGAAGATAACAACGTTTATTGTGAAAAGTGTCAAATTATAATTCACCCATTATCAAGAGCCCGTAATACAAAGTGTATGAATCAACTTTAGAAGATAACAACGTTTATTGTGAAAAGTGTCAAATTATAATTCACCCATTATCAAGAGCCCGTAATACAAAGTGTATGAATCAACTTTAGAAGATAACAACGTTTATTGTGAAAAGTGTCAAATTATAATTCACCCATTATCAAGAGCCCGTAACACAAAGTGTATGAATCAACTTTAGAAGATAACAACGTTTATTGTGAAAAGTGTCAAATTATAATTCACCCATTATCAAGAGCCCGTAATACAAAGTGTATGAATCAACTTTAGAAGATAACAACGTTTATTGTGAAAAGTGTCAAATTATAATTCTTCAATATCTCTGAATTAATTAATCTTCATTGAATTATTCCCTATTAAGCCAATTCTAAACTCACGCATCGCAACACGACAACAATTTGTGGGAAAAATCCCACTTCTAAATTAAAGTATTACCGCTTGACTGAAATCCAATACAACTATATTAATGATAATTTATAACTTAACTTTCTGATCCTGGTCACGGCACCAATTTGTAACCTCCCCCCCCTTCTATATTTTGCTACACCTAAATCTAAACCTAAATCTAATGCCTTTCACACCTATATACCTAGCTAGCTTATAATACATACACACATCCTCGCCGCTTTACCTTAACTTAAATTATTATCTAATTCTTAAAACTAATTAACCTAATTTATCTACAATCTAATGGTTGTGTCTGGAGTTTTGTAGAGTGTGTAGCGTTTGTATGAAGATGGAACCTTAGCATAGCTTAATTCTATTTG
This sequence comes from Scoparia ambigualis, assembly GCA_963921215.1. Classification (NCBI taxonomy): domain Eukaryota; kingdom Metazoa; phylum Arthropoda; class Insecta; order Lepidoptera; family Crambidae; genus Scoparia; species Scoparia ambigualis. The sequence goes on from OY992506.1 coordinate 23,131,049, forward strand.
CAGTGAATTTCAGTCAAGCAATGTAATATTATAATAACTACTATTTTGGCCAGATCGTCTAGTGAACCCTCCGTTGTTAACCGCATTTAAGTAACTCAAGTTCTTTCGTGAAAGTTTAGTAATTGGCTTATCCCTGTGTTAAATTATTTTCTCCTGACCTAATTACCTACCAGTCTATAAATCCTAACATAAATATGTGTAGCCTAGCAATGACTCCGTCTGAACTGTGACCTAAATCCTTCACTGCAGCTGCGGGGAAGATTTGTAACCACTCAAAGGTAATCAGATGATAGCTTAGCTTGTAGGTATTATCATTTATTATCAGCAGCGTGATACATAAGAAGCCTGGTGCAATTTATGAGCCCCACCACCGCTCCATAGCGTACTGTACATCTCATGGTTTAATTACAGTTCCGTCACATTGGCTTTAACTTTAATTATTAGCTTGTGCCTTTAATTCTTTAACTGAGAATTTACATCTCTCCTCAAATTTAATTTCATTTTACATTATGCACTATGTGTTAGCAATTTAAATTCTTATTATTCCACATAAATCAATAGAGTTTATCTCAAGGCTTGCTATCATCCAAATATCCTTTTCACATTAAGAACTTAATTATTCAATGCAATAACTTATATTCAGTTCCGTAAAGGGTGGATAATTTAATCAAACGCCACTTCAGGCGGTGGCTAAAGTAGAATGCTATTAATACAGGTAAAACTACTTTTATTTACTCTTAGTATTTATTATACAGGTCTTGTAAAGTTCCAATATAACTACATTGGATTGGCTGCATTGGCAGATTATCACATCTTAAGTTTATTAAAGGATGTTTAATTCATTCAATATCCTTGACTTTAGGAAGTGAACTGAAATAGAATACTATCATTTGAAGTAAATTACTTTGGGTTACTCTTAGTGTTCATTATACAGATCTTATAAACTTTATAATATAAAGTATAAGTACATCTCAAGTTTATTGAAAGCTGTTTAATTTATTCAACATCCCTGACTTTTAGGAAGAGAACTAAAGTTAATTATTTTTTCATTAACTTCCACCCTCTGTCTCAGACTGAGTGGTTAATTTGATAGACTACTAAATCATAGTTAGCATACCTTTAGTAGGTAGTAAATTAGGTAGTTAATTATCACTGTTAATCATTAAATAAATTACATTTAGAAGTTATCTTTTACTCACTTTAATAAGTTTAAATTAGACTGTACTAGGTATTAGTCTGTTTGATTAGATTGTTCCCATCAAATATTTCTATGTTTCATATTATTAGAAGTAAGTACTTACATATCTTAAGAGGTCTATTCATATGGTATTAGTAGACCATTGTCAGGCTAATTAGCTGGTTGTTATCAATCAATTATTTCTATGTTTCAGATTATTAGAAGTAAGTACTTACATATCTTAAGAGGTCTATTCATATGGTATTAGTAGACCATTGTCAGGCTAATTAGCTGGTTGTTATCAATCAATTATTTCTATGTTTCAGATTATTAGAAGCTCATAGCTTGCAATGTCTTCTTTCAACGACTTATCCTAGGTTCTAAACTGGTTTTAGTTGTTCAGTTTGTATCATCTTATTTTTGCTAAGGTATCGGATGTAAAACTTTAACACCTTGAAGAGTGTAGCGATGTGAGATCGTATTGCATCCCAGGGAAAGCTAACAAATGCCTGTTTGGTCATTTCAGTGTTAGAAATCAAACATCACAGTACGACTAAGCTTATTTGCTATAACTTTTTAGTATTTTTCTTGTAATAGGAAACCAGTCTAGACTTTTAGGTACTCCAAAGTAATGATGGTACGATATTATCATACTTCTGTTAATTATTTAAAATGAATAATTAATTGGTAACAACTTTAGGAAAACAATTAGAATTTTACCGGCCTGCGGTAACAGATTACTTGCCTAGCTAGGACCCACATCACTTCATCATAATTTTATTTAGCGCCGTAACTTAATTATCCCTACCTTATTAGTCTGAATTAATAACTAACCATATATATATATCCGCCTACCTATAGATTCCTACAACTTTCCTCACTTGAAAATGCCTATATTTTGTCGAACTAACAGTCCCTTTTGTGTACCTTGCAAACTAGGCCAAGCCTCATTTAATTTAAATTCGTGGTGTGTGGTGAGAGTCGCATTGCCCCTGAAAGCAACTAACTCCTAAATGTTCTATCAGTCGAGCCAGTATACTCAGTGTGTTATTTTCCTATCACTACACTGTATGTACGGAGGTAGACTCGAGATTGGACTGGGTCATACGTGTCTACCTCCAGCTAAATGGTGTCTGACCTATCTTCAACTTTCACTAGGGAGACAACTGTCTCTCCCCCATTACTCCGTCGAAGATAGTGTATTGTTTAGCGTAATGATGTAAAACGCCGATCTTATTAAATACAATCAAAGATCATCCAGACCGAAGTCTGTTGAAAGGTACATAGGTTTTCGTTGCCACCGTGATTCGTTTCCGCCGATGTACCCCAGAATACTTCATTCCGTTAACGGATTCGAGTTGCGATCGCAATAGTTTACTTTATTAATAACTTTCAATTTCACAAATCTTAATTAATATCGCAGCTCGAATATCACTTAGCGCACTATCAAAGCTCGGACACTATTTTCCCCGTATGAGTAGTACCGCACTCTTGAGTTGGACCGCACCGCCGATGTCCCAAAATTGAATGTCCGCTAATTTTCCGCCCCTTTTCCCAAGCATCTTAACTTTCCCGCCACGCGCGCCTAAGATTTGCCCGCGCGAGTCCGCTTTTCTTCCCTTCCACCAATCGCTAGCCGTTTCCCCGATGCCCCCCCGCCTTCGCGTCGCGCCACGTGGAGCTATCATCCGACCTCTCTTTCTGTCTTTTTCTCAACCTCTCGCTCGCTCATTGCCGCTTTCGCCGCGCAATTCTAAAATTTTTCCATAATCTAACCAAATCTCGTCAGATAGCCAATATTACATCTTTGAATATCTAAATGTAGCCTTCTATTAACAATTCCCTCTCAATAATCATCCACTTAAGCCAATAATCCTGTATTTTGTGAAATTATAAAAAGTTCCGTATTCCGACCATAGGTGGCGCCCGCCCGTAGGTGAACCACTTTGCCGACCCCCAAAGCCCCGCGAAATTCAAAATAAAAATAAAGTCCTAGTCAACCTAGCAACCTTACGCAAAGCCCAAATAAATGACTTCCGCTAGACGCCGCCTATGTCGCAAGGGACGCGCAGAGCAGTCCCCGCGAAATTCAAAATAAAGAAGTCAAACTAGCAACCTTATGCGAAGCTTACGTAAATAACTTCCGCTAGACGCCGCCTATGTCGCAAGGGACGCGCAGAGCAGTCCCCGCGAAATTCAAACTAAAGATAAAGCGCTAGACCATTGACCATTATTCTGAACTAGTTTATTATTCCCTTTTCATGCTTATTATTATTGGCGCTACGCATTAATATTTATTTTAGTGCTACTCCCATGCATTCCTTACTAACGGACGGATACCATTCATTCTGTACCGTTACAAACTCTTTGAACTCTTTGGCGCACTCATCGCGTCGGCTCGCTTGTGGAGGTGGTTGACGAACGCCTATATCAACAGAATGGATGGAATTCCATGTTTCTAAAAAGACTTCGTCACTAGCAATAAACTCGTCTTAAGAGTCTCTATATTATTGTAAAAAACCTCGAGTTCTCGAGTCATATTGTGAGGACTCGTGAGTCTTATCACTGACAGAAAGGCTTGAACTCTCATTTTCGAGTCCAGTCTCGAATAATCAAGTCCAGTCCCTAAAAAAGGATTTAAAGAACTCAAGTCCTATGGCCAACACTAGGGATGGGACGGTAGTATTCCTTTAGTGAGCCGCTTTTCGACACGGCTCCAGATTTATACCATTGTACGTTTATCTATATCTATCAATCCATAAATAAAAATTAATTGTCATAAAAATGTATGTTCGAGCACCATTTCAAATCTATTCGGCTAATTATTTTTTGTTGTGTTTAGTAATTATAAATAAATTGGAAATTGAACCCTATCTAATTAACATACGGATATAGAGCTAAGCAAGCAGTGGCAAAGCGCCTCTTGGTAACCGAGGCATATCGTGTACAAGTAGGGTTACAATTGATATAGTGAATGATTACGATTTTAAAGGTTTGTAATGAAATAAGTAAGAAACTAAACGAAATAAAAAAACAAGATTGTAGTGAGCTCTATAGATTTACTTAGTGATTATGAATCTTTCATTAAATGTGAAATCCGTTAATAAATTGCGTTAAGGACCTATGATAATTCTTTCCCCATTGGTGACAATAAGGCACCCTGAATGCCATAATAGTTAATTTTTTTCACTACCCGTCTATAATTTTTTTAATTGAATGAAAATATCAATTTACATTTAAATACAAACTATAATACCTTCTGAGGATCTTGTTAACTTGTTGTAACAATTCAATAATTAATATGTACCTTAAAATTAACCGTAACACAAATCCAATCAATGTCTTTGTGATTTGACAAAGCTCATTGTCATTTGTACATTTTGTGATACCTCCAATTGCGGATTGGTCACAACAATTTACATAAATGTATGAAAAATGTCGGTTTCAATGATTATTTCACGTTTAAATGTTTTGTGGCATGACACGTGGATGTACAACATATATTTCCACGTGTTAACTATGACTTATAATTGAAATATATCTAGTAAATATATTGTAATGTTAACTTATAAACTAATTTAACAGCCTCTGTGGTCAAGTAAGTTAGACGCAGTGGTCGCGGGTTCGATTCGATTCGATGTAGGTTAGTAGTAGGACTTGTTTTTACGTCACCTTGCTAGCCACGTCTCATCTAAATGTGTCGCCATAATATCATTGTAACTAGCATGGTTTTATGTCACCTGGCTAGCCACCACCGCCGTCTCATCTAAATGTGTCGCCAAACCATCAATGTAACTAGCATTGTTTTTACGTCACCTGGCTAGCCACTACCGCCGTCTCATCTAAATGTGTCGCCATAATATCAATGTATCTTATCTTATCTTAGTGGGGCCCGCAGAGGTTTCCATCTCGCAGCAGCACGTCGACCTATTGGAATCTTTTGTGCAACCCCGTCCTATCACTCTGTTTTCTCAGTGAAAATGACTGCCATTAGCTTATAAATGTCTCTGAGGGCAAAGAGCCTAAAACCTTCTGGTTTCGGATTGGCCAATACCAGGAGACTCATTCTTTCATAGCAAGGGAGTCAGGGAATGAAAACAAAGGGATGAATGTAACTAGCATTGTTTTTACGTCAACTGGCTAGCCACCACCATCGCCGTTTCATCTTTATGTGTCGCCATAGCATCAATGTAACTACAATTATTATGTTCCGGCCGTTAGAAATGAGATAGCCAGTTCGGAATCAGGATGAAGTGCGTTTCCACCATCGGCCTTATCATCACCTAGTATCAGGTGAAGTAAAGGCTTGTCCATAGAAGAATAATAAAAAAAACAAACTTCCTAGGTATTCACGGATGGGTTTTTAATGTAAATATTAGTAAAGAAAATTGTTGATTAAAACTTTCTTGAGCGAACACAGTAGGACAATAGCGTCACGTGAAAAAGCAATTAATAAGAAAGGCGCCCTTTAGATTGATATTATAATTAAGTTGAAGGTTGTTAAATATGGTAAAACATTTGCATTATTACTTTTAATAGAGATTGTATATTCATAGATGGTTTTACTGCTTATTTAGACTTAATGTACCCTTAAACAATCTAAAAAACTAAGTATTAAAAATTAATTAAAAATAATAACAATAAGTAACTATCTAAATTATTGTATTATCTTTGTTATGAATAAAAAAATAATGAAAAAGTAATAAATTGTTAAAAATTAAATTAAATATAAAAGTTTAGGTCCCTTCGTAATTTAAATAAACAACATTAATTACAACAATAAGGGTGTATTCAATTAGAACACCTTAATTTAAATGTAACGTCGAAACCCCGTAGTTGTTTTAGGGAAATTTTGTTTTGTCCATTGACAAGGCATCCGTTTCAGTGCGTCGTTTGTAAGATTAATATTAAATGTACAATAAAGCTGCCGCTGTTTTAATTTATTTTTTATATCTATGGTGGACTTTGCATAAATTCAATTGAAGGTAAACAAACATTTTTTACAATGTTATTTACTAACTATTTAAGAATACTATTTTACATAAGAATAAAAATATTAATACCATTAAGTCAATTCTAGAGATGTATAATAAAAACTTTTATCTCTTTATTTCAAATCGCGGACTGTAAAGTAACATAAAGTGAAGTAAAATAACAATATAACGCGATCAGTAAAATAACATTATAGGTACGTTCAAATTACAGTCTCCGGATACGTATCATTTCCGGTGAATATTGGACGTGTCAATAACAAGTGCTGTCCTGAATTTCAACCAAAATGTGGGCAGACATCGTAACTCATTAGCATTACGTATGTGCAACGATTTGTTACCAAATAGCATTTATTAAATGTGTCTCTCCTGGTTTTACAAACAAATTTATTCATATGATGATGAATCGATGATTAAAATGATTCATTGTGCTGTGTGGTAGCGGCTCATTAATAGAATACGACCAATCCATCTCTTCTCTTGGGTATAGTAAAAGGCGACTAACGGACTAACAAATTCACCCAACAGCATAGAGCGGATATGGGCTCACCACCGATCACACTGAGCACATGTGCGCACTTGTTATTTTGTGGACTGTGGCAGGCAGTGGACTGCTTTTGAGGTCGTCATTGCCTAGTCTCTGACTTTAAGGAATGAATAAACCTGGCCGTGGGACGGGGCACTGATTTGAAACATTACACATATTTCGTATTTATATTAGACCGCCGTGTCCCGCCCGGGCCCGGATGGGACATGGATCATGTATTTGACTGTGTAATACGAACTGCTTCATACAAAATCTCAAATCAGTGCCCCGTCCAGGCCACGCACACGGCACGCCACGCCGTGCACGGCCCGGTCTAATATAATTCATCCCTACCCCTTCGAGGATAAAAGTCGTGAGTATGTGTATGTATGTACGTAAATTATTCATAATGTATTCTAAAATTTATTCGAACTTTACACATTAAAATGAAACACTTTTACAAGATTTTTCATAAATTAACTAGCGATTAATATTTTTATGGTCTGGGGTCTAGTGTGCTAGGAACATAGAGTATTAAGAGGGGTTAGGCGGTGAAAACGGAAAAAAATGCTGTTTTCTATTAGCTTATTCAAAATATTCTAAATATTTCGCACTGAAATATTCTATATGTATTAGATACAGAACGTTTGTGTGAGGGGATGACTGTTTCCAAAACACTATTGGAAACATTTTGCTCAATAGAAAAGATCCTGAAGTTACCTCTAAAATTTCATATAAATGCACAATACGACCGTGTTTTACAATAATAATCACATAGGTTTTCAATTACCTTTTCGATTTCTTGACTGTTTTGGATTTCTAAAAATTAACTTTTTAATAAAAATCGCATCTTTTCTTATCTATTTGATAAACACCGCGCAACACCCGCGAGGGCCCGGAATTTTCACCGACCCCCCTTGAGATATTATCTATACTCTAAGGCTGAGTCCTGAGTAGTAACGTAGGAATAAAGTATGTAGGCGCGCCTGCTCGCAGCTCGGACAGGTTTCTTACATGTCGAGTATTTGTTTCGTGCGCGGCGGATTCCGCCTGCGCGATGCGCCGTGACTCAGGACTTGGCCCTACTGGCATCGCGTTTTGGCGACTCTCTGCGTTCGATTGCAGTATCGGAATCGTAAATCGGAATCGATGCGTTTTATCGATTCAGTCGCTGCATTCAGCTTCTAAAAAGCGTCTAAATCGCCGTTCGCCGCTGCTAAAAGAAGCTTGTCTTCTCTGGCCCTTACAATTTATTTTACGAACTCTTTGTGTAAACTGCGTCGCGTAGCGGTAAAACTACTACCATAACACATTCTACATACGACACCCAAAGGAAGAGAGGGCGAGAGGAAAGAGAGAGCTCTTCCCTTGGGTGTCGTAAAAGGCGACTAACGGACTAAAGACTGCATATACGTCCAACAGCTTAGAGTGGCGATGGGCTCACTACCTGTCACGCTGAGCACATGTGCAGTCGCTATTTGGTGCAAGGTGGACTATGGCAGATGACTACTTTTGCAGTACTCATTGCCTAGTCTCTGACTAACCCTTCGGGGATAATAGTCGGGATTATTTGTATATGTATGTATGTTGTGTAGCTATAAAACGTGGGCGTGTAATACCTACAGTTTTTCCGTTAAGCTCCGATTAATTATTTTGTTAATAATGAAATGACTTTATAAGTGTACAAAGTGCTTATCGAACGTCAATTATTGAAAAAAATAATTTTACTAACTAACTAAGTTGGCGAAACGACATAAAGTGAGTCTTGGACTCTTGGCGTCCGATAATAAGAGCTTCCACTTGGGTCTGTCCTGCGCCCGCTCCTGCCAGTCATCCAGAGGAAATAGTAAAATGCGTCTATTTCTCATGACAAACTTACACAGCAAGATTGTGTGAATCTTCATTATCAGCGTACAAACATCCCCGACCTATTGCTGGAAACAGGCCTCCCACAAAGTTATGTAAATAAACAATATCTTTACTAAAAAACAATTTCTATTAGCTGAGGTAATTGTAATAATACTTGTAATAATACTTACTTAATACTTTCCTACTACCACACCAATTATCTAGCCCAAGAGAAGCTTCAAAGAAACTCGTGAAATGGTTACTAGACAACGGATAAACATACTTAAAATACTTAAATACATACTTATTATACATAGAAAACACCCAGACCCGAGACAATTTAGAAAAACAATAATTTCTAAATTGACCCGACCGGGGATCGAACCCGGGATCTCAGAGATGGCGACACCATGAAAACCGGTGTACAAACCACTCGACCAAGGAGGTCGTCGAAGTCGAGGTATTTGTGATTAGTGTTTTAATTTCAGATGCGGTCTGCGAAAGTCGTGTTTACTTCAAGTTAATTAGATGAAACTTCACAGTTGAAATTTCACTTCATTACAGACGTGGTACTTAAGGTAATATATGGACGTTCTAAACTTTAATAATGGTTGGCTGGTTTTAGAGAAGGGTTCATGTTCTCAGTCACAGTTAAGAGGTTGTGTAGTGGAGTTTTGTGGTATTTTCTCGTTAAACACATTTTAACTGGGTGAAAGAGAAAAACAAAACACAAATACTATTTATTAATACAGCTTATAATAAACTAAACTATAACAACTAGTAACCACATAGGTATGTTTTTATAATAATGTTTTTACTTTTATGTAAAGCTGTCAAGTTCATACCTACGTCTACTCTGTATAACAATAGACAGTTATTTTTAGCTACTACTAAAAATGGTAAGTTAAAAAATGCTTTTCGATTAGCTTAATTTAAATCATGGACATTGTATTTAAATAAAAACATTTTGATTTTGACTTGGAATTCATTTAAAGTCCAGTGCCAGTTATATATCTAATTCCGAAGCGAACACTCGAGAACTAAGTTCTTTATTTTGTTACCTGTTGCATGTTCATTATTTTGTGTGTTAGTAAATGATTCCAATAAATGTTAATAATTTCATTCTTTTAAGGCTTATGAAACAAAATCTGAGTATTTGCTCCGTGGACTGCCAAATTTCAGGCCATTTGTTTTCCTGTCGGTTCTAATGGCTCGATTTGGCCCATCAGGAGATACCTGCTTCCAATGGAGTGCAAAGGCGTGAGGTTCTCGCAACGAATAAAAGATGATTCCAGATCTAATGAACCTTTATTAATGCAAGTTATTGCTTATATACTGGGTGAGCATGTGTGTAACTATATGGCGTACACACACTACACCTCCCCCGTAAATAATAAAAAACAAAACATATCTACACTTTTGTTTTTTGTAAAATACGAATGAATGTTACATATTATACCTACTACATTATGTAGTATATTATTACAAAATCTATAAAATAATAACGATAATAAAAAAGTTAGGGAACTGCAAAACATAAGCAACCAAAAAGATACAAGTCATTAAAACAACAAAGATACAATACGAGTAAAATACGAGTAAGGTATAAAAAATATAAAAATGAAAAACAAGTCAAAAAAAAAAATCTCTAACGTATATCAATTAACAATGTGGCGAACCGTAAACATAATGTAATTGTAAATACCTATAAATGATACGTGTTTCTGTCGTGTTCCATAAATCTGTCACATCCTTGTAAGTACTAACTACTTACTTATTTTCTCACATTAAGTAATTATTAATATAGGTATTTACCTGTTTATTTATCATATTTGGGGATTAATGGATTGGCCTGTCCAGTTTGTCAATTCATAGTATGTACATACAACATAGTAGGTAAATTCTCATAACCATATAGACTATTTATCCAATTTTATTACATTCCTTTCATATTACAACAATTATTTATTTATATTCGACTCTTAATATTCATCATTTTATTAATATCATTTATTTATTACTGGTACATTCTTTAATACATGTGTATACACTTAAACTTTTTATTTATTTATTTAAGGGAAATTAGTTTTAAAGGACCTAATCTGACGCTGCGTACTCGCGCACCTTCGTCATGAGCTGCCTCCAACTATTCTCACGGAGGAAGCTCGTTCCTACCATGATCGAATGAAGGATACGTCTCCTTACATTGTACCATTCGTTACATAGAATATTTTTATTACTCTTTTATTTATTATTTTATTTATCCTTCATCGATCCAAATCTAAACAAAATCATGCATACATTCCTTAATATTCATTACACAAAAACTCTGATTTTGGATGATCAGTCCAAAGTGAGAATCCGATTAATCAACATTTCCTACATTTACTTATACTAAACTACTCTAAAACAATCTGAAACACTTATCAATTCTTTTTCTTATTATTTAATTACACAATTTATAATAAAATCCAACTTCGTAAAATACGACATTTACACTTATCTCTAACTCTAGGTACTTTTAATATTTCGTCATAATAATTATTTTGAAGTTAGTCAAATCAGAGAAACATTTTCCATATTTATATTTGTAGTATCCGATATTATTTAATTTCTTCACTAAAAAAAATAAAAAAAAAATTCTAATAAAATTCATTAATTGTTTGTAGCTTTTAACATAACATTTAACCCCGAGAAAAAATATACTTATAAAAATAATAAAATTAAATAGAAAATTTTAAAGTAGACACAGACATATAACTAGTACCTAACAAAAGAATAATAGGTACTTGTAAGTAGTGACAACATGAGTTAATTCCAACAACAATTTAATTCGATCCTGATTCATATTATTGTTACCAACCAAGGTATCTTTCTACATGAATAGGTACCTTAAAAGCACCTGAAGTGCGCGAGCGACGAGCGTATCGCTTTACGCTGACACAACTTAATGCAAAACATAGTGACCAAGAGCTCTTGTGTGGTCTTCTGTAAAACGCGACGTAATATAGAAATCTATTTTTAGAACATTACTTTAAAAACTTTTCTAATCAATTTCATTAATTCAACTATATTCACTGTAAGATTTACACAAACAAAAGAATAATAGCAGAAATTACTACCGATTCTTTTTACTTTTGTCGAAAAATAATCCTTACAGACAAATTTTACAATTTCGCAATAATTTTATCAATAATTTCTCTTTGTAATTAATTAGAAATACTCTATGGAAACATTATGAAAAAACATTCTTAAGTGAACAATCAACTTTTTTTGAATATTTTAAAATCAATGTTACACATTTATATAATTTTTTTTATGTTATCGTCAACATGTCTATTAGTATTTCTTCGAATTACAATAAAATATCATCATTTCGAACTTGTTGTATCTAAAAATAAACATACAATTACATAAAATAATTAATTGAAAAAATAAAAAGTTCTTTCTTTTGGAAAAAAAATAGGTAGTCCGATCACTTTCTTCACGTTGTTTCCTTCCTTGTCCATGCCATCACCAAATTCCATCGGACACCAACATCTCCCGACTCTATCCTCATCCGACACCATCTACTCCCGGCACCCTGCTTTTAACTGTTCCATCGTCGATCATGTCTACAGCCAGCAAAGCGGATTCTCCACATTCTCACCAAATAATTAATTGTCCTTTTATTTTAATTATTTAGGTATTTTACGAAAGCTTCATTTTGCTTAAGAACTTTTTTATTTTATTACACAACATATATTATAATAAGTATTTCTTATAATTATTTATCACTATTTCACTCCTGTTCTCTCACATTATTGTTTCTTTTCACATATTTACTTAATTGTATATAACATTATTATTTATTAAAAAGTCACTGTTTCTTATTTATTCAATTTTTTAACCGCACTTTCATTGTCTATTTAGTAATTCTCAATAGTTACTTATACAACTTTTATCTACTTATACAAAAACCATCTGCTCAGAGCTACCGACATGTATGAGGTAGCACTGGCAGGGTCGCCATGCAAAGGCGGGAGGTTCGCGCAACGAATAAAAGATGATTCCAGATATAATGAACCTTTATTAATGCAAGTTATTGCTTATATACTGGGTGGAGATGCATGTGTGTAACTATATGGCGTACACACACTACAGGAGGCGTAATAAATAGTATCGAATTTTATCCCGGAGTTTTTTTAAGATAACCTTTATTATAATATAAAAAGCTTGAATCATCTTTTAATATGCTCTATGCGTTGGATGTATGTGCATTCTATAGTCAATTAGTCGCATTTTACGACAACCAATTAATGAGCCGCCATCACACAGCTCATTAAAATATGTTTAAAGATTTTTTTTGGATAATAACAACTTGAGGAGTTCGATGGCGCAGCGGTTAGCGAGTTCGGCTTGCGATCTTGCCCGCTAAGCAACTTTCGCAATGCCGATGCCGGGTCGCTGGATAGGTGACCAAATTAAAAACATCTCGAGCTCCTCCGTGCTTCGGAAGGCCGTTCGTTAAGCCGTTGGTCCCGGTTGTCGTCGAAAGATGGCAGACGTTAAAACCTTCCAACCCGCATTGGGCCAGCGTGGTGGGTTTTGGCCTAACCTCCTCATGTGATATTGTTCATGTGGGAAGGCCTGTGCCCAGCAATGGGACGTTTTTAGGCTAGTGTTATGATTTGAATAACAACTTATGTCAATTATGAAGCACACCATTAAAGAATCGTAAAAGAACCATTACATAAGGTAAGAACAATTTTGTAAGACGTGTTTATGTTTTGTAATAATTTTATAGTTAAGAAAGTGATATCCAAATAAATGAACATGAATATGAATAAGAAGTCTCGATGGAGCAGCGGCATGGGTGAACAAATTATTAAAAAAAACATCTCAAGCTCCTCCCCTCCATGCTTCGGAAGACACCTAAAGCCGTTGGTTCTGGTTGATGTCATAAGAGGTAGTCGTTTAAACCACCACTGGGCTAGCGTGGTGGGTTACGACCACTTACGGCCTAATCTTTTAATGTAATGTAGATATGTATTAAATGTATTTGTTGAATTAAAATTTGTGTCAATCTCCGTGGTCGAGTGGTTAACACGCCGGTTCTGGCGATGCGCCATCTCTGAGGGTGGGTCATCTCAATTTAAGTATATATATGTACGTTTATCCGTTACCTAACCAACAAAATAAGTTTCAAAAGAAGCTTATCTTGGGATAGAATTAGAAAAAATCTTTTATTTTTATTTATTTTTCTAAAAGTACACTTGTTCTCGCCAAGGCCGGGACGCCCATTCAAATGATGCCGCCATCTGTATGGCGGTTGACTCAACGGTTGTTGACGACTGCGTCCGCCGGCCTGCCGCGGCGCCACCGCTGCGCGACTCGCGGCCGCTCGCCCCGTAAGGTGACCACGACAGTTCGTCGCCATCTATCTACCGCGCGCGCACGCAACAGCTGATCGCGAGACGTACGGACGATACGCGCCCTGATATCGCCGTGGACTGCCCTTAATGATACTGCCTGTGAATATAGTGCCTGTGATTAGGTGAAAGAACTGTGTGCTGTGACGCGACCATCAAATCGCCTACATCGCCGCCCGTCAGCTTGCCTCCCGTCTCCTGCCTCATCATCCCAGGTAAGCCTTCCGACCTACCTACCTTCTTTACTCTGCCTTTCTTTACTCTGCTGTATTTGGCGGTGTCTTCTGACCCGCGAATACATTCTGGTCCTTCGAGCCGAAGCCGAGAGAAACAGCAGGCGGCACGAACCCGCACATGCTAAACAGGTGCAACCCAGCTCTGCTCACAGAGCCAGCCCGCCCAGGTCCGGTTCGCCAGGTAGGCCCCGCGAACGCCGCCAGCAATTATGACTCCCAACTATCACGGAGCACCCTAGCGAAGAGGTAGATTCAGCCCATGCCCATTCAGACCATGCCCATTTAGCCCATGTCCCTTTAGCCCATTCCCAGTCAACCGATGCTCACACAGCTGATACATACTCAGCTCATACAATCTCAGCTACTACTCGATCAGCTCACTCACCTTCTGTGCCCACTGGCACACCCATTTTGTTGCCAACCGTCTCAGTAAGAGTCGCGGACGTACAGGGCCATCTTCACACAGCCAGAGCTTTATTGGACTGTGGCAGTATGCTGACATTAATAACGTCACGCATGGCACGACTTTTAAACTTGCCATCAAAACCCACTTCTTTAAAAATTACAGGAGTTGGGAATCAGCACAAACATGAGTCAAAAGCGGCAATAACAATAGTATGCCGACCCACTCACAATGATACTCCTACAATCACTGCCACAGCTCATAAAACGTCACTGGCTACCTTCCCTTAGAGAAGGTACCAAACATTTCCCACATGCTAGGCCAGCCACCAGTGCCATTGGCTGACCAGCTCTACCACACACCAGCCCCAATCGACCTCTTATTGGGGTCGGACGTTCTTGGCCAGGTGTTGGACGGGACTAAGGTCTCGTTGGGCCCGGGCCAGCCCATAGCTTTCGGCACGATTTTCGACTTCGCGTTGATAGGACCTATTGAGGACTTGTATGCGCAGCCGGCGCAGCAGGTTAACTCAGCTCACGTCATCAGCTCACAACCAGACTCAGCTGAATCAGCCCAGGACATATGTCAGAGTCTGGAAAGGTTCTGGGAGTCTGAGGAGCCCCTGCCTCAACCTCACACTCATAATGATCCCCTGGAGGAACAATGCGAGGAAATCTTCCGCTCCACCACTACACGCGATCCCTCAGGCAGATATACGGTCGCTCTGCCCTTTCTAAAGGACGCCCCTCAACTAGGTAAAACTCACCCTATCGCATTACGTAGATTCCTCAATATTGAGAAGAAGCTAATGGCGAAGTCGTCTCTGCTTTCTAAATACGTCGACTTTATGGCCGAATACATCGACTTAGGGCACATGGCTCCCTGTCACCCAAATACATTCGCCCATAAACCTCACTTCTATATCCCTCACCATGGCGTATTTAAGTCAGGGTCGGACAAGCTGCGCATTGTTTTTGATGGTAGCTGCAAAAGCTTCAATGGTGTCAGCATAAATGAATGCCTACACACAGGCCCCGCCCTTCAACAGGACATTGTGGACATCATCATGTCCTTCAGAATGCATCCAGTCGTTTTCAGCACTGACATCCAGAGGATGTTCAGAAATGTGCTGGTTGCCCCAGACCAGAGACGGTATCAGCTGATACTGTGGCGGTCCTCACCAGATCACCCTCTGCTCACCTACGCTTTTAATACAGTAACCTACGGCTTAAGATCAAGCCCATACCATGCAATCCGCACTCTGCTTCAGCTAGCTGATGATGAAGGCCATCGCTACCCTGGAGCCGCTCAGGTTCTTCGCAAGTCTATCTTCGTTGATGACATCTTGTGTGGTCATGACACAGTTTAGTCCGCCCAAGCACTCCAGGACGAATTGATAAGTCTGCTAGACCTAGGCGGCTTTCAGCTCAGTAAATGGACATCTAACTCGCCTAAGCTGCTCGAGAGATTTCCCGACAACCAATGCGACATGCCCAAAACTTCGACATGAACCCAGACTCCACGTCCATTAAGGTCTTGGGTATACAGTGAAGCCCTCAGGCAGACGAGTTCGCCTACCGCATCTCTCTGCCCCCCATCACACATGTCACAAAGCGGTCTATTTTAAGCACCGTAGCCTCACTTTATGACCCAAACGGCTGGGTTTCTCCCGTTATCTTCCGCGCAAAGCTGCTGCTTCAGCAATTATGGCTACTGAAGCTGGAATGGGATGAGCCTACTCCCTCTGAAGTACAAACGGAGTGGCACCAAATCTCAGAGGATCTGCCGCTGTTGTCTAGCATTCGCTTCCCTCGGCACATTTGTGCAAACAAAGGCTCAGCTGCATACTCGCTTCACGGGTTTGCAGATGCCTCTGAAGCCGGGTTTGCCGCCGTTGATTATCTCCATGAGCTCGATGCCTCCGGAGATACTTTGGTACACTTGATTGTCGCCAAGTCGCGAGTCGCACCAATCAAGAATCGCCTCACAATCCCCAAGTTAGAGTTGTCGGCCGCCACCCTACTCTCCCAGCTCATGATCCGTGTGTCAGTTCAGCTATCCGCCCATATCAGTATACAACAACACATATGTTGGTCAGACAGTACGATAGTCCTGGCCTGGCTCAATACACCGCCTCACCGTCTTCAACCCTTTGAAGCCAACAGGGTAGTCAAAATCAGCTCAGGCTCGCCAGAATGTACCTGGCGACACGTACCTTCCGAGCTCAACCCAGCAGATTGCGCAAGCAGAGGGATGTCTGCGCAATCCCTGTCAGATCACGACCTATGGTGGTCTCCCACGTGGCTTAGACAGCCTTGTGAGTCTTGGCCCGCGATGCCCTTAGCTCTGGGCCATCACGCCCTGCCCAGCCTTAAGCCCAAACACATCCCGTCACTGGTCACAGTGCCCGGTCTTGACTTCGACCTGCTCACTCGGTTCAGTTCACTAGACAAGCTCGTCGGAGTGACAGCTTGTCTAAAACTCTTTCTGCACAACTGCAGACACCACCCAGATTCGCGACGCTCAGGCCCCTTGTACGTCAGTGAACGAAGAGAGGCCCTACTTTACTGGGTGCGCAGTGTTCAGCACAATGAGTTTGCAGAGGACATCCACCGCCTTCAAACTGGCAAAATCTGCTCCGTCAGACTCCAGCGACTGTCACCTCTTATTTAAGATGAGCTCCTTAGAGTTGGCGGACGACTGTCCCATGCGTCTATCCGATATAACGCGCAGCATCCGCTCATACTTTCTAGCTCTAGCCCACTTGTAGACCTCATCATTGACCACTACCACAAAATACACTGCCACCCTGGCGCTGACACTTTACAGGCTATCCTACGCCAACACATTTTGGATTTTGTCCGCGTGCCGTATTATTAGACACCGAGTCTTTCTTTAAATGCATTAGATGCTTTCGATGCCGGGCCCAGCCGCAAGCGCCCTTCATGGCCGACCTGCCAGCCGATAGAGTTACGCCTCAGCCAGTATTTAGTCAAGTCACGACCGATTTTGCCGGCCCATTCCTCGTTAAATCTAGTAGTACCCTACGTAATGTTAAACTCTTAAAAGTGTACTTTTGTATATTCGTGTGCCTCTCCACTAAGGCGGTTCATTTGGAACTGGTCTCGGACCTCAGCACGGAAACGTTCCTCGCGGCATTACAGCGTTTTATAGCACGCCGCGGTGCCCCAGTTCTCATCCGCTCGGACTGCGGTACAAATAATGTAGGCGCTAGAAATCAGCTCATTGAAGTACAAAATTTTCTTGCCTCGAATAATGACACGATTGCGCACAAGCTCGCTGGTCAGCACATTTCTTGGTTATTGAACGTCCCTAAAGGACCATGGTTCGGTGCGTTACATGAGATCAACATAAAATCAACAAAGCAACTTTTATATCGCGTAATTGGCGAACAACACCTCACATTCGAGGAATTCTCCACACTTTTAGCACGAATCGAAGCTGTCCTTAACTTTAGACCTCTCTGCCCACTTTCGTCTGATCCTTTCAGACTTTAAGCCGCTTACAGCCGGACATTTCATTATAGGCCGCCCACTAACGGCCCTTCCCGAACTATCCGTGGAAGATAGGCCGATTTCCACACGTAGGCGATTCCAAATGTTACAGGCCCTTTCTCAGCGCTTCTGGACGCTGTGGACCCAGTCCTACCTTCACACCCTCCAAACCCGCTCCAAATGGTTGTCCCCATCCTCCCCTCCCCGAGTTGGCGAGCTCGTTCTCATCAAGGAGGACAACCTGCCTGCCCTCCAATGGAGACTGGGGCGCATTGCTCGCACCCTGCCTGGGAAGGATGGCGACGTTCGGGTGGTAGACCTGGACACCGCGAATGGACTGAGGCCTGTATTCCGGATCACCAGGCTCCCATTGGATGAGCCCCCCCTGGGCCCCGGAGGATGTTCCCGCCAAGGCCGGGACGCCCATTCAAATGATGCCGCCATCTGTATGGCGGTTGACTCAACGGTTGTTGACGACCGCGTCCGCTGGGCTGCCGCGGCGCCACCGCTGCGCGACTCGCGGCCGCTCGCCCCGTCAGGTGACCGCGACAGTTTGTCGCCATCAATCTACCGCGCGCGCACGCAACAGCTGATCGCGAGACGTACGGACGATACGCGCCCTGATATCGCCGTGGACTGCCCTTAATGATACTGCCTGTGAATATAGTGCCTGTGATTAGGTGAAAGAACTGTGTGCTGTGACGCGACCATCAAATCGCCTACATCGCCGCCCGTCAGCTCGCCTCCCGTCTCCTGCCTCATCATCCCAGGTAAACCTTCCGACCTACCCACCTTCTTCACTCTGCCTTTCTTTACTCTGCTGTATTTGGCAGTGTCTTCTGACCCGCGAATACAACACTCATATGAATAAATGAAAAACGTTATAAGAGTAAGTAAAGCAAAAAATGTGTATCAGGATCGTAGCCAATGCCAAAATGAGTCTAGTCTCTAAATTAGTATTTAAAAAAACTCGAGTCCTGGTATGGATGGAGCGCAAGAGAATATTGTCGAAAAGTCAATCTGCATATCAGCACTTCCTCGATTGTACATCACGCCCGCTTCCCGGAGGGTTACGTAAAGACCACAGCTCTTAAGAGGTTTACGCATTTCGGTTTTCCATACAAACTTCCAAGACGAAACTTTTAAAAACCAATAAGCCAATTTTGATGAAACTTCGCATGCTAAAGTAAAACACAGGGATCTAAATAGTTTGTTGAAAACATTAAAAAAAAATGTATTTTTAACTGAGTTATAAAAAAAATACTATTTTAACTTTCTATGGTGGACTTTACATCGCATAACTCAGTTAAAAAAACGTTTTTTAAAAATGTTTTCAACAAACTATTTAGATCCCTGTGTTTCACTTTATGTATATATGTATGTAAGTACACTCACCTGAGAGGAGTGATGATGGCGCGATGACGGTCGACAGCTATCGCGGTTAGCGTGAACACGCTGACGTTAACGCTGAGCGCTTGCACGAACGGGCAGAAGGGGCACATGAAGTGGGGCAGCAGCCACCGCTGAAGCAGCGCCGCTTGAAACTGGACAGGAGACAACACATACATGTACACACATACATTGGAGACTCGAGTACTTAATAAGTAAGATTTGCAGGGCTCTGTGAGCTCGATAGGCTCGGAGTCCCGAGTCTATAATTTGAGCGCGAGTTCTCTGAGCAACGACACGAGCCTTCAAAAGAGCTTGAGTTTTAAAACGAAATCGAGCTTTCAAGAATTGCTCGAGTTTAAAATAAATACTTGAAGCTTGACCCTCAACAAGGGCTTGAAGCGAGAATTCAGATGAATTTTAATTAACTACTATTGTAATTAATCATATTTTATTTCTCATTTACAATTTGAATCAGTGTTATAAACACACACACACAACTATTTAAACACACACTTATCATTGTTTTGTAATAAAATGCTAACTTTGTTACATTACTCATAAAGACTCGAGTGCAGAAAAAGACTCGAGCGCGGAAAAAGACTCGAGCGCAGAAAGGCTCGAGCGCAGAAAAAGACTCGAGCGCAGAAAAAGACTCGAGCTCTAATGTCACGCTCCGAGGCTCAGCGTAAACACGGAGTCGTCGCGAGCTTTGTAAACGACTCCCAGCCCTAAGTAAAAAGATTCGGAGAGCTCGGGTCTTGTACAATACTAATTACAACTATTATCTTTTCCCCGAAGGGTTAGTCAGAGACTATAGGCAAAGAGGACCGCAAAAGCATATGCCATAGTCCACGTTTCACCAAATACCAACTGCATATGTGCTCAGCGTGTCAGGTGGTGGAGCCGCATCACCGCTCTATGCTGTTGGATGCATGTGCAGTCTTTATTCCGTCCGAATACTCGGGTATGTTTCGGGCACCGTCGCTTTACCAGCTTGCAGAAATTATCTTAGGAAGCGCACCTACCGCCGGCCACGTGCCGTGCGTGCCCAATAGACAATGCAGAGGGATTTTGGTCTTACGTCTAGAAAAGCGACGAACTCCGCGAGTACATACATGTAGAAGAAACAAACCGTACCTGGGAAAGTACTCTTAATTTTAAAGTTAGCACATTTAACAGGAAAATTATTTATGCAATTACAGTTATATTATAGCAAAAAAATATCTATGTACATACAAGAATAGACGACAAATATTTTTATTTTCACTATGATGATTCATAGTTAACAATATAAATATTGAAAGTTTTTAATACTACAATATGGGGCAGCATTCGAACCTTATTTCACCCGATGTTAAGTGACGATAAGTCGCATGACTCATGGAAGCACGACTCCCCGGAATCCACATTGAGGAATTTACAATCATATCTCTAACAGTTGTAACACAACAATGTTATTAACATGTTACTATGTATAATATAGGTACATCCGCAGGGAATCGAACTCGGTACATCTATGTCCAAATCAGGTAGACTTACAACTACCTTGTACAAAGCGACAAATGCATTATTTGCAACAATCGCATATTAAACGCGGTCTATACTCGAATGGGTTATCTAACTCCACACAGAACTCTTTTGTTCTGTGGTTAGTTAGTCCCACAGAACAGAACCTCTTTCTTCTGTTGTGTGGTTAGTCTTAAAATGTTTTCACGACTTTAGGTGAGCAAGCGCTATATCAGTCTCTGGTTACTGACAAACAATACAATTTCTATATTGTCTTGTTTTAAGACAGTTACCATATTAATATTGTATATACATACATACCTTAAGGTCGCTTGGACAGCAGATAAATCTTGTGGTTGATCCCTTACTAAGCAAAAAAAAACGGTCTGCCCCAGGTGGCAGTAAACAGGTGAATTTTGAAATAACTTTAAGAAGAAGAGGCGCTTAATATATTTTTTAATCAATTTCGCATTCTTAGTAAAATATAAACCGAACTCAACATTTTGTTTTTAATGAAATATCGGACTTTTATATATTTTCCATTTATATCTTGTTTGCTCTGTTTTTGTTATAACATGTTGATTTTTCATTCACCAGATTGATTACCCTTGTTCCTATCAAAAGCTTTTCAAAAGTTTGCATTGTGGACTACTACAAATGTTTATGAATTGAATCAAAATGATTAAACATTTCTTTATTATGCTGTAATGATAGACTACTTTTCCACTTACTTATTGAATTTAATATAGAAAAATAATAAGTAAACCTTTAAAAACTCAGTTATTTCCAATTTCTATTACTTACCACAATATCAATACGATAATTGGAAATCACATTTAATTTTATTCCTTAAAGTAATAACTTAAGTTAACAATTCATTATGATTTATCATTCTTCACCTTTCATCCTAAAAAAAACGATAAATTACCTATAAATTTTAGCCGTTTGTGTCGCTTGGGGAGAGACACTTGCCCGCTATTTTTGTCTCGTACCAGGATACGTTTGTTTACACAATTCTATGACAACGGCTTATATTTCGGTTCGACGCGATTCTATTTCGGCGTGCAGTGGTACTGGGGGTAGCAATGCGCATTTGTCTGGCAAATACTATAGCTCGTTAGATTAGTTGTTAAGTCTTAACTATAAGTTAGTTAACTGTTTTTTATTATTATTAGTATTGATGTCAATAAGTGCCTGTAAAGGTTTACATTGAATAAATAATTTGACTTTGACTTTGAAATACGTGAGTTAATTAATTTAACATAATATTTCAAACAACGTATCTCTTGTAACCTATTTGGATGTGAAACATATCATAACAATAATGTGCATGTATAATATTATATTGTAATTATTGTGGGGAGCGTCATTAAAGTTAAGTTACACCAATATTGGCATAATAGAGTATGATATTAGAAACTTCGATTGGTTCATGAAGGTACCAACAATTGTTAGATCAAATTGTTATATTAGTTTTGGTATTTGCTTTTCATACGTACTATACATAACTCAACTCTAAGTCTGTTCAGCTGGAATCTAATCAATTTTCGGGAATATGATAAGCAGAATGCCGTTTTTTGAACTAATAATAACATATCATAGGTTTTTGATTTTTTGTAGTTATGAAAAGGAAACAGAAATATCGTATCTATAGATACGGTAAATTGAAGTTCGTGGTTCTAAATAGTAGAGATTTTAATTCTTTGGAACTATGATTTAGGATTTTTTAAAGTCGTAATATTCAAATTCGTAATAAAGTGTATTTTTTTTTTTTTTTTTTATTAGCCACACATAACAGAGTTACAACGGAAAATACAATAAAACAAACAAGGACACAGTAACATTGGTATGCTGTAACTCCACGGGCATGTGCAGACAACATGTAATGCAAGCCACAATAATTAATTAAATTATGACAATTATTAACAAACAAAAAAAAGAAAAAAAATCATTAAAATAGACAATTAATTAGAATCGCAATCTTATAAATAATGTTGATTAGCAAATGGAATTCAATAGAACATAACATAAAGACTAAAATATTAATAAAAAAAAGCAAAAATTAAAATAAAATAAAATCACACAAAACTAAATACCTATAGGAAGACAAAATTTATAAAATTATGTATAATGTAGTAAACAAAATAACAATAATAAAATTTAATTTAATAATAAAATTTAAGTTAGTACCATTTAAACATAATCATTTAATAATTGAATAAAGAATACACTTCCATTTAGCGAGCGATGAACCGTAGATGTCAGGCATACACATTAACTGACTCTGCAGCGCGTTAAATTCACGACACATTCTAAAGATAGGGTTATGGAAAGAGACGTTATTATTACAAAAAGGAACTGAGAATGGAGAATCACGTCTCGAGGATTTGCTTGGAAGTTTAAAATTTATTTCGGACAAAAGAGTAGTTGTCAATGAGCCACTCAAGATCCTGTGCAGAAAGGTGAGGTCATGCAGTTTGCGTCGGACTTCTAGGCTTTTCACGTTGAAGTAACACAAGCGCTCCTCATACGTTGTCAGTTCTCTTCTGCGGCCTAATCTCAACGTCAAGATTCTGAGTAGGCGTCTTTGAGTCGACTCGAGCATGTTGACGTACGCATTGTATTGTGGAGACCAAACAACAGAAGCGTAATCCAGCTGGCTCAGGATCAGCGATTTAAAGAGAATAAGTAGGCTCCTCGGAGATTTGAACTCTCTGGATGCACGACAAATGAAGCCTGAGAGCTTATTACATTTTCTCGACAGTGCCTCGGAATGGTGATTAAAACTTAGCTTAGTGTCAAAGAACACACCCAGGTCACGCAACACTATTTGCCTTTTAAGTTTTATACCACCAATAGCATAGTCAAAAACAATGGGGCTCCTTTTGCGAGTAAATGATATAATAGAGCATTTTTCAATGCTGAGAGACATATCGTTAACCCTACACCAGCTCAAGATAACATCAATGTCCCTTTGCAAATTTATACAGTCTCTAACCGAATTTATCTGACAAAAAACTTTTAGGTCATCTGCGTATAATAAAGATAAGTTCTTTAGCTTAGGGATTAAGTCGTTTATATAAATAATAAACATTAAAAGCCCCAAATGCGACCCTTGCGGGACGCCAGACACGATAGAGACCGACTGAGAAAGATAGCCCTTAAGAGCGACCAACTGGCTCCTGTTAGAGATGTAAGACATTAGCCAGCGTAAAAGACAGCCATGAACACCCATACTCTGTAGTTTATAAAGCAAGATTCTATGATTGACTCTGTCAAAGGCCTTTTGAAAGTCTGTATAGATAGAGTCCACCTGACCATGGGTATTGAATGCCTTACAAATAAAGTTAGTATATTCTAACAAGTTACTGACGGTAGATTTCCCACGAACAAAGCCGTGCTGTTCTTGGCAGAGATGTGGTATACAGTGGTGATAGAGTTGATTATATACCAAGGACTCGAATACTTTACCAAAACATGACAATATGCTTATTGGTCTGTAATTAGTACAATCGCTAGAATCACCAGTCTTAAGTATGGGAACAATGTGTGCCGTCTTCCAAGGACTAGGAAAAATACCCGATTGTAAGGACTTATTATATATAATATAAAGCGGCTCTGTTAGTGCTGTTGCACAGCTTTTAATGAAAGAAGGAGGAATTCCGTCTGGTCCCGCTCCTTTGTTTGGGGCTAATGCTTTGAGCTTTTCAAAGATATCCTCTTCAGACACTCGCACTGCGAATAGAGTGTTATTAAAGCATTGCCGGTCCACCCTTGGAGGAGCACAACCACTGTCAGGCGTAAACACCGAGGAGAAAAACTCTGAGAATAATTCAGCAGCGGCTTGACCGCCAGAGACAGTTCTATTAGCAAACCTAACGGTGTCGGGAATAGATGGGCGTGATCTTTTATTTTTTATAAAAGAGAAAAACAGCTTTGTTGATTCCGCAAGTGATTCCTCAACGTTGGCAACATAATTACTGTAGCAGGCTTTTATGAGTTTCTTCGATCTGGAACGCAACAATCTAAACTCGTCGTAGTCCCTAGGGTTTTTATATTTTTTGAATCTTTTATGTGTGCGGATTTTCTCGGCAATACACGCTTTTAAGGCACTCGAGAACCATACAGGATAATTAGACTTACCAATTAGCTTAAGTGGGGTATTATTTTTTATAATATCGTTTAAGACATCATAAAAACAAACAACATCCATGCTTACAGTACTATTGTTAAGAACATGTGACCAGTTGACAGCATTAAGTTGCTCGATACATTTAGAAATGTCACATTTACGGAAATTAGGCACCTTTGCATTGTTTTGTAACATCTCCCTGTCATTAAATTTAACATTGGCGGTAATCTCTATGGCAGGGTGATGGCGATCAGGTGTACTTAAAGGTGAACACTCCGATAATGATAAGTCGGGCAAGTCTGTCATAATGAGATCGAGGATTCTATCGTTGGAATTTCTCACATGATTATATTGAGAGAGACCACCCAATTCTAACAAGTCAATAAGTAATGCTGACTTAGAGTCATAGGCTTGGCTGCAAATCATGCGAGGCGGAGAAGATAGATCTAGTGACCAGATTAAACCTGGTATGTTGAAGTCACCAACGATGATAGATTTGGAGTCACAGTTGTTACAATTTAAAAGCGTGTTATAACAGTGGTCATAAAAATATTGACATTTAGCAATGCTAAGATCCGGAGGCAAGTACACAAGGTATATGTTTAATGAAGGATTGCGTGACTCCAGACCCTCGCGAATAGTGATCCATAAGTCCTCGAGAGAGCTCTCAAATTCCGTACGCCTTACCGCCAGTAAATTATTTTTAAGTGCTATCAAAACACCGCCTCCCGATTTCTTAGAGGAGCTAGTAGTTTCACGGTCTCTGCGAAATACAGTATACCTGTCATCCACGAATTCGCTGTCAGAGAAAGAACCATCCAAGCTAGTTTCGCATAAACAAATGACATCATAATTTTCACTCAAAATATTAATATATAACTGTTGCAGTTTACTTCTAATTCGATTAACATTAACATTTGTATTGTATTGTTAGGATGTTTCCACATTTTGTAATAGCGATAGAAACAGGTTAGAATTTACTATTGACAAACGCTAACGAATAGACATGGTTGCCACTTGTCTAGAAGGACATGTGTCTAACCAAGTCTAAAGAGAAAATTCAGTATAAATATATGACAGTAAAAAAATTTTATACCAGATTTTTATAATTCTAACTTTTTGTTTTTACAAGTTTAAAAGAGTTTTGTCATTATTTGCTAATTTATAATACCTTTTTGTTCTTATTTCTATTATAAACTTAATAGTTACCATTTTTGTAACTCTAGTAACGTAAAGTACGTACTTATAAAATGTTTCGTTTCAATGTGTAGTGTCCGCGTGGACTTAAGAAAACATTATACAAAAGGTTTTCTATACGCGTTCTTGCTCTTTAAATGTTACATTACATAGACGAACAAAAATTTACGATCAACTTGTAACTCGTAGTACAAAAATATTACTAAGCAGATTTATTAATAAATTTTATAAACAAATTTAAATCGGGTTTGTTGAGAGGCTTTGGTTTAAACTGCGCCAAGATATCGTTCTCAGGGGAAATTAGGCCACATTGATTATTCACGGCGCTTTGATGAGTCTCTGTCCTAAGAAAACAATTTGGGTTTTCAGCCTTCAGTACCTATGACCTTGTATCTAGGTGCAAATACGTAATGCATATGAGGTAAACTCAAAAAATCTAAATTTTATTTATTGTCAGCCAATAGTGTCCGGTAAGGCCCTTCACATCATCAGCCTATAAACGTCCACATCGACAACAATTCACGAGGAGTTTGGGCTATCCCACCCACCACGTTGGCTCAATATCTACCTGCGCGTCGCGCGCCAGACACAATAGAATTTTTAATTGTCTTTGCCGATAGTCGGCAAGTCGACGCTCAAGAGACAACTAACACTTACGAGAGCAACCAGAACCAACGGCTTTACCTGTCTTCCGAAGCACGGAGAAGTTCGAGATATTTTTAATTTGGCCACCCCTCCAGTCATTGCGAGAGTTCCTTAACTGGCGCAAGAACGCAAAGCCAGCACCCTAGCCACGCCATCAAGCTACTCTAAGGGTACGGCGCTTCAAGCGGTTATAATAAAAAAAAAACCATTAATAACCTAAACCATATACTATGTTTGAGTCAACTTATACTAGTAACATATTTTATAAGTGTGAAAAGTCTTGCCTCAGGTCCAATAAAACTTTTGCCCTACCTTTGTGTCGCACCAATTATGCCATAAACCGCTTTTCTATAAGGTCTTGTTGTGCCTATGATAAGAGCTATCAGCATTTGAATATTTTTTTCCTTAACTTCTATAATTTCAAGAAGTCTATTTGTAACCTTTAAGGATTTTGTAGTTAAAATTTTTATTTATAGCCCTACCACCAACCAAACCGAGCACACAAAGATGTACCCCCCACTGGGAATCGAACCCGGGACCTCTGGGTCTGAAACCGGTGGCCTAGCCACTAGACCACAGAGGCGGTTATAATTATTCAAAGCTATACATTCAGGAATGTAATGTTCATTAATATACACTTATAGCTGCCGTGTGTGAAGCCCTTAAACGATAGCGCTCATACAACTACATACAAAATATAGGGTTCCCCAAAGGGTTAGTAGGAGACTAGGCAATGAGGACCACAGAAGTAGTCTACTGCCATAGTCCTTAGCACACCAAATGCAACGGCATATGCACTCAGCGTGATAGCAATGAGCCCATCGCCGCTCTATGTGGATGTAGCAGTGAGCCGGTATATCACACGGATCATACAACTAATGAACGCAATAGTTGGTATGACATGTAAATTGAACCGTGTCGCGGTGAAAGATTACTACCACCCCCTCTCCTTCCCTTGGGTGTCGTAAAAGGCGACTAGCGGACTAAAGACTGCACATACATCCAACAGCTTAGAGCGGCGATGGGCTCACCACCTCACGATATTTGGTGAAAAGTAGACTATGGCAGAGGACTGCTTTTAATGTCCTCATTGCCGCTGTCTCTGACTAACCCTTCGTGGATAAAAGTTATGATTATATGTTACATTTCTTCATTCTACATTTTTACAAATTCTACATTTATTTCTGTACTTATACCCGTGGTACTACCGATGGTCCTACTGGTAGTACCACGGGAAATTCTTTTTGCCCGTAGTATAATATCCTGTCTGGTAGTACCACGGGAGATTTTACATTACCCGTGGTACTACTTATCAATTTAATATTCCCTACAAACGTATTTTGAGGTATGCATAAGCTTGAAAAATCGAATGTTGTAGAACCTTTTTTATTGTTTTTTGTTTTGTTTTTTTTATACTGTCACACCTACCCAGTACCAACATATTTGAAAAAGGTTCTTTAACACTCGATTTTTCAAGCTTATGCATACCTCGAAATACATTTGTAGGGAATATTAAATTGATAAGTAGTACCACGGATAATGTAAAATCTCCCGTGGTACTACCAGACAGGGTAGTAGTACTACGGGCAAAAAAAAATTCCCGTGGTACTACCAGTAGTACCATCGGTAGTACCTACCACGGGAAGTACAGATTTATTTGTATCTAATTAACATTTTCTGTTAATTCCAGCCCGCTTGATCTGTCCAACTCTTAATGACAGAAGGGTTAAGCAACAGTGAGAATAGAATGTACAGAATCCTTCCTTTAACTAAAACAGAAAACAAAAAACGTAGGGCAAGAAAATAAAATAGAAGAATCGTCTAAAACAATGGGATAGACACTTGTCAGGTTTTCAAGTTTTCTGTTTCCGTGCAGCAGCGGTAGCATTTTATAAATTTACTCTGTCTTAGTATATAATTATAATCAGATTGTTTAACTAATGTTGTCTCTATCTTAATAATGTGGAGAGCTTGGTTAAGTACAATCACAATAGTACATTTCTTAGCACTGGTCTGGCGGGGTTTTTTTTAATCATGTTTTTCATTTTATACAGTAGGTTATTTATCTACCATAACCTAGTCCTACTTTGCACAAAAATTTTATTGTTTAATTATTTAGTGACCAACTATTTTAATTTTTTTATTTCTTTTGGAACAAAGTAGTTCTTATGCAGAAAGTAACTTTGCTCCGTAATTTCTCTTCACTCACAAGTCTGTCATTTCATTTTTAAATGGAGAATAGTTATATTTTGTCATTTTTACTTTGCTCCGATAGGACAGGGTAATAGAAGGCAGATGTGTATAAAATCACCTTTATTTATAAGAGATTAATTTAAAAATCACATTTTATTTAATTGCACGTTGAGATGCAAAATGGATTTTACTCACTTTAAAATTTTCACCTTTCTCCCACTCAAAAAAATTATTAATGGTTGACTTTGACATCTGTCAACACTGGTGTTGCTAGATCAAGAAAAGTATTTTGAGATAAAAATATTGGATTCTACTAAATAATAAAGTATCAGTACGCAAAATCAGATTTCATAATTTTTAGGAAGTGGAGCATTTTTACCATCCTAGGAGCAAAGTAGGAACCAGATTACTCGGTAATGTAATAATAACATAGGATTTGTGATCGATCAATGAAAGAAAATAACTAAATATTCAACATAATTCACCGATATTTTATTTTTAATTAGAAAAAGGTTGTTTGTTAGTAAGGGCTGGTAAAATAATATTTTTGTTTATTAAAAGCTTGATTAAGTAAACATAATACTAATTAAATTCAAAGAAAATTACTTTTTCGCTTTACGAAATATTAAATTACAAAAAGTACAAAATGAAAATACCAAACGGAATTTTATGAAAAATAGTATTAAAAGTGTTTGAGGATATGTCTTATTTTTATTTTTAATAGGTATAAAGTATATTACTGTACTGGTTATGGTCATGTTTATGGTGAATAAAGACTACAAAAATAATAAAATTTCATTATATTTAATCATCATCCAAATTCTTAATCCAAGTAAATGTAACCGACAAAAAACTGGATCATTTCAGTAACTGTTTATCTAAAATAGAGAAATAAATATCAGATAATTATACATATTTAACGTTGTGAGATTCTTCGTTCATATAATTTCAGCAAAAAGGGTGCGATTTTTCTGCAACATCAATTCACACGTTGTCCCTATAAAAGCTTTAGAAGATTGTTGAGTCAGGTGTACACGACCTTTATAGGGCGTTTGCTATTGACGTTCATTCTACGAGTATAAGTATAAGTAAGTCATAAATATTACATCTTTATTAAAACTTGCGCACTTCCTCTATCTCCTTCTTAGGTTCCATTAACCAAAGGTTCTCTGGAAGAAATCGCTTTCAGCGATAAGACCGCCTTTGTACATACTACTTTTAAGTTTATGTCATGTGTAACTGTTTCTTGTGTATGTACAATAATGTATTTAATATCTTTAAACAGGTAACCTATCATAAATTCGAAACTTTCCTCTACGAATTTTAATTGTTCGAAAACGGTATGACGAAGCTTTAAATACCAGATTGTTGCTTTTACATAATTTTGTTAATCCATAAACTTATCATACATACGCTTCATTTCCCGGAATAACTACCTATTAGCTGATTATCAAAACTACTTTTTTTCTTTTGAAAGATGTTTTGCTTATTTCTTACCTAGATGTATTAAACTTCGAAGTAACTTTTTCTCTAAAATATCATACTTAACCAGATTTTCGTTTCTTTTTGGTTTTTCATATAATCATTATTATTATTTAAATAAAGTAAAATGTCTTAAAAAGTTAATACTTTGTGTTTTCGGTGAGGTTGGTGCTACAAAAGTCAGTGATAGAAACGAATCGCGGCAAAACTGACTTCACGTAGTGTTATCTGCCCTACGCTAGAGTGTAATTTTAGTCTGCGTAGGCGCGGAGGGGCGAGGCGGCCCGCAAGCTGAGGAGCAGGTAGGAATTAACGCTCGCCGCCGTGGCTGAGGCTGGGCAAGCCGAAGCTGCGGTGGTGAGCGAAACCCATCTGCGACAATAAGCTCGCGTGGGACCGCCGGAGCCTCGCAGCGCCGGAGCCGTGACAGAAACCATGCCTGCTGCATGCTGCGTGCTTGGATGATGCTGCATGCTTGGATAATGCTGCATGCTTGGTTGCATGCTGCACGCTTGCTGTATGCTAGCTTGCATGCTTGCTTGCATGTTCCATGCTTGCTTGCTTACATGCTTTATGCTTGCTTGCATGTTGCATGCTTGCTTGCATGCTGCATGCTTGCTTGCATGCTGCATGCTTGCTTGCATGCTGGGTGCTTGCTTGCATGCTTAAACGTTGTTACGATTACAAGTTGTTCGATGATGTTATGGATTTCAATTATTTGAAATGTTGTATTTTTATAATATTGGAAATGTGTTTCTGGAAAATTAATCATCTAGCATTGATGGCTTCGGCCAAACGTTGAGTGGGATTTCAAAAAATAAAGATTTAAAAAAAAATAACAATCGATAAGTCGGCATTTCAAAACTTTGTCAATTGTGTTTTAAGTAAAAAGTAATACTTAATGAAAATCAAAAAATTACAAAACGTTTTCGACCAAATAAAATTCGTACAGGAAAATTTCGAATTTTAGATAGGTAACCCTTGAAACACCTTTGTCCAATAACCAAAATTAGGATATTTGTTAGCGCTACTGACGAGTGAAGCACTTTCAATCCTTTTTAATGGCTTCTCTACACGTCAACAGATGCGTCCGCGGACTCTGGCAGATGCATCCGCAGATGAATTTCCGCGAGCTGTCCACACGTCTGTATGTCGATCAGTTTATGTTCATTCTGGACAGACGCAACTAGCACTCGCACATTAACGTTTAAAAAAATCGATATTGAGACCGTAGCTGCCGCAGCTTTATATGTTTCGTACGTGAACACTTGGATGGAACGTCATATGGTTGATATTTCGTGACCGCGCCCGCCACCGCGCCCGCGAGTCAACGCGGCGGAAAGCACGCGGTTTGAAAATCGCGCGGGAATGCGCGGGTCTTATTTATGTATAGTCTAAGATCCGAGTATAGAACGACCTTCACCGGGGAAGGTTAATGGATGAAAAGTATTTTATATCAAATTTAATATGTTAAATAATATATCGCGAATGGGTTGGCTGAAAAATTTCAGTCTAGTACCTTTTTAATGAATTATTTTTATTTTTATATTTTTTACATTGCACTGGTTTGGTGTGGTATGTGTGTTTGTAATGAGTTTATCTTTATATAAACCTTATATTTATTTATTTAACCAGACGGTTGCAAGTTACTGATATTGACTTGCCTGTTTACACCTGCCTACCCAATGTTATGACAGGAAAAAATAGTCAACCTAACGTTTGCATATTCTATAGGCTTCATACTTTCGATTGGTACCTATGTAATTTATCTATCATCAAAACAAATGCAATGTTTAAAAAAAATATTTTTAAATATTTAATTAATCATATACTGGACTGAAATTTTTCAGCCAACCCGCTCGCAATATATTTTTTAACACATTAAATTTGATTTAAAAAAAATTTCATCCATTAACCGGTTCGGTGAAGGTCGTTGTATACTCGGATCCTCTACTAGTAGGTATTTTATAATCATTTAGACATAATGGCGCGGTTAGTCCAACCGCGCGGTTACCGCCATTCAACCGCTAGAAAATAGAATCGTGCGGCGCCTGCGCTGTTCTATTACTATGGAGATCTTCCTCAGCGTTCAAATGAACTTCAAGAAAATAGTATTTCCAGACATATGACGATAAACTTTTTTGTTTATTGTTATACAAAGAACTTAAAAAAGTACCAGAAAGTCGACGTTTAGCGACCAAATTGAATTGCTTCAGGTGATACAAAAAGGACAAGCTTTACCGTCTTTGTTTAGTCAACAAAGTTTCTGGAGCAACCACATACACGCTAGTTCCTCTTCGACTTTCATCTTGAAACTGATCGCTAATCGCTAACTAACCGCCGATGTTTGAACAGTCGAAATTTTTGCGGTACAAACCGCACGATCTGACAATCGCGCGGTTATCGCCGTGTCTGAACTAGCCCTTAGTGCTTGTTCACGTTGGAACGCGCGGCGGCGGCGGGTGCGGGCGCGGTAGACGTAGCGAGCTCGCGTTCACGCTAGCCGCCAGGCGTTTACGGCAGTTCGTAGTGACCAAACATTCTCAGGAGGTTTTCTATGGGGCAGGATCACGCGATTGTAAGATTTTCTGTTGGTTGTTGTTACATATCGGTTGCTACCTAGCACGTAGGGTAGGATCTAGGTAGTAGGTTGGTGAAACTGATAAAGACTTATAGGCCCATACCTTATCAGTGAATTTTGTGGTGACAGGAGTTTACAAACCACAAAATTCGACAGGATAACAAAATGTAATAAAAAATGTAATAATCTAAGTGAAACACCACGGAGAATCTTATAAGAACTTACGGTTTGTGAATGCCTGTTGTGCGCGACACGGGCATTTTCAAACCACGAAATTCGACAGGTAAACAACCCTTCGTTTCAACTAATGGTTAGCTATCAACGCAGTATATCGACGCTTGTGACACCGTAGATGAGCTTAGCTCTTTATGTGCCACACAGCATTGTAGTTGTAATGTATTGTAATATTTAGGTATCATCATAGGAAAGATCGTTTAAGATATAAACTCTAGCCGTCTTACCATAAAGCTTATTATTATCACGAAATTTACGATAAAAATACGATCCAATTTCTACTACCAATACCGAATTCCAAGAATGTCTATTTGAAATATCGATAAATATGAGGCTCACAAACTTGAAAGACACGAATGTTTATCTTGAATTCTGTAGTGGTATGATTGCCAAGATAGGATTTAGCATGTCAATAATTCATATCTAATATACAAGAGAACTTAGTCTTCATCCTATAGTATGTAATAATAATGGATATAATATTAATAGTTGTAGCAAGAAGTCTGTGTGTTTACATCGAATCGTTAAACATTTGATTTCTTTTATTTGATCACATTTACTTTTTACAGGATTACTTTTTGACTCGCCTATTGTATTGTTAGCATTTTCAATAAATACCACATACCCAGTTCGATACGAGTTGTTTGAATCTCGTAGTCAATAACAATGGCTGTGCTGTCATTTATTTAAACGCCCCTAAAGCTTTTTGATGCTGAATGGGTAAATGTATTTCTATTCTATTCAAATCAAGATTTACTTCGTTCTTGCGGTAAAGCGGAGCATGTCTGACGCCGAGGGCGCCTCGCATTGCACCGCTAATTAGGAATAATGAATATGGTAAGTAGACAAAATAAGCTTCTAGCTTGTTGAATTTTGAATGTTGAAGCGGTGCGGTGAAGATTGAATTATACATAAGCATACGTAGGTACATATAATCAGGACTTTTATCTCCGAAGGGTTATTGTCGGAGACAGGCAATGAAGACAGCAAAAGCTGCAGTCCTCTACCATTAGTCCACTTTTCACCAAATAGCGACTGAACATGCGCTCAGCATGACAGGTGGTGAGCTCATCGCCGCTCTATGCTGTTGGATTTATGTACAGTATTTAGTCCGTTAGTCGCCTTTTACGACACCCAAGGGAAGAGAGGGGTGGTAGTATTCTTTCACTGCTACGCGACACGATTACACCCGGGGGAAGTGCGGGAGATTGAATTATGTGGAGAATTGGTAGTGTGGGCATGTTGTGTTATTAGGTGTTACGAATTTAAACACTGTTATCTGCATTATGTTATAGTACAGCCTGTATACTGTCCCACTGCTGCCGTGCGATTCTATAAGTTAAAGCCTTGGCTGCCGCAGCGCTGCGAATTGACTCTGTCTCTTTCTAATTCATAGAATTGGAAAGAGACAGCAGATCACAGCCATGCGCGCAGCGTCTGTGTCGCTAGGATTTCATTGCAGAGCAAAGGCCTCTATCCAATCATATTATAAACTATAGATATGTTACGTTCATAGTAATTTGCGTTTTAAATGTGTTCCGAGCTGCACACATTGAAAAGCTTTACTGGTACGTAAAACAATAGATACGAAATATCACGCAAATGAAAGAGATAGCTATAATTTTAATGATTGCACTTAAATTTTTTCTTGTGCATAGAGTTACATACAAGACGTCTCAATTGGGATGTATTTGAGTCTTCACTTCGCGCGCGTTTATAACATATATCTGCTTCTTGTTTTATATAATATCATTGCCTCCATCATTGAAATTAAGCCATCGCTACAATAGATGGGTATTCACACGCTTCACGTTATAATTGTGTAATACAACGTTTATGGATTATAATGCAAAAACTTGAAAACTAAAATATTATTATCCACAATACTTCAGTGTTCAGTTAGTATGATAAAATGTTTACTAGAAAAAAACAACCAGTCTCAGGAAAGCTCGAATGGGAATCGAACCGATGGCATTGGATTGCCGCTCCACTGCTCTAACCGCTAAGCTACCGAGACCCCCTCGTTGAATTTTTTCTAGTAGTTTGTGATACGCTGCAAGCCAGTAGTATTACGTCACTGTGAAGTTTATTCTCACAGTCGAAAGAAATACTATTGCAAGTATTTAACAATCGATAAAAACGTAATTGCTTATAAATATCTTTATTATTGAATTTTTTAGATATAGAAAAAATGTTTACTAGAAAAAAAGCTTTCCTTAGATTGGTTGTTTTTTTCTAGTAAACATTTTATATCTAATTATCATTGTGAATGCAAAATTTCAATACTTAATAAAGATATTTAGGTTTATGTTTCTATGCGTAACAATTTCTGATTGTTTTTTAATTTGGTGACAAAGAAGCGCTTCTTCTTCTTTTACCTACCTATGAAGATAGCGCTATGGTCGAAGATAAAAAGCAATTGAGTAGTGTTAAACATAAAAAAATACATTAGGTAATTCAGATTCAGAGATGTCACAAAATTGTACAATTCGCAAATACCTGTAAGCACAGCCAAGTGTAAAATATCATTGGGAAAAGGCGTGTTTGTGACAAGTGACACGTATTCAAGTATACTCGCTGCGCTCACAAGTTTTCTGCCTGTAAGTGCTGGTAGCTCCATATCTTTTTTCATTTAGTTCCGTTAGCAATGGTAATAAAAGAGTCTGCAAATGACAGGGACTTGTGTGTTAATTATTACCACCTGCATAAGTAATAGGAAACCAGTGGTTTGGTTCAACCTAAGGAAGGGTAAGTAAGTAGACGCACACTTCTTTTATTTTCATCACGACTATTATTCCCGAAAGGTTAGCCGAGACTGAGCAATGAGGAGCACAAAAGCAGTCCTCTGCCATAGTCCACATTTAACCAAATAGCGACTGACACATGACACATGTGCTCAGCGTGACAGGTAGTGAGCCCATCGCCGCTCTATGCTGTTGGATGTATGTGTAGTCCGTTAGTCGCCTTTTACGACACCCAAGGGATGAGAGGGGGTGGTAGTATTCTTTCACCGCTACGCGACACGGTTAATTATCATTATCATTACACATTATAAAGTAAAGTCGCCGTTTTCCTCCGTCTGTGGCACCGCACTATTCTCCTAAACCACGCCATGGATTTTTATGCGGTTTTCACTAAAAGATAGAACTTTAACTGTGTATGTTTTTTGTTTATATTTTGTAGATATATTTTTTTAATGGCTGAACTATGACGGTCTTTCTAAGTTAGCGTGGACTAAAGCGCGGGCGGGCCGCTAGTAATTAGATAATTAACATCATTGTCATCATCATCATTAGTCTATAAATGTACCAATGCTGGGGAAAGGCCCCTCCGCATGGACAACAGCATATGGGGAGATCGGACCACAATCCACCAGGCTAAGTAGCATAGGTAATACGACAAAAAATCTTGATACTCTAAGATAATATTGAAACGTTGAATAAATTAATACCTCAGGCGGGATTAGGTAGTAATTTTTTCAACATGGGCCAGAGCAGACATGCTACTTTTAGCAGCGGCGATCGGCGATTTAGACGCTTTTTAGAAGCTGAATGCAGCGACTGAATCACTGAACGCGCGATTCCGATACTGTCGATCGGAATCGAACGCAGCGAGAGTCGCCAAAACGCGATGCCAGTCGCAAAATCGCCGATCGCCGATGCTAAAAGTAGCATACCTACGTGTGCGTGGCTCTATATTTGAGCGTTACGCAAAAAATATCTAATATTACGAAAAAACTTTAAATTTGCAACTAAAACCAGTAACTGACTGTTAAGCTTTTCTAAAACAATATAAGAGAAAAGGTCGTCAAATTATTAACGTGAAAATTAATAATAGTCCTGTTAACCTATCCTCATAATCTAAATGACTGTGCCGGAGTGGGTTCACGTCAGTAGTCTAAAGAATGGGGATTGAACCACGAGCAAGGTCTGATGTCTCCCCTACCTAGGGGACACACCAGGAAAGAAAATCCTAAGAAAATCCTGATGGCTCCCCAAGGGGAGACATGAGTCCGGGATCGATTTCTCGCGTTCAACCCGAGCATCTATCCGCTTGGCTACCGACGACTCAAATTTTATATTTATTTTTACTTGGATATGACTTACCACCTGTCATGCTGAGCACATGTGCAGTTGTAACTTGGTGAAACGTGGACTATGGCAGTGTACTGCTTCTTAGGTCCAAGGTAAGGCAATGCCTTAGTCATTGACTAACCCTTTGGGGATAATAGTCGTGGATCTATACAACCTTAATTTTTCTTTATACAAAACCAATTAAGGGTGAGTTCCACCCATGAAACTGAACCACTTTCCCCAAGAAACCTATGTGCAAATATGAAAAAGTAATTTCGACCTCCCATACTATTGTCGTCAGCTGATCGGACAGTTTTGTATCGAATTTTTTTTGTCATTTTTGCACATAGGTTTCTTGGGGAAAGTTGTTCAGTTTCATGGGTGGAACTCACCCTTAATTGGTTTTGTATAAAGAAAAATTAAGGTTATATATTATGTATGTATATAATTTATTAATCCTTAATTGTACATAGAAAACACGTTGAAGTGATCTCTTCCAGTTAATTTCAGTCAGTCAGAAAGTCCAGTCGTCTGCGCCACCAGTATCGGGTTTTCCTCTGTAATTTCAATTCTAATGCTTCCATTTCCTGTAATTACACTGGCTCTCGTACCCTTGAAACCACAACGCGCGCGGCAATCCCGACCATATTACCTATTTAGGTACCTAGTAGCTTTTCATAATAATGCTCAGATTTGGTTTCTTACTTTATGGTATGTATTAATAAAAGATTTATTAAGCAACACTTTTATGATCAATCTCTTGCATAAAATTAGATTGATTGTTGAACTATTAGATTGATGTTGCAAAAAAATCTTCTGTGTAGCCCTCGTAAACAGAGCTGCTTTGTATCTTCACGACTCTTTAAATATTTACAAATAGTTAATAGTGTTTGTAAACGGCATTACAAGATATTGTTGCATCCACTATGTAGCTTCAGCTATCAGCTTCACGGTAGAAGTGTATTCAGCATGGCCCCTATGATTTATAACCGATTGCCAGATTCCATCAGAGAGATTGAACGGTATCGTATACTTAAAGCAAATGTATACCATCTGTTGATAGATAAAGCATATTATAGCATCAATGAATAGTTGAAAAAGAAATTATCGTAAAATCATTAGTTGCCTAAATCAAATGTTGTTAGTATTGTATATTTTGTATTCCTGATAGAGCTGCCACGCTGAGCACATGTACAGTTCTTATTTGGTCAAACGTGGACTATGGCAGTGCACAGCTTTTGCGGTTCTCATTGCCAAGTCTCTGACTAACCCTTCGGGGATAATAGCACAGAATAACTAATAGTACTACCGTAATAATAGTCGTGAAAGTATGTGTGTGTGTGTGTGTATGTGTGTGTGTGAGTGTGGGTGTGTGTAAGTGTGTGTGTGGGTGTGTTTTTGTATGTGTGTGTGTGTGTATCGTAAGCTCGTCTCTCATGTTCCGATCAAGAATTACATTATTTTGTGGCGTTAGCGTAGAGGCGAATTTAGATGATAATGCGGATTTGATAACTCACTGTGGGTTCAAGATCGAGTTTTGGATCGAGCCCTTACAGAATCGCACTGCGAACTTTTTATCAGTTTCTATTTCAATTTATCTAGATATAATGTTTCAATCAAACATATTAATTAAATAAGTAATATTTGTTTTGGTTGTATGGAAAAATTATATAAAAAAATATATTTAATGACATATTTTCGCAAGCATAATCACGTGGCTGCCATAGCCATTCATTTTTTATACGAAAATTAACTGTCGGTAGGTACCTTTTTGTTATCTACAATAATTAATAGAATGTTTTTTATAATTTTACGAATAAAAATATTCTATTCTTTATTGTAGTAAACTTTATTATAGAGTGTTATCTCAAAAATATTTATCATTCTATATCATAATATGAAATGGGTCTCTTCTTATATCGCTTATTTTATTTGTACTGGCACCTCGAGACCAACCTTTATGCAAGAAGTGCCAGACGTCCCTGCGCCAGTAAAACAACTCGCGTAGGAGACCATCTGCGTTAGGTCTTGACGCCGAATCAGTGCCTGCCGAAACGCGCTTTTCATTCGGTACTTATATCCGGAAGCCTAGCCAGTTCCCACGTTTTACGCGGCTGGCTTGACCGGAGGCTACGGAATTTAGGGGGCCGCCTAGCTATACTAGTTCTCCAGACTAGAACCGGAGATGCCGACAGCAATTTCCAATGAGAACCACTAAACAAAGCTGCCAACTTAAAGGGAAACTGACGTTCCCCGCAGGATATTTCGCTTTAGGCCCCACCGAGACTGCTACTAATCCCCGCTCGCTGTGCACTTGGAAGTCTTGGCACACAATACCAGGACAAAACGAACATTTCCAAGCTCTACAGCTAACCACAAGCCACTACGAGTCCAACCCATGACCGGATCCCGCCGGAGGCGCCGGTAAGGGCACAACCAGCGGGGGACACGAATTGGAACCGTAGTACCACTGAGCAACAAACAGCCGGACCAGTAGTTCCAGCTGCGAAACCCTGTCTATAGTGGTGAGTAGATAGGGGAAAGAAATAGGTCTGTTCTGGCGGAAGTAAGTGCGAAGATAGTTCCTTATCAGTACATGATTCTGGCTTATGAGAGGAAGCTTGCCTACTTACGTCTCAGCCTCGACCTTGGCGCTGCGAGCGGAGCGGCGAGCGGATTATTCTTGCATTGCGT
The DNA here is from genome assembly GCA_963921215.1 of Scoparia ambigualis. NCBI lineage: Eukaryota > Metazoa > Arthropoda > Insecta > Lepidoptera > Crambidae > Scoparia > Scoparia ambigualis. Next base: position 23,171,285 of record OY992506.1, read on the forward strand.
CCTTTTTATAACCATTGACGAATACTTCCGTAGCATACCTAACGCGCAATGGTCAAATAATCGGCTCGCCGCTTCTCTCACAGCGGCAAGGACGTGGTCAGGCCATTAGGCCTCATTGCCACTTATAACCAAAAGGAAAAGAAAACGCTCGCGAAAAAAAAAAATGACTAATAAAAAGTTTCAATTACCTGGAATGGTACAGCAAATAATCCTATGACTATGTCAGCTAATGCTAAGTTTGCGATGTAGCAGTTGGTGACGCTCTGCATTCTCCTAGAGGTCGCCACTATCCACATCACGAGGAAGTTACCGACGACAGCCAACACTGATATCGAGCCGTACAAGAAGGAAAGAAGTACTATCATACTGGTCGGCACATCGTACAATGTATCTGAAACAAAAAATCAGGGTTACACACATTTTTTTTATTTAAATATTAGTACCTCACAATACAGAACCTGTATTCTGAGATAGATACCTACACTGATAGATATTATGATAGATCTAATAACATAGTTTTTCTCTTGGTATTTATTGCTGTTGATCTTTTTGGAAATAAATCTGTGTTGGAAAATACATACATACATAATCCCCGAAGGGTTAGTCAGAGACTAGGCAATGAGGACAGCAAAAGCAGTCTTCTACCATAGTCCACTTTTCACTGGACATGTGCTCAGCGTGACAGGTGGTAAGCCCATCGCCGCTCTATGCTGTTGGATGTATGTGCGGTCTTTAGTCCATTAGTCGCCTTTTACGACACCCAAGGGAAGAGACGGGGTGGTAGTATTCTTTCACCGCTACGCGACAGAGTTATTTTCCTATCCAAGACGAACAAACAAAGAAAGTCTATTTACATTTTCGACAAATACCGTATTAACCCTAATCATTGACCTAGTGCCCTAAATGAACTCATGAATGTCGTATTTTTTTTGTCGCAGGTGGGCAGTCGTCTTGCTTCAGAGACATAGACCGGCATGAAATTATTAAGATATTTTTTTTTGTTAGAATACGATTTTAACGAGAACTATGTATGATATTTTTTTAATCAAGCAAAAACGGCCTCTTGAGAGAGGTATTGACAAAATAAGACTTTTTTTTCCCTAAAGTGAAGACATATTTCATTTTGACTACGAGTATTTTGGATTTGATTCTATCATTTTATGGTGCATGGACCTTTATCTTAGCATCACCGAGATATTTGAGTAGAAAGTATGATATCATTCATCACTTTTTATTAAACCGTGCTTTGTGTCCATCAAGGCCGGCTGACCCTTGTCAAAGGGACTAATACCTAAAAAAGGCCATTTTACCTTATTGCTACTGAAATATTGGACGTTCAAGGCTACTTAATTACACATTAAAATACAACTTTATCTGCTTTCACTTCCAATTTCAATTTATAACTCAACGTCACACGCACATTGTTATAGAGTAAAAAGTAAAAAAGTTAAGTAATGTATAACCTGTATACTGTCCAGCGCTGAGCAAAGGGCTCCTTGAAACGATCTTCGCTGCAATTAGTGGGTGGGATGGGTGTCCAAAGTTTGGTTAGGAATTGAAGCCTGGACCGGGCATCGGGCCGAGCGCTACCACTAGACCACTTGAGAGAGAGGTCTTTTAAAGTATGGCAAATAAATAAACGTATCTTAGATACTAACACCAAGAAGCTTATTTAGGTATAAGTTACACAGACACTGCATAAGAAGGACATGTGTGAGATTACATTAAAACGCCGGCGGCGGCGCCCCGCGTCGTATAATATTTTTGTACAAAATGTTGACCTCTCTGTGCACACCTATAGGATTTAATTTCCCTGAGTAACCCCACATATAAATGCTGTATTTACGACGTAAGCGTTAATATAAGGCGTAGTTGTTGTTTTTAAGGGTCGATAGCAGTTCAGAGATTTTAATGGCTGTTTAAGAGATGATGTTTATGTGAGAGAGAGAGATTTATTTACATTTTATTTAAATGTTTCTTTCAATATAGGAAAGGATAGCCAAAGTCAAAGTGGCCATTAGTTAAAATGTCAAAAGCACATCGCTGAGACTACTGAATAGATAACTGTTCTGTGGCTGAGACACTGACAAGATGGCAAGCAATCAGAATAATTTTTCTTAGGTCTCTAGCTTACATATTAACTGGTGAATTTAATTTATTTCACAATTTACTTTGATGTAAAGGGCGCAATATCCACTCAAGGAGTACGTAGGTACGCAAACATTAAGATCGTATAGTAGCCATAGTAGGTGCCTCTGCCACCGATATTGTACTGAATTGTTAGTGGTACTTCTCCCGAAACTGCCCCAGCGTTTACACACTGTGAGCGATCACCGATAGCCCTTGAGCATATCGTGAGTGGTCTCAGCCTCCAATTCGTCCAATATGAGGCAGTCCTTCAGACATAGTACCTACATATGAAATATTAAGAACGAGGCGCAACTAGACACAATAGAAACTCTATTCATTGAGCACTGATCAGTGTTCGGCCGCAGTTGAAGGTTAATCACCACGCTGCCGCTGGCCAAATGCGGGTTGGTGTTGACGAACCCGGGTTATGCATCGATCAGAAATATATTTTGCTGAACTCAGGACCTGCGGATGCTTATTAATTGGAATAGTTTTATTTTTATTCTTCAAAAGGTCTGTTTATATAATTTAGGTTTTAAAAGCTCCTACAGTCGGGCTAAAGCCTCCTTCGTTCGTTCGTCCAACTGTTTTGCTAGATCTATAAATAGTTTACCTATGTATTTACTATTATATATTTAACGCTCTTAAAAAAAAATATAATACACTAAAGGATATTGTTTTTATTCTAATCTGGTCCCGTTACTTGCGTTTAAATCTAGCCAATGAATTTATTTAATTCAGAGCGATATCTTTTAGCTTCATAGAGGTATAGCAAATTATGGATATCAAGTTCTACATAGTTTAAAACGATTTTTAATGAAATGACTTTTTTTACTGGGAATGGGTTTGCTCTTGATCCCAACCAAGCTCAGCGGCTAAGACAGAATCCACGATGGTGAGAGCTAACCCAGAAGGTCTACCAGAATTTAAGATAGGAATTCTAAGAGACGAACTCTTGTAAGCTAAGAAATAGCTATATTAAAAACTTATACGTAACCCTTTAATATCTAAAGGGTTACGTTTAATAACTTAAAGATCTATACCCACTTACTATGTAGGGAAAGACAATGCCAAATGATTAGAATAAAACAAAAATATATCTGGGCATGGGCAGTTAACATATTTTATGATTATGACTAGTCTGACGTTTTTATTCTTTTCTGGCTTAAAGCCATGCAGTACACTCGATTTAGAGTTACTGGCTGCATTACTTTCCACGATATGACATTTTTTTGCGCACAAATTAAACAATATATTTTTGAAATGAAACACTTTTAATATTATCCTGTACATATACACATAGTTTTTTATATTATCCTGACGTTTGGAACCGATATCGATATTAGAAAAATATCTCGATGAAATAAAAAACTATGTAAATAGTAAATTAAACGCGATTTAATCCGTAAAAAAGTGTTTCACTTCAATGTGTAGTGCTCGCTTAAACCTCAGAAAACAATATACTTTTAGTGCAACAAATACATATTATTATAATTTTCCATTTCTCTAACATTTCTATATGACTGTAAGTTAGACAAATGTTTTTTATTAAGTACATTTCGTTTTAATATAAAATATAATAAAAATATTTTGCATTTGATAGGCAATTGGATCGCATCTCAACATGGATCTATATAGATGTAACTATATCAGTACATAGGCCATAAACGGGTAATACAAATTTTGATTTGAGTGCTGTTTTTAATACTTGGAATCAGGGTTCATGTCAGGACCATATTAAAAAAAAGATTTTAAATTGTGAAACGCTAGACTATGTTTGTATTAAAAGTCGAATTAACCTCCGATGTGTTTGTTTTTTACTTTTTCTATACTCATTTTATAAATAAAAAACAAAAGAGACTTCATATGATGCGATGACTCGAAGCGCACTGCAAATTAAATAAAACATATACATACATATAATTATGACTTCCATCCCCGAAGGGTTAGTAAGAGACTAGGCAATGAAGACAGCAAAAGTAGTCCTCTACCATAGTCATAGTCCACTTTTCACTAAATAGCGACTGCACAATGTGCTCAGCGTGATAGGTGGTGAGCCCAGCCCATCGCCACTCTATGCTGTTGGATGTATATGCAGTCTTAAGTCCGTTAGTCGTCTTTTACGACACCCAAGGGAAGAAGGGGGTGGAAGTATTCTTTCACCGCTACGTGACATGGTAATTAAACCAAAGATTCTGTAATATAGTGAATTGCAAAGTCTAAGATAGACAGCACATTTTAATTACTAAGGGGTAGTACACCAATGGTTCAAGTACCTACACATCGTTAAATGGAGCAAGTTTATTAAACACAATCAGTTAAAATAAAATATACCTACTAAGCCGAATTAAGTAAATAGTTATACGATCACTTAAAATAAGCCTTGATACCATTACAACATTATTTTTATAGTTCACGTTCACTTGACAAATAGGTAAGTACCACAGGTAAGTACCTAATGTTACTCGTACCCTTCAAGCAATATTTATAGTGATTAAAAATGTACCTAGTATAAAGGACCCACAAAAACTATATGATTATAGGTAGGTAATATGATTACCAACTTACCGTATGTGTCGTTACTGCTATTTTGTCGTAAGTATTCTAGCCTAGTTGTATTTCTCGCCCAGTCTGCATCGTCGTCTTGACTTGAATTTGTTGAGCTGAAACAAAAGAAAAATAAATATGAAAAATACTTGACAGTAAAATAGTATGTGTGCTAAAAACAAGACAAGAATGTGTTTATTCTTCCGAAACCCTTTATTCAATATCTCACAATTCCCGAAGATATGCTGTTTCTGTCAGTATTGTTCGTCACACTAAATTAAATATCCTTTTACCAAACATGCGATTTTTTATGGAGCTATCGTAGAATATTGTTACATAAATATCTACTGGGATAAATATGGAACAAGCACAGCACGTAGTTAAGATAGGCACGTACATAATCGCCCGGCGTAATACGACCCTCTCACGAATACGCGGCGTGAAATAATGGCCCTTGGTGCTGATATGTTTCTTCCGGCCAGTGACAGTTCCGGAGGCCCCTTCCCCCCCCCCCCCCACTCACAATTCCTATCTATCCCACTGCTTGGCAAAAACCTCCATCATAAAAATCAAGTCATCACTACAATTGACAGGTAATGGTTCAATCGCCACGTAGGAAAAATGTGGGATCGTGATTACGAACCGGTTCAATATATCAATACGAACTGAACTACCTTTGAATAACAGGGCGAGCGCGTTGCCAATCGGCATACATACAATCGTCAAAACGACAACAACCGCGACCAAAGGCTTAACGTAGGTACCGTCTGAGTTCTTCGCTCGAGATATTTAAATTTATTTACCATCCGGTGCCTAAACATTGCTTAATAAATGTTAATTTGTAAAATGGCAAACCAAACACACAAGCCGCTACGCTAACGAACTGTTTACCTTATATAGTTGTAAACATAATATAGACATACACTTATAAAAACATCCATAGGTACAAACATTAAACACCTAAACAACTTACACATCAAATGTTAAATAGGATTTGTAGAAGTTTAACTTTTAATTTACAACTTCAACAACTCTGCCCGCATACATTCTCTAGGTCAATATAGTAGATCTAAAATGATAAAATAATTACAACGTTGTATTCAAAATGCGTTACGTGAAAGGTCGCTTGATTCTTATCAAAAATACCACAAGTACTTCAAGCAAAATATTGCAATAAAAACACGCCGTAGTTAGTTATTCATAACGAAAGTTCATTAATTAATAAAATATAAATATGTTTGTAAGTATCTTGAATGTATTACAGAAGTATAGTAACAATAACAAAACAAATTATAACAGAACCGATCGAATGACAGAATATAGGTAACAAATAGTGTTACCTTACACGTTATTTAAAAAGACAAAAACAAAAAAAATACACAATTTTGATATTAACCACAGGAAATGAAACAAGATAAGAAATTTATAAAACGAAGTTCTAAATAAGTAGGTAAGTGATGTGTCCTGCAGACAGTAAGTGTAGGAATATATGAAAAGGAAAAACCGGAGGAATTGAAGGGATATTGGAAAGGAGGTACAAAATCTAATATGCCTACGTAAGCGGATCAGGAAGCACGTGAATACTGCATTGAAGCTTAATTTAAAGCGCAAGTCAAATATTGGGTAAAGCCTCTTAGTTTATTTTCATTCTGCTAACGCCATGTTATTTATTTCAAAGTACCTTAAAAAACATTTACCATTTTTTTTATAAAATAAACTAAAACCTTTAGGTAATCCTCTATTCCATTAGCGATCCATTTCCACAGTGAAGTTTTTCTACATGAAATAGGAATAAATAGATACAACCCATACAGTACTTTTGCCGTGATGTTGATAGTGATATAATAGAAAACAGACAAAATTTCTTATCAATATTGACTTTGTTTTCTGAGGTTTAAGCGAGCACTACACATTGAAATGAAACACTTTTTACGGATTAACTCGCGTTTAATTTACTATTTACATAGTTTTTATATTATCCTGACGTTTCGAACCCTTTACAGGGTCCGTGGTCACAGGGAGAATAGTCTCCCTGTGATAATATAAAAACTATGTAAATAGTAAATTAAACGCGAGTTAATCCGTAAAAAGTGTTTCATTTCAATATTGACTTTATTTTATTATTTTTTTTATTTAAGCACACAAACAGGTTACAGTCATACAATAAAAACATCATAAGTAGGGATACATCACAACTTACCTACCTACACAATAATCAGTAGTTTAGTGTGTGGTAAGCAACACATAAATTAATTATTCTTTTTTAAAATCATCCAAAATAGAGTTATAAAAATTAATATTGTATTACATTAGAAATTATTTAAAAGATCAAACAAGCATACATTATGACATTAAATTAATTGCAATCAATAATAAAATAATATCAATTAATCATAACAGTAAAAAAAAATGTAATTACCAGTTTCAGATTTTAAGATTGACTTGTTATAATTAGATAACGCAACAGAGTTTTTTTTTAAATTTAGGTGTAAAAAGTAGTACGTCGCTCATAACTAGGGACAAGAACAATTTGAAATGAACCTGGAGCTCACAAAGTTTGCTTTATACTAGAAGTGCAAGAGATGAGAGCCTAAGTGTTCTAATATGAAATTTTACGTAACGCTTCTACACCGAGAAGTGGCAAAAGGAAAATAATTTATCAAATTTTGAAATCTTACCTACTGCCAAGTGCTAGCTACTCTAGCAGAAGGCTCATTTCCCCTTTCCTGGAACTGTTCTTCAGATAGGTTATCTAGCAATATGCCTCTTCTCCATTGAAAGACTATGTTCTATATCATACTTTGTTGTCATGGTAACCTACTCATGTACTTTTGGAAACTTATCTGTTTTAACTTCTTATTCTGGGAAGAATCTTCCTACTTCTCCCACAAATTTTAATCGTATTCTAAACGTACCTACTATAAAATATTACGTTTTACATGATTATATAGTAAACTTGTTTCATTTATTTAATATGAATTTTGTGTACCTTATTTGAATATGTTTAAATTGTAATTTCAGTGTAAAAAAATATCTCTTTAGCTCAAATCCGATAATATTATCTTAAGTGAGATATATTTCACAAAAAATCTTGTATCACGCAATGAGCCAGGGCCTTGACTTTTCCTGGAACGCAGTTTTCCTTCGTCGTATTGGACAGACAATTGGATATCGGCACGCGACATACAGTATTTTGGATTTTACGACACATAACATTCTTTTTTTCTTGTTCTGTATTTTTCCTCGTCAGTTGTTTTTAATTTGACTGATCTAGCAATAAAGTTTACTGTCTCTCTGATCACGTAAGCGGGACGCTATACGCATGCTAGGTATACCCACTAACATGGCCGCGACTAACATTAAACAGCCATGTGGTATAGCGAATCATATAAAATAATACTTCTAACCCGGGCTCTTCCCTTGAGTGTCGTAAAAGGCGACTAACGGACTAAAGACTGCACATACATCACATGGAGCGGCGCTGGACACATGTGCAGTTTTCTTTATTATTGAAATTTTGCATTAAAGATAAAGATAAAGATATTTTTATTTGCAAATATGGCTACATGATAGGTGGTACAGAAAAATTAAATTGATTTAGCCATATAGCCGTATTTTACCACAGGCATCATTCACAATGCTTTATAGATATAGGATAAAATGTTTACTAGAAAAAAAATCAACCAGTCTCAGGAAGGTCGTGGGTTCGAATCCCATTCGAGCTTCCTGAGACTGGTTGATTTTATTACATGTGCAGTTGTAGGTTGATGAAACATTGACTATGGCAGAGGACTGCTTCTGCGTTCCACATTGCCTGTCTCTGACGAACCCTTTGGGGTTTATAGTGATGAATCTATTTATGTAGTATGTATAATTATAGGATAATAATCACCTCTGTGGTCTAGTGATTAAACCACCGGTCTCTAGGCCAAACCCAGCGGTGCTGGGTTCGGTAATTATTATCATACCACTTGGTTGATGGTCGGCTCGTTTAGCTTAGTTGACACCATCTCATCGATCCTTGACGACCTCCGTGGTCGAGTGGAAATTCCGCTTGTTCTGAGGTCGTGCCAACTCTGAGGTCCTGGGTTTAATTAACTGTCGAGTCAATTTAGAAATAACTGTTTTTTTAAAATTAATATCAGGTCTGTGTGTATAACGGATAAACATACATAAACATAGAAAATGTATTTGTATGTTTATATGTTATCTAGTTAACCATTTAAACAAGCTTCGAAAGAAGCTTAACTTGGGTTAAAAAGTTTTTTTAAATTTATTATCTAAGTACAACATTCTTAGTAGCATTGTTGTTCCGACAGTTAAACGATCAAGGTTTACCTTAAGCGAGTTCCTCAGTAATTGGGCATTCCTGGCGTTGCAAAGAACGCATGACGCACGCGGTACTACCGACCCTCTTCCTCTTTATTCCCTTCGGAAACATAATTTCTTACGTAGCAGACGCTTTTCACTCCGAAAAGTAACTTTATCGATTCAATTCAACTTCAAAAAAGTGATGAAAAGAACCCTGGATCCCTTTCCTGAATAGTAATAGGTATTTCGAAAGACAGTTACGTAAAAGTATTTAAGAGGTAATTTTGATTAATTTGTTATTATTAATAATTACCAAGATCGGTGGTAAAAGTAATAAATTATTCACTTTTACTGGTTATTATTAATAATTACACCATACGTTTGATAAATGTTATTTATTGAAAAAACTAGGTTTAGATCAGCTCCAAAATGTGTTTTGCCAGCAAACAAAGTGAATTGAGCTGTTCTAGTGATCGGCAAAAACAACCACATTGATCAGCAAGTAATGTGATATTGGACAGCCTTATGATTGAATACATTAAAATTATTATTTTTGCAGCCATATTAGTGGGTAATAGAGCAGTCGCCATCGACGACGGCTCGAACGATCTCGAAATACATTCAGTGGCCTGTTCTGATGCTTTGATCTTACAGATCATGGAGATGGACCGTTTCAATCGACATTTGGATTTTATCAAAGTTTGGCTAGCAAATTTCATTATCGTTGCATTGATTGAGCCGATTTGCGCCATCGAAGACTAAAAGAACTACTAAGTTCTTGCGCTTCGCTGGCCGTTACCCGCGGCACGCTTCGCTCGGCTCGCGCTGTGTTTTTTGTCACAGATCTAACTTAACCGACGATGTTTGACGCTTTCTTGGTGAACGAATGTTTAAAAAAAATATCCATTTAATTACTTTCTATAATAATAATAAATAAAAATAATAATAAGTCTTACTTAGTGGGTTAGGTTAGGTTAGAGCAGTGACCAAAACAACGCGCCATAAAGCTTGGTTACAATAAATACTGACCAAAAAATGGTTTCTTATCGGATTTATTTATTTATTTATTAATAATTAACCCCGCGACAAAGAGTTCGCGCTTGGTTCGCGCCGCGCGAACGCGAAAACATCTACACTCATGCGGTGTTCGCAGTAGCGTGCGAGACGTGGCGGCGAGCGGACGTGACGTGACGGAGAAAATGAGTGTTTCCTGGGATAACGAACGTGAGTTAGCTCAGCTTGAATAATTTTAAGCGGAGCCCCTGCTTTGGCAGTCAAACCACAGAGACCACCGAACCAAAAAGAAGGTCTATGACGCCTGGGTACGAATAAGTACCATTATGATCATTCCTGTACAAGATTTAAAGAACTTTTAATTTGCTTTTTATTTTTAATATGCACATAATTGTAGCACGCTAAGGCGCACAGAGTCACGGCAGCAGCAACTTCGATGTCCATTCTTTACAAACGCGCGAACGTAACTGCGAACGAAACCGCGAAGGTTGCGAGTGTACCTTAGATTAAAACAAAAAGGGAAGATACGGCATGCTCCTACTTGTAGTCATTCAAAATATAGTCCTACTCAACTACATAAGCAAACACTCACACACGCACTCCTATAAAGTGTAAATCGAGCGAGCGAGACAAAGCGGTTAGTTTCCACGTCAGCGCGAGGGAGTCAGCGAGTAGCGCGTTGACGTCGCGGTCGCTTCGCAACAGACGAGTACGTACGACCGATTCCGACGCCACTGCGGAGTAGCGTCTTTCTCTTTTTCACACAGTAGAATATCCGCAATAGTGCGATGTAGCCTGTTCGCTCGGCAAATTGTGACTGAAGTGAAATTGTGCCTTTAAGGTGGCCACTGACGATCAGTTTTTCCCATCAGTTGAACTGACGTCAGTCCAAAATTTGATCGTGAATGTCGAATCGTCACTCCAGAGTTTTAACTGACGGCGCGACACGTAAAGCCGGCGCGTCGCGCCAAACTGACCGTGAGTGTGTGATCGTCACTCCAATCGAGTCGGTTCGAATTTCTCCAATGAATATATTGATCCTTAGCACCATACAATAAAGTTCAAAATTGATTGTTTCGCATCAGCTCGAACTTCTCCAATGAATATTGATCCTTAGAGCCAAACACTAAAGTTCAAAATTGATTGTACCGGCCGGTCGAGACTGACGAGCCGGCATGACGCCAGTGAATGGGGAAATCTGTTTGGCGTAAAACCATTTGCAGTGACGCCACAGTTTTACGCCTGGACTGACGCGCAAAACTGATCGTCAGTGGCCAGCTTTAGGCCTAATTTTGGCGGCTCCCTCACGAGACGATAATGCCGTATCTTCCCTTTTTGTTTTAATCTAAGGAGTGTACAGAGCATACTTTTCGCGCTGAATTCCTGCGCGAATCACGGCCAAACTTCGCGGCCGTGATTCGCGGGCGAATGTACAGCGGGCTTAACATATTTAAAGCCTATTTAATTCTTTATTCATGCAATATATTTGTAAAAATGTTAAGATTGGATATCGATGACGTAGCATTGACATCGATATTGAATAAGACTCTCTTTGGCTGCCGTATAACCAAGACACAATAGAGATTAAATTGTTAGTAGCCTCTAGAAGTCTTCGTGACAGACGAAGGGTTAAAAGTAAGCATAGTAATAATTAGAGCATTGTGAATGCTTAAAACAAAAATAATAATTAGTTGCCACTTAGGTAAAAAGTTTAAAAACAAAATGGTTTCTACTGCATCGTCGAATTGGAACACCTTCACAAGAAATGTACGACATTGTCCTTGATAACGACATAGTCAGAAACGAAAGTAGGCATAAAAACTCGATAATGGTTATAAAATAGGCTATAAAACCACACCCAACTAAAGGCCGCGCGATAGGGGAATAAATATATTAAGTTGTTTCACAAAGTAGTTACTCTGGGACACGTAGATTCTCAAAGTTTCCCTTATTTTGTTAGAGGCTATTGACAGTTGATTATAATAATCAATATTTTGACGTTCAGAATACAATTAATTGTTGCACCGTTTCGCACTGTTATAAATTCCAAACTAAATACTTTGACATACTAGACGACTGGTGATAAGGGTGGTACTTCTAACCCGTTAAGGCTAAGTACTACATCTAATTTCATCGACAAAAAAAACAATATTGGGGGTCCAACCCCCTCCCCCTATAATTTATGACCATTTTTACTTTATGCGATGTCAAAGGTTTCATAAGTCGGAGAAACATGAAAAAAATGGCAAACGGTAGCTAATGACACTGGCTAACTAATAAATTACTTTGTTTTGTATGTTTGAGATTATTTTGGTAAGAAAAAAATCATTACTTAATTATTTTGTGATTGAAAATCACTTTTTTGAAAGTCCATATTAGTGTTTTTGTCGATGAATTTAGATGTAGTACTTAGCCTTAAAAGGTTAGAAGTACCACCCCTATATAGGTAATAGCATAAGTAATTTCGATTTTTTGAAGTTTGAATTAAACGGAGCTCGATGGCGCAGTGGCTAGCGGGTTCGGCTTGCGATCTTGCCCGTCAAGCAACTTTCGCAAACCCGGATCGCTGGTTGGGTGTCCAAATTGAAAGAATCTCGAGCTCCTCCGAGCTTCGGAAGGCACGTCAAGCCGTTGGTCCTGGTTGTTGTCGTAAGATGCCAGTCGTTAAAACCCACCAACCCGCATTGGGCCAGCATGGTGGGTTATGGCACAATATCTCCACGTGCTGTTGTCCACGCGTGAGGCCTGTGGCTAGCAGTGGGACGTTTATAGGCTGATGATGATGATAATATTGGAAAGAGAGTGATTGGATTTTATAATTTTAATTTTAATTTTGTTTCTGTGTTAATTTTGATTCTTATTTAATTTAACTTATATAAATTATAGTGTTGTCTACTGTGATCCTAAGTTGGTCGAAATAAATACATTTTATTTTTATTTTTAATGATAAGATCCACACAACAAAAGCCTAATTTTGTTTGTATGCCATATTCTTTTATTGCCTGTAAATGTGAGAAATGCCTAACTAAACAGAAAAAAATATGACAAAAGAAAGGGTGAATGTCATTACGCCATCGGTTCGTAAATCTATAGAGCTGAGAAGAACCGACAAGAAACTCAGCAAGGGCATTTCTTTTATCCCTTTAAATAGCGTCAAACATTTTAATTTTATTTTTTAATGACGCTTTCCATTACAAAAATAAAAACATAAAACACAAAGACAACAACAATTAATAATAACAATTACGTGAAAAATAATATAATATATAAATAGGACTAACTCGTACAGTATGCTCCATTACCATACCATACCTTTTCGTTAGTAGGCAAAAAAAATAGTCTTTTTAGTCATGGAAGGGAAGAGGAAGACCAAGAATAGCCTATATGGAACCGATTAAAGAAAAGGTGAGAATCGTATCATAAGGACAAGTCAAGGAATTGACTTGGAAGTTGGGACAGAAATGAATGTTATTTAAGAGGCTATATACGCCGACAAGTGCGTGGCTCATAAGGGCCGTTTATTCATTACGAAGACTATTGGGGTTGTCTGAACTAATGTTATTTTTAAATAATTTAATGTAAACTGTGTGTCGTGTCATTTTATATTACACAGAGGGGGAGAAGAGGTCAAAAAGTGGAAAAATTTGTCTTACGTAAGACAGTAATGTACGACCCCTAAGTACGAAGTTGCAATTTGTTACATACTTTTCTTGATTTTTGCTTTGTAATTCATTAACATAACAGGCAATTATAATTGGATTATTATCTTACCAGTGATTGCTTAGAATAGACAGAAAATACGGTGTAGTTAATGCTTTTATCGTAAGATAAACCTACCTACTAATAAAACTCAGAGAGCGTCTTAAGAAAAATAAACAAGTATTACATTCGCAAATACTTTATGTATATTTTAGGTAGCAGTAATAACAAAATAAAAAAATATTTATATTCATTTACTTAAATCTTTAATTAGGCTATAACTGAGGTATATTTTCATCGTTAGGAGCTCTGCTAAAAACATAATCATTGTAGATGTAGATTAAAATAGCACTAAACCAAATACGATTAGCATCGCTTTCCAGGCGACAGCTCTTCCAACTAATAATATAATACAGAAAAGAATAAGAAACAATATTAATTTATTTAAGTGGTTAAAGCTACTAAGACGTCTGACCCCACGTCGAAATTTTTTCAACACGTATTTTATACGCGAACTTTGTGAGTGACAGAAGTGCCTTTAACTGCCTCTGTGGTCTAGTGATAAGCTTACCGGTCTTAGACCCATTGGTCCCGGGTTTGAGTTCCTGAGGGGTACTTACATGTTTGTACTCAGTTTGATTGGTGGTAGGGCTTGTTTTAAGTCCGCCTGGCTACCTACCACCATCTTAGCTTAATATGACATATTAAGCAAAGATGGTGATATGACATATTAGGCTAAGAACATAACCATAGACATTGTCTATTGTTATGTTCTGAAAGATAGAGACAAAATAGTACGTTCCTTACTGTTTAAGGAATCCGAGTGAAGTGCGCTTTTACTATTAGCCTTATCATCATCTAATAAAAGGAGATGAAGGCCAAGTAGAAAAAAAAGTATCTTTAGTTTCATAATCCTTTTTTCCCAAAAATACTTAAGCCTTCAATGAACGTTGTTCGCCGCAATATCCGGACGCACGCGGTGTCCAATTCGTGCGGAACACCCTAACTGCCCCCCTTTCTTCCCCTTTTAGTCCCATGGACTACTAATTACCGAAATAACGGTTAGTCAGTTTGTGAGTGAAACAGTAGGTACTATACATATACGTACTAGGTATAATCACAAGCATTACATAAGCAAACTTCTAAATATAATTTTTACCTGATACAATCGGATCATATTTGTTTAGTGGCAACTTTTTCGTTTAGTATTTCTTATTTGAGGTAAATAAACTTAGTGTATTACACCTGGAGTAGATCTGCTGATACTGTGTTTAAATAATTTACTTAAAGCAAACTATTCTCGAAGTAGATAAGTCTTTATCTACTACTTCGAGAATTGTTTGTGGTTTGTTAAGAATATTACTTTGTGTATAGTTACTGTGATACCTATTAATAATATAAAACGTAGTAGTATAATAAAGTATTCTTACATCTTTTTAAAAAATTATTTTTCATTTAGAAATGTACATAGGTCACCCATTTGAAGGTGAATTAAGTATACTATTTGGTAGAGTTAATGCACCCAGGTGATATCAGCCAGGTGAATTAAGGCTCGTATTTTAAAACCAAACTCACACTCAAATCCCTGCTTGAGTACAGTTAGAAAGGAATGGTGCTATTCATTGCATATATCGCCATCCCTTTCTAACTGTACTCAAGCAGATATTTGAGTGTGAGTTAGGTTTTTTAGTCTACTAAAAAGGTATTAAATCTTACATTCTGCCAAACTACAACACTGTTTGTGGGCAGAGTTCTCGCAGAAAGCAGCACATTTCAAAATTTAAATTTAAAAGAAAAATAAAAGAGATAAATCATGATAACGAAAGAGATAACATTTATTTAACAAAAAAGAGACTACATAAAGAGACACCAACACCTAGGGGCACTTACCTAAATAATGCCTACGCAAGATATTTTAGTTTATTTTGTTCAGCATTATCTGCCTCTAATTGTGCCTGTATCTCCCCAGGGAGTCCATTATACAGTGTGGGTGTCAGCCATTACCTAGTTCGCTTTCCAAATTAGTTCAGTACTTGAGGTACCTTCTACTTTTTTTTAGGGTTCCGTAGCCAAATGGCAAAAAACAGAACCCTTATGGATTCGTCATGTCTGTCTGTCACTATTTTCCGAAACTATAAGAACTATACTGTTGAAACTTGGTGAGTAGATGTATTCTGTGAACCGCATTAAGATTTTCACACAAAAATAGAAAAAAACTAAATTTTGGGGGTTCCCCATACTTAGAACTGAAACTCAATTTTTTTTTATCTAACTCATCCGAAGTCTTCAAAAATGATATTGAGGTTTCTAATATTATTTTTTTCTAAACTGAATAGTTTGCGCGAGAGACACTTCCAAAGTGGTAAAATGTGTGTGTGTGTGTGTGTGTGTGTGTGTGTGTGTGTGTGAGAGATCTAGTAAGTAGTATTTTTTTTAATACGGCAAATTAATAAATTAAAAAAAATACACTGTTATTGAAATATCGATCAAAGTTACAACGAACTACAAGAACTTTTATATGATTTTACTTGCTGCTACAGAAACCTTCATAGGCGAGTCTGACTCGCACTTGGCAGGTTTTGTTAGAAGCATGTCGGATTGAGTGCTTATGCATTCTAAGTATTCTATTTTCAGACATTTTTATTTTTTCCACGATAATTCCCATTTTGACTTTCATATCTAGCGGCATTATTTTACAGATCTTGAATAACTTTTCATAAAATTTATCCAGTTATATTCAGATTATTTCTATTTATTATTAATTTAATCAGTCTAATTTGAAAAGATTTAATTGACTTTTTAGGTGTACAGGTAAGGTGAGACCATAAGCACCCAACCCGTAACTCTTAGCCGCATCTGCCAATGCATAGTATCAGTGGCGGTACCTTCATACAAGCCGAAAAGCCCGGCTTGCCCTAACAAAAACTCAATATCACTACTGGTAAAACGCAATTATTAAAATCACTTAATATTTTTTACCATTGTTAATTTTCTTTCATCAGCATTCAAATTATCAATTTTATAAGTTTCTCATATTAAGAATCACCAAACAAATCGCATAAAGCTGCTTATAAATCGTGCGATGCTTTACATCTCTCTCGCACAAGATGGCTTGCAACCGGGCTTCGGATTTAAAGTATATTCGCTCTCTTCTAACTTTAACAAAATTGCTACTCTATAAACATAATACTGCGTAAGTATGTATAGATTCTATGAGAAATTCATACTCTTCGTCAAAGCCAGCTTGCGTTATGAAGTTCGCAAGTAAGGCCTTCTCTAAATCAGTCTTTATTTCTACCGAATCACGTGCAACTTCAACGCGGGCGAACCAATCAGAGGCGACCGACGACAGCTCGAGCTCGGGCGAACCAATCAGAGGCGAGCGTTAATACGCGATTGTGCTGTGCAGCAGCCACAGGCTGCAGCCAGCCATTTTTTATTCTTTGTTACTGTCACACTTCACTTTGTTTGAGCGATTGTTTTTAAGTAACAAGTGTTTTCGTAATTTGTGATAAAAAAATGTGTTCTGAGTTCATTTCGTCGCTTTATTGGTCTCTGTGACGAACTTAGATGTGTTGGGCATGTGATGTGTTGCAAACAAATGTGTACATAAACGTGTTGATGATTAGCATACGAAAGGCAGAGGTAAGTAAATAAATTCTTTGAACATCACACATGATTTATGTATTTCGCAGACTATTAAAAGTCATCTAGGGCATTCATTATAAAAGGTCTATGTAAAAAACTCTTTGGATTGTTGGATGCTTCCATTCAAAATAATTAAGTAATAATTAATAGATTATGTGTAGAGGCCTGCCTACATATCGACTGTGATTCCCGCGCAAAATGCCCATTTTCGCATTTTGTAGTAATTTTCCAGTTGTATTTATCGTTTTTATCGAAATAGGATAATAAATGCATGCTTAATATTACGAATCTCCACTCTGCGAGAATAAGTTGAGTTCGGACGGCCCGGCCGGCGCATCGCATTTTGTACTTAGTTATATTTATAGTTTTCATCGAAATAGGATAATAAATTCATTATAACATTTTTATTCCTCATGAAGTAACAAATATTCTGGTATAAATTTTACTCAATAATATTATCGTAGATAAGAGAAATTCACAGTTAACTTAACGCGATTTTCGAAGTTTTTTTGGTTTTGAATAACTATTTTTTTCTATATAAAATCAATAATAATTAAAAATTCCGTGGCCGCTACGCATAATACGACGAGATAACATTCTCATTTTTTAATTTCATTTGTTTAGAACAGTAGTTCAAGAAAGGAGCTCAAAAAAGTGCCCTCGCGCAATTTATGAAAATCTTTCTCTGCAATTTTGGGTTTAAATAAAAAGTTAAGTAAAATTTACAAAAAGCGAGGCCGCTACGTACTATGCCAATAGCTATTCTACACTATTCAATAAGTAAATACTGTTAATGTATTTTTGTTTCTGAGATAAAGAACGCCAAAATTGGCCGCAGTAATTTTTTTTTTCAAAAATTTCTCACAAAAATCGCATTCAAGATGTAATAGAAGGTAATAGGCTGTTTTTTTACAAACGACAAGAACGTTTGGAATGCCACGGCTTATGACACAAATGGGTACCAACATTTTACCTAGGTAGCAAGATTAGGAACTCCAGGTTTCGTGGCTTGCCCCAATCTGAAGCCCTAGGCACGCCACTGCATAGTATAGCTTATACATTATCTTTCCATTTATGGCATAGTTATGGAGTTTTCCTAGTATAATTCTCAATTTTTAGCAAACTTCATTAATGGTGCATCCCGCATAAAACGATTATCAATTATTAATCCCAGATGTCTTACCAGTGATTGGGGCTATTTACATCATATAATTTAGTTTGTTTTATATCAATAAGTAATAATGTAATAGATAAAGTTAACTCAGAGTCCGTGGAATGGGGCACTAGTGACCTGTGGTCTACGGGTTTTTTCAAACCTATCGCAGTCACCGGTCTTTCGCACAAGGGGTACTTATGGGTTCCATATATGGGTAATATATACCTTCTTGATATCTGTACGTCCCAACTAGCTTAATTACCTAACATTCGCATTCTGTTGGTAGTCCCCGTTAATCATGATACCCTTAGTAGTTTTTTTGCGCTATTAATTCATTGTAGTCCATTGAACTAATCCAGAAAGCTAAAACAAAACTTCGTCTCTAAACTACGATTATTATAACTTTACACTGAGTATCCTCCGTGACAACTTCTGTGGTCGAGTGGTTGGCACGCTAGTTCTGGCGTCGCCATCTCTGAGGTCCCGGGTTCTATGCCCGGTTGGGTCAATTTAGAAAAAACTGTTTTCTTAATTGATTTCGGGTCTGGGTATTTCTTATGTATAATAAATATGTTTATTCGTTAACTGCCAATGGGGGTTGGTTAGAAGTCAGTTGCGCAGATTAGGACCGGTCTTGAAGCCTTAGCATTGCTGTACCGGGTAACTCATTCTGGAGGGTAGCGGGATCCGAAGCACGGTTTTAGCCGTTGGCCGACCGCAGTTAGTAGGGGGCCCAACTAGCGCGCTAGCCACGTGTGAAAGGCTGCCCCGCCAACTCGCGAAAAATCCCAAAATGCTCCACCGTGCCAGTTGGCGACTGGACGGGAGGACCCGGTGGCCATTTCGGGGGGGTTCGGGCGTCCCCGCAGTCTCCAGGTGAGTTCCCCTTTGGTCAGATTTGCCTAGGGCAACATCGATGGTCGACTAAGTAGCGCCTCGACTGAAAATCCTTCCCCCCAACACTCATCACAAAACATGACAAGGCAAAGCAAGAAGAAAGTGT
The DNA here is from genome assembly GCA_963921215.1 of Scoparia ambigualis. Classification (NCBI taxonomy): domain Eukaryota; kingdom Metazoa; phylum Arthropoda; class Insecta; order Lepidoptera; family Crambidae; genus Scoparia; species Scoparia ambigualis. The sequence continues at coordinate 23,190,793 of OY992506.1, forward strand.
GTAAACAACGGCTGCACTTCCTCCCATTAAAAGTGCACCTCGCGAACATCAGAGGATTGCACTCAAATCTCGATCCGGTCCATCACCATCTTGAGACTGAGAAGCCACACCTATTCTTCTTGACGGAGACGCAAATAGCAACCCCGTCGGACGTGGCGTACCTCAACTACCCTGGCTACTCAATTGAGCATAAGTTCAAAAAGCGTGCAGGGGTCTGTGTGTACGTCCGCGATGACATTTGCTGTAGGCGTCTCCGTTGCTTTGAAAAATCCGGGTTCTCCGTTATTTGGCTTCTGGTGGACACTGGGGTAGAGAAGATAATCTACGTCTGTGTCTACCGATCGCACAGCGGTGATCAGGAGGCGACTCGGCTCATTGACTACCTCACTGAGACGGCAGACTTAACAACTCAGCGGTATCCAGCGGCGGAGCTTGTCTTTCTGGGGGACTTCAACGCTCGCCACAAAGAGTGGCTGTACCCGTTCCAGAAGACTGACCATGCTGGGAGAGAAGTGCGAAGGTTTTCCCTAGCACTAAATCTCACTCAGCTGGTGGATCAAGCGACGCGAATTCCGGATATCGCTGGCCACACACCCAATTGTCTTGACTTACTGCTGACAACCGATCCACACAAGCATTCGATATCGGTCTCAGCCCCGCTGGGAACGTCCGACCATTGTGTGGTGAAATCCGTATCGATTTGCTCTCCTCCGGATATGAGCCCTAGGGGCACGAGACGAGTATGGCGATACGAGTCAGCAGATTGGGACGAGATGCGTATTTTCCTTGCATCTTATCCCTGGCGGCAAACATGCTTCTCTTCTAACGACCCTTCGTGTACGGCCGATGCGATTACGGATGTAATCCGGCAGGGAATGGAGTTTTTTATTCCATTCTCCGACATCCCGCTCGGTTACAAGTCCCGCCCTTGGTATAATGCGGACTGTACTCGCGCTGAGGCCCGAAAACAGTCTGCTTACCAGGCTTGGGTGCAAGCCCGGGATCGCAAAGTCCGTGCACGGAGAATCCGAGCAAAGAAGAGAGCCTTTAATTCGGCCGCCAAGTCGTGCAAAAGGGTTATTCGAAAGGCCAGATTCGATCACATCAGCCGAATAGGGACAAAGTTGTCATCCTACCCGAGCGGTAGTAAACAGTTCTGGTCCCTTTCGAAGTCAGCCGAGGCGAATTTCTGCCGTCCTATGTTACCACCCATGCAGAAACCTGACGGGTCGCTGGCTCATTCTGCAGCTGAGAAAGCAAGTTTATTTGCCTCTCTGTTTGCGAGCAACTCGCGTCTAGACACCGGCTCTCAACAACCACCAAATTTACCTCGCTGTGATTCTTCGATGCCGGAGATCACAATCCACAATAAAGAGGTCCGTAGAGCCCTGCTTAGTCTGGACGTGAACAAGGCCAGTGGTCCTGATGGCATACCAGCAAGGGTACTGAGGTGTTGTGCGCCTGAGTTGTCACCAGTGCTAACGCGCTTGTATCGCCTTTCTTTCGAGGCAAAAACCGTATCTAAATGCTGGAAGCTTGCTAATGTGCAGCCAGTACCCAAAAAGGAAGTCGTGCCGACCCATGCAACTACCGACCGATCGCCATCACTTCCATACTCTGTAAGGTCATGGAAAGAGTTCTAAACTGTAAGTTGCTCTCATACCTAGAAGTTAATGACCTCCTCAGTGACCGTCAATATGGGTTTCGCCGAAGACGATCGACTGGGGATCTTCTAGTTTATCTGACGCACTACTGGGGTGAGGCCCTCGAGATGCACGGCGAAGCACTCGCCGTATCACTTGACATCTCAAAGGCTTTTGACAGGGTCTGGCACGCAAGTCTACTGCACAAGCTTCCAGCGTATGGTATCCCCGCTGACTTTTGTAGTTGGATAGCTGATTTCCTGACGGAACGGTCGATCAGAGTAGTCATCGATGGCTGCTCCTCTGACTCAGTGGCTATTGATGCCGGAGTTCCTCAGGGGTCTGTTCTCTCTGCGACGCTTTTCCTGTTGCACATCAATGACCTGTTGATACCGGGAGTTGTTGGGTATGCAGATGACAGTACTGTCGTAGAGAGATTCCTTTCGGATGCAAAAGCTAGTGGTGATGACGTGATGTTGATGAGAGAGGCCATGGTTGAGCGAACGAACCAGACATTAATTCACGTTTGCCAGTGGGGTGACAGTAACCTGGTAAATTTCAACGCCACCAAAACGCAAGCGTGTTTATTCACCGCTAAAAGGAGTCCCTTTAACCTGACTCCTACTTTTCGGGGTGCATCTGTGCCTGTTACCGATAGTCTCGTCCTTCTGGGCATGGAGTTGTCTTCAGACCTCAACTTCGGCACCAGTATCGAGTCCAAGGCACAAACTGCAGCTAAAAAGCTGGGCGTCTTAAATAGAGTCAAGCGATATTTCATGCCGGGACAGCTTTTAACTCTCTATAAAGCTCAAGTCCGATCTTGCATGGAATATTGCAGTCACCTGTGGGACGGCTCAGCTAAATACCAACTAGCTGCACTGGACACGATTCAACGCAGAGCTGAGAGGCTAATTGGCGACAAAGAACTAGTGAAGAGCAAATTTCACACCCTAGCTCACCGCCGCAAAGTTGCCTGTCTGTCGGTCTTTTACAGACTGTACTTCGGAGAGTGTGCTCTGGAGCTGCATGAGCTCATACCGCCATCCCCCTTCTTCCATCGGACATCCAGGCGCACTGCGGGCTACCACCCTTTCTTGGTGGATATTCCTAAATGTCGCACAAAGCGTTACTCAACATCTTTTATACTGCGTACAGCAAAGGAGTGGAACTCCCTCCCTGCGTCTGTGTTTCCGAGTACATATAACCCGTCCATCTTCAAAGTAAGAGTAAATAGGCACCTTCTGGGTAAACTCGCACCATCATAGATCCTGTCTTAGCCCCTGGGCTTGATTGGGATCAAGAGCAATCCCATACCTAGTAAAAAAAAAAAAAACTAACCGATAAAAACAAGTTTCCAAAGAAGCTTAACTCGGGGTAGATAATTGGTGTTAGAGTAAAGGATTAAAAACGTATTATCAAAAATAACAACGAGTACGTCAGTGTGTGTATTCAATATCGGAAGCTCTAACCAAGATATTAAATATCTATAACACCTATTCTTGTATTTCAAAAGAAGTAACAGTAGGCTTTGCGAAAACTTGTTAAATAAAATTCAATTAATTTCAAATTTGCTTGGGTGTAAAAAAGTAACGAAAGTACTTAATTTTCGGTAAATAACCAGCACCTGTTAAAATAAAATGTGTGATTGTGTTTGTTCCCGCTGCTTTAATACATAACGTAGTGTAATTACAGACAAAGCTTCATGACACTAAGAATTAACATTAGTCTAAGTAGTTACTTCTTTCAAAAAAGTTTCAAGAAAGGATGATTTGTTTATGATTCCAAATTATTATTTTTTTTTGTTGTAAGATTGGCAAAATTACTGTTATCTATTTTGGCGCGGAGTTAGAGTTACATCTGTTATTTAGATTAAATACAGTGCTATTTATAGTTGGTTTATATCTAGTGTGTATTGCAAATTTCATAATGGATAAAAACATCGAACAAAAAGTTCGTCTTAAATTTTGCGTCGCCAAGGGAACTTCGTGTCCGGAGTCACTGAAAATCTTACAGAGGGCTTACGGTGAATCGACTTTATCGACACAAAAACACGTGCTTATGAGTGGTACAAAGCGTTCAAAAGCGGTCGAGATTTGATGGAAGATTTGCTTCCCTCTGGTAGGCCATCAACGTCTTTAACTGAAGTTAACATCGCAAGAGTGAAGGAAATGGGCACTGAAAATCCTCATTCAAGTTTGAAAGAGATAGCCGCTTAACTTTCTGTGTCTCATGAGTCGATCCGTACTATTTTAAATAATCACTAGGGTATGAAACATGTTGCCACTCGGCTAGTCCCAAAAGACCTGAATTTTCACCAAAAACTCTATCGCATAAGAGTCGCTGAGGACATGCTAGAACGAGTCAATTCCGACCCAACATTCATGCAACGCATTGTTACTGGTGACGAGACGTGTATTTATGAGTTTGACATGCAAACTAGTCAACAAGCTTCGAAGTGGCGCCTTCCGACTGAACCGAAACCGAAAAAACCGCGTCAAAGTCGATCAAAAGTCAAAGTCATGTTGACTGTTTTCTTTGACTATCGCGGTGTTGTGCACTCAGAATTCTTGTAAATAAATAATATTATTTGAGCGTTATGCGGCGAATTCGACGAAAAAGGCCAAATTTGTGGAAAGACAATTCTTGGATTTTGTACCACGATAGTGCGCCTTCGCACAAGGCCATCATTGTGAACGCATTTTTGACCAAAAACTCAACAAATTCGATCTAGCAACCACTTAATTCATCAGATATGGCTCCAGCTGACTTCTTTCTTTTTCCTAAACTCAAATTACCACTTCGTGGCACCCGTTTTCATTCGGTAGAAGACATAAAGGAGAATTCGCGGCGAGAACTGAACTCAATTCCGGAAAAAGCGTTTAAAAATGTTTTGATGATTGGATTGTTCGTTGGCGAAGTGTATCGTTTCTGAAGGAGCATACTTTGAAGGCGATAAAATAAATTTGGATGAATAACTAACATTTTGTGTATCCTTGATCTTTTCCCGATACTTTCTTGACAGAGTAGTACATACATACATATATCACCACTGTTATCTCTGAAGGGTTAGTCAGAGATTAGGCAATGAGGACAGCAATATCAGTCCACTACCATAGTACACTTTTCACCAAATAGCGACTGCTCATATGCTCAGCTTGACAGGTTGTGAGCCCATCACCGCTCTAAGCTGTTGGAAGTATGTGCAGTCTTTAGTTCGTTAGTCGCCTTTAACGACACCCAAGGAAAGAGAGGGGTTGGTAGTATCTTTCACCGCAACGCGAACGGTATTATTATTTAAGTAGTTAATTTGAGTACAAACGTAAAACATAAAAACGTAAAAAGGCTTATCGTCTAAGCCTGCTGTTACGCTGAGCACATATGCAGTCGCAATTTGGTGAAAAGTGGACTACGGTAGAGCACTGCTTTTGCTCTCATCATTGCCTAGTCTTTGACTAACCCTTCGGGGATAATAGTCGCGATTATAAGTACTTATGTATGTATGCTAAACTAAAAAAAGGATATTTTTATACCACAAAAAACGGCATAAAGGTACTGCCACTTTTCACCAAATAGTGACTGCACATGTGCTCAGCGTATGTGCAGTCTTTAGTCCGTTAGTCGTCCTTTACGACACCTAAGGGAAGAGTAGGGATGGTAGTATTCTTTCAGCGGTACGCGACACTGTATACCGTTGTGTTGCTTTAGTTTTTTTAATTTAACTTACAACATGACAACACAGAGAAGCTTCAACTATTTTAATTACTCACCCATTCGACCCTTCACGGAAAAAGCTGCTTCACTTGCAAATCGCAACTTGAACGCGCTAGACATGGAACTCGTCTGAGCTCAGCTGTCGTTATACCAGACACAATAGAAATTCAATTGTTAGCCACCTCTACGTGACAGACAAATATTAGGTTGAGGAAAAAGTCTTTTCGCATTATAGTATGTATGAACTTGTAATAAAATCTCTTTGGCTATACTATTTGTATCTGGCTGGTTTTTGTAAGATAATTCCAAATTCAAATTAGGAAAATGTGTGAGTTTCATTTGTTTAATGAAGAAATTCGATACATTTTAAAATTTTACTACAAAAAAGGTAAAAATGCAATGCAAGCCGCGAAAAAAAATTGCTATGTACGAGTATATGGACCTAGTGCAGTGTCTGTGAGAGTAGCAGAAATTTGTTTTAAGCGTTTTCAATCCAGATATTTTACGGACAAAATGGATGCCATTTTTGAAAAGTGGCGCAAGAACGGCGTATCAGTAGTCACGACGTAGCTGAAGAATTGGGAATTGACCACAAAACACATTTGGCGCATTTGAAAAAAAAACTGGGTAAGTACATTGAGTTATAACAAAAAAGCTCGATATTTGGGTACCTCACGAGCTCACTGAAAGAAACCTAATGAACCGTGTACTCATTTGTGATTCTTTATTACGCCGTAATGATACCGAACCATTTTTGAAGAAGCTGATAACTGATGATGAAAAGTGCATCACGTACGACAAGTACGTGCGAAAAAGGTCGTGGCCAAAGGCCGGTCAGGCTTCACAGAATGTGGCGAAACCCGGGTTAACTCACAAAAAGGTGATGCTGTGTGTGTGTGGTTGGATTGGAAGGGCACTATTAATTATGAGCTGTCACCACCAGGCAGGACCAACAATTCTGAACTCTACTGCGAGAAGGGCACTATTCATTATGAGCTGTTACCACCAGGCAGGACCATCAATTCTGAACTCTACTGCGAACAACTGATGAGATTAAAGCAAGAAGTTGAGAGAAAGTGGACGGAATTAATCAACAGAAGGGGTGTGGTTTTTTATCATGATAACGCTAGACCTTACACATCTATAGCCACTCAACAAAAATTAAGAGAGTTTGGCTGGGAGGAGTTAATGCATCCGCCGTATAGTCCTGACCTTGCACCTTCAGATTTCCACCTGTTTCGGTCTCTTCAGAATTCTTTAGGCAGTATCAGGTTAACATCACGAGAGGACTGCCAAAACTACTTGTTGCGGTATTTTGATCAGAAGACCCAAAATTTCTATAGCAATGGGATCATGTCCCTACCTACAAGATGGAAAAAAGTTATCGAACAAAATGGCACCTACATACTTTAGTTAAATGTAAATAAACTATATTAAAAAATGTTTTGTCTTTTCTTAAAAAATGCGAAGAAACTTTTTCCCCCACCTGTTATTTATACTCTTAAATAAAAAAACTATAAGTAAGTAAGTAATAAAACAGGAACAAAACTTCTTTTTTTTAGGATAGCTTAATAAATTAATAACATGCTCACTCTGCCTAAACCATTATGATATAGCTACATAGGGAGAATGGAATGTGACAAGCTAAAAAGTCTCTCAGTTTTACAGCGAATCACAACCTAAGCTCAATTTTGTTAATTGACGTTAACAAAATTGAGCTTATTGTTATTGACAATAGTTCGAATAATTAGTATGTAAATAAATACCTATTCACTATTAAGTGATTCTATTATGTTGAATGCTAGTGGCAACACTGGAGTGTTAACGACCACATAAATACTATTTCGAGTTTTATCCGAACTCATAAAAACTGCTATAAAAATAAGAAACGTTAACGTTTCTCTAATTATTGTAACAACTTTTCGGTCGGAACAACAAAAATATTGATACTAAAATGTTAATGTTTCCTCGAAAAAATGTATGTCCAGATCATGAATGTTCTTTGGGAATTCGCTATTTGCAGATAAAAGAGTTTGAGCATTTCTCCTCTAATAAAAAAGGCATGAAGAATTTTAGTAAGATTTTGTTGCAATACTTGCGAAGAGCTAATCTTGTTATCTGATTTGGCAGCGGTGTTTCGACCTTAGAATACAGAACAAACGTTTTGACCCAACCCTCTTGTGAATCTCACGTGCTTGCATAGCATTATAGTACAGCCTACGGAATAGATAAAGAGAGTACTAACAGTCAGCGTGACGTCATTACAACAATTTTGGTAGCAATGTTGCGTTTCGACAGTTTCAGATAAGAAGCCAATTCCTCAGTAGTTGAGGGCTCGGGTAAAATGTGCTACCATTTATGGTCTTATCGTCCCTTAAAATCCGGTGAGATGAAGGCCAAATGGGTACCAAGATCAAAAAAATGTTGTCTTTAGCTCAAGTCAAATCCATCGCTTCACATAGAAATTCGAGTGAAGAATGCCGTACATACTAACCGGGAAAGTGCCCAAAATGGAGTAATTGTTAATTTTGGACATTTTACATAGTATCAAATACCCGAAAAGTAAGGTTGAGAATGAATTGCGCTTGCTCATCGTTTCTGTCACAGCTGCTAGGAAAATGTTGGGTAGCTTACAAAGAATTTTAAAAGCATGTTGCTTTTTTATTTTCTTTCTTAGGTTTTTAAACAACTGAATTTGTGAAGAAGACAATAAATGACGATCTCCGTGGTCGAGTGGTTAGCACATCGGTTCTGACGACGCCATATCTGAGGTACAGGGTTCAATTCCAGGGCATGTCAATTTATTAACTGTTTTTTTCTAAATTAATTTCAATTGTGGGCGTTTTCTATGTATTTTAAGTATATAATAAGGTATGTTTATCTATTATCTGGCTACCTTATATACAAGTTTTAAAAAGACTAATTTGGGCTAGATAATTGATGTGAGAGTGAAAAATGATTTATATAATATTATAATGATTCTCGTTTGAATTAATGAATGCAGTATTAGGTGGCGCTTATGTCTGACGAAAGGTTGTGAAAGTCTTATTAATATTACGTCACACATTGTCAATCAAGAAACTTTGAAAAACATTTTAGATAAAACTTACCAACTAAAGAAAATATTTAAGAGGCCTATTACATCTCGACTGTGATGTTTGCGTGAAATGGCCAAATTGGCGTTATGGATCTCAGAAACAATAATACATTTACAATTATGACATATTGAATAGTGTAGAATAACTATTGGAATAGTGCGTAGCGGCCTCGCTTTTTGTAAATTTTGCTCAACTTTTTAATTAAACCCAAAATTGCAGAGAAACATTTTCATAAGTGCGCGAAGGCACTTTTTTGAGCTTTTTTGAACTACTGTTCTAAACAAGTTAAATAAAAAAATTATAATGTTATCTCTTTCAAAGTCGAATAGTGCGTAGCGGCCTCGGAATTTTTAGATATCATTGATTTTATATAGGAAAAAAATCTTATTCTAAACCAAAAAACTTATTGATTTTATATAGGAAAAAAATCTTATTCTAAACCAAAAAACTTCAAAAATCGCAATAAGTTAACTGTGAATATCTCTTATCTACGATAATATTATTGAGCAAAATTTATGACGGTGTAATTGTTACTTCATGAGGAATAAAGATTTTATAATGAATTTATTATCTTATTTAGATAAAAAACGATAAATACAACTGCAAAATTACTATAAAATGCGATGCGCCGGCCGTCCGAATTCAACTTATGCTCACAGGATGGAGATTTGTAATATTATGCACAAATTTATTATCCTATTTCGATAAAAACGATAAATATAACTGCAAAATTACTACAAAATGCGAAAATGGGCATTTTACGCAAAAATCACTTTCGAGATGTAATAGGCCTCTTAAAAAGTATCCACGAGTATATGGATGGTCTTTGTTGTCTGGTTAATATATATATGTTTATTTTATGACCTAGCTACCATTAATGTAATTTTTTTGTCCTTGGTAAAAAAATTCGTTAGCAGAGGATTGAGAAATTACAGATGTCTACTAACTACAACGTATATCTATTTGGTATAAACCAAGACTGCCGAAATATGCAAGGTATGCGCATAGCTAAAAAAAAATTTCAAGTTAAACGGTTTTATTAAAAAGAAAGAAAATGATGATTTTTTTCACCTATTTTTATTTTCAAGTTTTTAGTTTTTTTTCATAATGTACTGTATACTACTAGTCAAGCCCTTTTATTTGATACTCTTAATAAGGTGGTTGACCAAAAAAATTATATCCACCATTTTGTGCAGGCGGCTATTTTGGATTTACAATGATACTGAATATTTATAATAGTATTGTCATCATAACTGAAGGTGTGTACCAAATTTCAGATCAATCGGTGAACAGGAAGGGGGCAAAATTTTAAGTAGGTACTAAATTTGACCCAACATCAACATCAACAACATCAACAAACAGGTCAAGCTAAATAAAACCGTTTAAAAAGGATTCATGACATTGAGGGAAACGATCACCACATAAAGTTACTATACCTAACGGAATAGAGCAACACACATGAGCTGTCAAACAAAACCGAAATAGGATGGCGTTTGTGTATGTCAAATTGTTTAAAAATGCGTTCAGTGGTGTACGTCATGTCGCTTTTCACATTAATATCGATATCGATAATATTTATTACTAACAGTTGTATTAATAGAACTAAAATAGGATGGGATCCCTAGGTACATAGTGCTAAGTAGACATTACTATCTAATAAAACATCAGCAGAAGAAAAGTATAATTTTATTTAAGCTTACCGAAACTAACTTAGTTGGATTTGCAGATTTCATCAAAATTCGTTTCGCTCCTCGCGTCTGTAAATATTTTTCTTCAAAATGGGGGTCACAGTTGCTCGCGTCCGTAGGTTTACCCTTGAGACCCTACACGTGATCCCTGGGTGGTGTTAAATGAGTGACACTGACTGAGTGGTAGAGCCACGCTGCGTTGCACCACGCATTGGGCCGGATCGTCCGGCGTAATACCACCCTCTCACGAATATTCAGCGTGAAATAATGGCACTTGGTGCTGTTGTGTTTCGTCCGACCAGTGAGGGTTCCGGAGGCCCCTTCCCCCCCCCCCCTCCCAATTCCTATTCCTTCCTTAAACCTTTTCTTCCTTTAAAGGCCGGCAACGCGTCTGCAATTCCTCTGGTTTTACGGGTGTCCACTGTCCATGGACGGCGGTGATTACTTTCCATCAGGTGACCAGCCTGCTCGTATGCCTCCCTTTCTTATGAAAAAAAAAAAAAAAAAAAATGCTTACATGAACTGGAACTTTTGAAAACATGAACTTTTCTTGGGAATCCAGTTTGGACGATCAATTGGCCTAAGCCATGTATTTCTAGTATCCAAGTTAGTAGGAAATCTAAAAGATACATAAATTACCTACTAATGTTATTACCTATTCTAACAGTCAAAAACTGATACCTATGGATCGGCTAAGTATCTTAAATGTGGTTACATTCCCAGGTAATTCATATCTAAACGTCATATAGGTACTTTAAAACAATAATACATATTCGTTTACGTGATAGACAGTGGACACGAAATATCGATAACTTGATACAGACCTAGTGTAAAATTAAAATTATTTCTTCACACAAATTATTCGTAAATTCTGCATTATGTATACTCTATCTTTGCTTCTTGCATAAATAAATGTTTATAGAAGAGAATTATCACATTTCGTGGTTAAAATTCGAAGCGCATTGGCATAAATAAATCCTAGGTAAGAAGGTGTCGGTTTGTAATAATTTACTTGTGAAATGAACATTTTATGGGATTATTTCGCTGTGTTGTACAACAATCAATCACTGAAAGAGTCACCATGTTTCTAAAGCACTATTTCTCAAAAATATTCACGATTTCACGTACAATCAGAAAAATTCACAAAATCCAAATTCTCAGTGTGCTGATAAGTGCGGCCAACTGTCAAACAGTAGCCAAAAACGGTTCTGTTACGTCGCATCACGCATCTCTTTTTATCCCACAGTGTTGTTGCTAATGACATCCCGCTCCCTCAGCCCTTTGTTTCTCTATTCCGCTAGGTATAGTAACTTTATGGATCACCATTAGAAAGCCATTTTGAAAATATGTTGTGTAATTTAATGTTTTTCTATAAACAGGCGACATTTACATTTAAATGGGTAATACCTACTTGAGATGAAAATTAAATATGAGCTTATAAAGGAGCAAACCGACTAATTTTTAATCAAGAAAGAACGCAATACTTCTTTATCTAGCAAAATCTTATAAACCTCTTTTCTTTGCGACTTTACATCACAAAGATGACACAAGAAAATAAACCAGATAAAAAAAGTTGTTCAAACGATATCTACAAATACAAAAGCTTCAAACAAAGTTACAACTTCGTGAAACACAGCTAGTGCCAAAGATTTAGTCTACTCTAAAATTCTTTTGAGCAGTTCTACCGAAAAGGCACCCGTCTTAATATTAATGAATAAAAAGTGAACAGAGTGAGCAATACAAATCTATCAGTATGTAAAGTCTTAAACTACAAAAGAACGCTCAGGAATCAGAAACAATCGAATAATAATAAGTGAAACTGCATTAAAAAACAGCAAAAATTGCAGTTAAGTTTATTAAGAAAATTAAAAGGATTTTAATTTCGGTTGTGTATGGAAGTGAATATTTTTTTTTAATATATTAGTTCTTGCATGCATCAATTTTAACCTTTTGCGTTGCCCACTACAAACATGACTTTTTTGACCGAATGACTTTCTAGGTCGTACCAAATTTAAAAGGTATAATGAAAAAGTAAAACTTACAAAATATTTAATTTTATTTTACAATATATATGCGTTTACCAAATGATCTGACCATACAAGTATTGACTAATAGCGCTTTAGCTAATAATCATAACGGTGTGTACTCATTAGCACATTAGAACTTGTTAGTGACTTATATATCAAACGCTAACAATTCGGAAACGAACTTGACAATCTTTACATATACCTATATAGTATAATCACACATCAAAGGATGATGTGTAAATGGGTCGACCTCGGACTGATTAATGAAAGCGTAAGCGCCTTTCCGGGATCGACAAAAAGCTATTACGAAGAAACTAGATAGGGTGTTAGCTATTTTTGGTGTTGTCAGAATCTAGATAGGGAGGGTAGTTAGCTATTTTTGGTGTTGTCAGAAACTAGACAGGGTAGTTAGGAATTTTTGGTGTTGTCTATCGGACACGTCCTGCTGGTTGATTAATATAATAATATATGTGACCTTCTCGATATTCTACTGACTTACTTGTTATTAGCTTTGCTTTGTATAGCAGCAGGTAAATGCGATGCTTCTTTTGTAACTTCTCCTATACAGTTTTTGAATTTATTGCGGCAATTCATAATTTTGCAAATTATTTCCGCCTCCAAACAGACCCATTTTTTACTAGGAAACCACAGATTAATTGGTCAGGGGTGCGATTTTCGAAGCGGTGACAATAAATCTCATACTATGATATCAAATACCAGTTCGTTCGTTTTCAAAGCTACTGGTGACCATGAATGAAATAATATTTACAACTTCATGCCGGTGACAAGAATTCTCGTAGGTAGGTAGCCGTGGCGCCTAGCGGTGAAAGAATACTACCATCCTGTCTCTTCCCTTGTGTGTCGTAAAAGGCGACTAAGGGACTAAAGTCTGCACATACATCCAACAGCTTAGAGTGGCGATGGGCTCACCACCTGTCACGCTGAGCATATGTGCAGTCGCTATTTGGTGAAAAGTGGACGATGGCAGAGGACTGGTTTTACGGTCCTTATTGCCTAGTCTATGACAACCCTTCGGGGACAATAGTCGTGATTTTATGTATGTATGTATGTATGTATGTATGTCGGTACTTACACAGGACAGCACTTCAGGCTATCCCTACAGAACTGTCAGAATTCTAGAATCGATTTTCATCTTTAATCGTTGGACTTTGAGTTCAAATCGATTGAAGAATCTTGATATTTTGCGTCAGATACTACGCCGAAATGTTTGGCGTAGTACCAGAATAAAAAAATTGTAGGGAATTACATACATATATATAATCACGACTATTATCCCCGAAGGGTTAGTCAGAGACGACTGCACATATGCTCAGCGTGACAGTGGTGAGCCCATCGCCGCTCTGTGCTGTTGGATGTGTGTGCAGTATTTAGTCCGTTAGTCGCCTTTAACGACTCCAAAGGGAAGAGAGGAGGTGGTAGTATTCTTTCACCGCTAAACGACACGGGTAATGTGGGTAATTTATTCTAATTATTTTTGCTCTTATTATTCCAAGACTTTGAGATTTTAAGAGTCAACGAGTAAGAGTAAGTAAGAGTTGTCAAAAAAAATGTTTTTAGGGTTCATTACATTTATGTATTGTTTGTTATTGTATAAAGAATTAGTTTCAAATTTCAACAAGGCCACGATCTTGTGTAAAGATCAGGCTAACTTACGTAAGTTCTTTTAATTTATTTAACTAATTCAGCGCATAGTACAACTAACTTAAAAATACGTAAATTTTCACAATTTCGTAAAGGATCCCCTCTAATAGGTAGGTACATACACTTACGACTAATCCTGTAAAGGTTAGTCAGAGACTAGGCAATGAAGATCACAAAATCAGTCCTCCGCCAAAGCCCATGTTTCACCAAATAACACTACACATGTGCTCAGCGTGACAGGTAGTGAGCCCATCGCCGCCCTGTACTGTTAGATTAATGTGCAGTCTTTAGTCCGTTAGTCGCCTTGTACGACACCCAAGGGATGGGTTGGTACTATTCTTTTAATGAGCCGCCATCCCTGACAGTTTATTACTTCTGTATTTTTTATTTTTTATTCATTGAATAGAATCTTGACAAATAACATTGTCCACAAAAGCGTACTAGACGGTTTAACTGCGGGATCGGGAGTCTCAAATAAGATATACATTATGTAGGTATAGCTCTTAGATTAATGATTGGTCTCGCTGCGCTCGACTAGATACCTCCGTCGTACTTGTCAAATGCGGCAACAAATACTACGCCGAAATCGGCGTACCCGAGCCAGTCACACTGACAGCTGTGGGTGACGTGTACGTCCCGAATGTTTTATTCAATTTTGGGCTTCATTCAAACTAAAATGCCAGTTTGCGTAGTAAAACTGTGTAAAAATAATACTTCTAAAAATAAGAAGGACACTGGGATCACATACCATCAGTAAGTATCGTATAATTTCGAAATTTCATCATAAAATAATATGAACAATAAACGCCATTTAGTGTTACCGCTTATACAAGAATAAAGTCCCCGTGGTTGAGATTTTTATTATGTGAATTTTTTGTTATTGTCTTTTATTATATAGGTAACCTATTTCATTTGTCTTACAAAGTTACTATATACTATGTTATTTCATGTTTACTTATATTTGTGATCTATAATAAGGTGTAAAAATGTTAGCTGACACTATATCAAGGGGATTCTACCGATAAAACTGAACAACTTTCCATAAGAAACATGCGTCGAAAATTTATTGTTTTTCCCTATACAAAATGCGCAATCAGCTGATTGACTCAAGTATGGAAAAGCTATATTTTTCATTTTGACCTATGTTCCTGAAATGTAAACTGTTCGTGTCTGTACTTACATTGAAAATATTTGCGAAAAACATAATCTAGGGGATAAAGGACACGTGAACATTAGAATCATTTTTGGAATTTTTGTCTGTCTGTTTGTTTGACGCGCATCATACAAAAACCGCTGGACGGATTTTAATGAAACTGAGACAGGTGTATAGCTTATGATTCGGGTAATATTATAGGTTAAAGGTTGCTTCACACATATCAGTGAAGCCACAGTTCCGACACAGTACCGGCAACAGTGATTTTTATACATTCTCTATGAACGCATCCCCACTTGTCAGTGATAATGCTCTCAGTGTCAGTGCCGCCACCGGCAAATCACGGACGTAGTCGTTTTGAAAAAATTCATAGACAATGTTTGGAATAATATTTTCTCTCCTCTTGCTCAAAAAGACCGTCATTGTAGCGTTGTTAAGCGAGGCTAAAATAGCTTTTCTTGCCCTAGGGGAAATGGTATTTTTTTTTGTCTGTTACTTGACAATGAGCCTACAATAAAGAAAAAGTATTTAGTCAAATGTAGAATAATCATGAATAAAGACTCGACTTATTACTGTTTACATAAATCAACAACTTTTTTGAGATAGTTATTATTAAAGTTTATGGTAAAATTAGTATCATTTGAATCTATGGACAACACAGACTACGCCCACACAGTCCACGCTTCAGCAAGAAACAACTACACAGTCTGCACATGTGCTTAGATGGTGAGCCTTTAGCCCGTTAGTCGCTTTTACGACACCAAAGGGAAGAAAGGGGTTGGTAGTATTATTTTGATGAGCCCATCGCCGCTCTATGCTGTTGTATGTATGTACAGTCTTTAGTCCATTAGTCGCCTTTTACGAGACCCAATGGAAGGGAGGGGTTGGTAGTATTATTTTGATGAGCCCATCGCCGCTCTATGCTGTTGGATGTATGTGCAGTCTTTTAGTCCATTAGTCGCCTTTTACGACACTGAAGAGAAGAGAGGGGTTGGTAGTATTATTTTAATGAGCCCATCGTCGCTCTATGCTGTTGGATGTATGTGCAGTCTTTAGTCCGTTAGTCCTCTTTTACGACATCGAAGAAAAGTGAGGAATTGGTAGTACTATTTTGATGAGCCCATAGTTGCTCTATGCTGTTGGATGTATGTGCAGATTGTGCAGTCTTTAGTCTGTTAGTCGCCTCTTACGACACCGAAGGGAAGAGAGGGGTTGGTAGTATTATTTTGATGAGCCCATCGCCGCTCTATGCCGTTGGATGTATGTGCAGTCTTTAGTCTGTTAGTCGCCTTTTACGATTCCCAAGGGAAGAAAGGGGTTGGTAGTAATAAAAAAAATACTAAAAAACGAGGTCTAATCATTGCTATACATACCTACCATTTTTCTACTGAAGAAACCTACGTCTAACCTACATATTAATATATACAATTATATTGATACATATTCGCTTTTAATTGTTAATTTTTAAATATTTTCTGAGCTACATTTATAACCAGCAACTTAACTAATACATCACAGCAAAAATATTTTTCCCATTAACTCGGGTAACAGTTGAGCAGCTGGCAACAAATTTTTCACGCACACTAGCATCCTTGCATATTGTCATAAACACACTACAATAATGAGTTGCCGCATTTACGGAGCTGTGGTTTAAAGGTAGCGCGGTATCTAGACGAGCACAGCGAGACCAATCATTCATCTATGGTATAGCTATTGTCCAAGGAACTGTTGCTCAGTTAGACGATCTAGTTAGCTATAGGAAATTGACGACACTGTCCTGTTTAATTGGCCGATCAGGTTTCCGATTGGGTGCTTATCTATGGGTGCTAATCTCGCCGTCTTCATATCGCCATAAGATGTACACGTGCGTCACGTTTTGTGTAAGCGTGACGCCAGCTTAATGATTTCAGTCCTGGTTGGCTAATTCTCTAACAACGCTTAAGTATTTCGGAATGTAAGTTAAGCTAGGATTCCCGAGCGCAGAAACTAGTAGGGGACTGATTGATTGCACATCGCGATTCGCGACCGTCAACTTCGCAAAATAGGTAGGTAATTTTGAAAATCAAGAATTCTTTTTAAATTTTTTAACTTATAACGGCCGGTATGCCTCACCTATTCAAAGACAATTATTTTCTTATATTTTGATTAACTAAAACCAAGTATAATGCAAGTAATACGATATTTGAATTACGATTTCAAATATCGTATTACTTTTGAATAAGTTAATTGTAAAGAAAATTATATTGTTTACATTACCCTATTGTAGTAGTTTGCCACAGGAGGAAAATTCTATTAGACATAAGCTTAACCTGACATTACATTTATTTTGCAAAAATGACATAATGCATTTAATTGACACTAACAATTATGTTAGTAATTTTTATTTGACAAGAGATAGTTATTATCTGCCAAATTATTTTAAGCGACAAATAGCTTTATCGTTATCCTATTGTATTCAAACGTCAGCCAAAAACTTGGCTAAACAAGTTGCTTCTGTTGAGCAATGTATATTTGACATAAACGTCAGTAGTGTTTCTACTGACATTCCAATTAATTATTTAAATTAAATTATATGACAAAAGAGGAAAACTCTTGCGAAATGTTTGTTAATAAAATGAAATTAAATGAATGTAAAAATAGCTTTAGCAAAAGCCCATGTCAATCATTAAATTTAAAAAATGTACAATCTTTAAACATTGTCCACCAGAACATCCAAGGAATGATGGGCAAAGATTTGGAGATTGAATTGTTCATGAACTGTAATAAAATTGATATTCTTTGCATAACAGAACACTGGCTTAAAGACCATCAATTCATGTTCAATTTTAAGAATCATTTGGTAGGAAGTTCGTTCAGTCGAGGAAATGCAATACATGGTGGCTCCTTAATTATTATTAGTAAAAAGTTTAAATTAAAGGAACGCAAAGATATAGTGAGCCTCTCGGTTGAGCGAACAATAGAAATAGCTTGTGTGGAGTTGGAGCAGTTTGTTGTATTAAGTGTGTACAGACCTCCTTCAGCATCATATGATTTTTTCGAAAAAGTTATGGATGAGGCATTACATAAAGTCCGTAATGTAGGTAAAACAATAATTGTTTGCGGGGATTTTAATATTAATTTGTTGGAAAATTCCACAATGTCAACTAAAATTAAAAACCTATTTCTATCATACAACTTAAATCATTTATTTTTGTAGCCGACAAGAATAACTGCCACTTCGGCCACCTGTATTGATAACATATATACAAATGTAAAACCACTGGCTTATCAAATTATTAATAACCTGGACTCTGATCATTGTGGCCAAATGGTCAGCTTTCCACACCAGCGTAAACAAGTGACGAAAAAGAATATCACTGTTGTACCAAAAACTGCAGGTCGGCTGGAACGCTTTAAAAGCAATCTAGATACAAAATTATATTATTTAGAATACAATGACAACCCTAATGTCTTTTATAATAATTTTTTTAACATTTACTGTTCAGAATTTAATAAAACTTTTATTCCAAAAAAGATCTCAGTTAGTGGTACTGTAACTTTTAATGAATGGGCTACAATTGGTATTCACAGAAGTAGGAAACGCCTTTATGAACTTTATGGTGAACGCAACTATAACACCAGCGATGACTTCAAATTATATGTTAAAAATTATTCAAAGTTATTCAAAAGAGTATGTCGATTAGCCAAGGCAAACTATCTGAGTTCTAAGATTATGAATAGTAATGACAAAGTAAAAATGACATGGAATATTATAAATAGTGAAACAGGAAAGGTCAAAAGTCGTAATAATGAGTACAATTTAAATTGTGATAATAAAACCTTGACTTCTGATGCTGATGTTGCTGCAGCATTTGAGAGGTTTTTTACTGACATTCCAGTTTCAACTACAAAAGCCTTGATTTCCTCCCCCACTGTAGCTGAATCTGTTTTGAAGGAGAATGTTAAAGGTTGTGAAAGTAATTTCAGTTTTCAAAAAATTTTGTTAAAATAAAAACATTTAACACTCTCAATAAAAAGAAAACTGCTGATCTGTGGGGTAATTCCGTGGACGTCGCTAAATCTGTAATTATGACAATAGCTCCAGTTTTAGCTTGCATATTTAATGAATGCATTGACCTATTTCTGTGCTACCTACATTTAGTAAAATTTTTGAAAAGTTAATGCTAGACCAAATGCAAATTCATTTTTATAAAAATAAACTTTTACATTGTAAACAATATGGTTTTACTAGGGGTCGCTCTACAACTGACGCCGGTGTTGAGCTTTTAATCCAAATATTTGATACCTGGGAGGAATCACAGGATGCCCTAGGGGTATTTTGTGATTTATCCAAGGCTTTTGATTGTGTTTTACATGAAACTTTGGTCAGGAAGCTTAACCACTATGGAATTAGGGATGCTTCTTTGAGCCTTCTAATCTCATACTTGAGTAACAGGATTCAAAAGGTCGACATTAACGGTAAAAGATCTCCGGGATCAGTGGTTAAAATGGGAGTTCCGCAGGGTTCAATAATTGGTCCATTCTTGTTTTTGGTTTATATTAATGACTTACCTTACTTTGTAAAAGACAGTCATGAGATAGTATTGTTTGCTGATGATACTTCACTTTTATTCAAAGTGAAACGACGACACCCAAATTATGACGATGTGAATAATGCGGTCTCAAAGATTGTTCACTGGTTTAGTGTTAATAACTTGCTATTAAACGAGGGAAAAACCAAATGTGTAAGATTTGTATTGCCTTATGTTAAGCAAGTAATAACTAGTGTACAAATTAAAGATAAGAATGTGAATCCTGTGGACACCACTGTGTTTCTAGGCATCACGTTGGATGCCAAGCTTCAGTGGGGCCCACATTTAGCTAAATTGTCGAATAGACTTAGCTCTGCGGCTTATGCAGTAATGAAGATCCGTCAGTTAACTGACGTTGATACAGCTAGATTAGTTTATTTCAGTTACTTTCATAGTGTAATGTCGTACGCCATTTTACTGTGGGGAAATGCTGCCGACATTCAAACTATCTTTGTGCTGCAGAAGAGGGCTATTCGAGCAATATATAACCTACAGGCGGTGACTCTCTCAGAGAGAGATTTAAGGATATAAGTATAATGACAGTTGCATCACAATATATTTATGAAAATCTTGTGTATGTTCATAAAAATATTGAAATGTTTTCAAAAAACAGTGATATTCACAAATTAAATACTAGAAGTAAGAACAAATTAGCAGTGCCTTATACTAGGCTCCATAAAATAAATAATTCTTTTAAGGGTCTGTGTGTACGATTATACAACAAAGTACCAAATGATATTCAGAAATTAGATCTTGATAAATTTAAAATCAAAATCAAAGAAAAGCTTTATAAAAAAGCTTATTATAAAGTGTCGGATTATACAGAAGACAAAACAGCTTGGGTCTGAAATGCTCCAAGTACCTACTCCAACAGCTATTTCTAATTGCCTATAATTAATTTATATAGAGCACCATATTTAACTAAACTATTTACATTCAAATTTATATTTTGTATTTTGTGACCTGGTAACGACATATAATATATATATTTTTTGTAAATGTCGTTGCTTCTGTGCGCTGTGGTTTCTTGCGCCCGTTATTTGCCACAGTTAAAAAATGATGTCCTGAATGGGTGGTAGGTTAAAAAATATTTGGACGTCTCAAAGTACTTATTAATTGAGTTTATTGAATAAATATATTTTGACTATTGACTATTGATTAGACGGATGTTTGAAATTTTATTTGATGCAGTAAAGTATCACTATAAAGTATTTAATGACTGACGAATAACATAGTCATTAATAAAGAGTCATCGATACCGCTAATCGTTAATGTTTGTGTGTCGTCCTCAGTCATGTCATAATATATAGAAATTAAGCTACTTTTAAAAATATAAAGTGTTCAAAAGTCATTCCATTCAATTTATTGGCACAACATCATCATCATCCTCTTAACATCCCACTGCTGGGCAAGGACCTTTCCACATGGGCTACAACATATGGAGAGATTAGGCAAATAGACCCTCAAAGTATAGTTTCATTGAATCGAAGTACTGTCTAGTTATTATAGATAATACCAAAAGTTGTAATTAGTTGCCATAATTAGCAGAAGATTTATTTCAATATGCCTCTATTATTACGACATTGCAGCACAATATAATTCTAAGGCGGAAATGAATTAGAATTTCAGCGAATTATTATAACATCTCGAGTCTGGAAGTTGGAAGGGCAAATAAACATTTCGCACAAAAGCGAAAACCAAAGGCGTTTTCTCCCAGTTTTGTGATAATGAGTAGGTAAAATTGGTAAAATGTTTACTAGAAAAAAATCAACCAGTCTCAGGAAGCTCGAGTGGGATTCGAACCCACGACCTTTGGATTGCCGATCCACTGCTTAGAGCAGTGGACCTATATTTATATAGCATTGTGAATACAAAAAAAAAATTCGTTAATAAATATATTTATGATTTTGTGACTTTCGCTCGCTAATCGCTATGGCTGTGATTGCTCTGTCCAAAAAGACCAGAGAAATGATATTTTGCATTAATTGTACGTTATAAATCTATTTTAAGTAGTAGTACCGGACTGTAACAATGACAAACGATGAACTATGCATATAGCCTTTAATTTAAAACCTTTCCTTGGTTTCTTTGGGTACCTAACCTAAACCCATAAACAGATTTTGACGTATTTTACTTTGATGATATTATTATATTGGCATTTAGCTAACCACAACTGTAACCATTTCTTCTCTAAAATTTAATGGCAACTATTGTTGCAGATTGAAATCATGCCTCGAAATAAATTATCTATTGAAGGAAAACGTCTTATGAAGAAACTGGCTGAGCGTCGTAGAATGGCCAAGATAAAAAATTATCCAGATCTATACGCACAATGGTTTGTAAAGTCAAGAGAGAGTTACCAAAGGAAAAAAGCTCTAGGCACAGTACTACCAATGAGTAATTTGACTCCAAGCCAGCAAAAGGTTCGTAGGAAGAAAAGTAGGTAGAGTTCTCGACGATTTTATTTAAAGAAAAAAGTGGATAAGTTACCAGCAACTGATTAGCTCCCAATAAATGAAGAACCGATCTATATTTCTGAGAACAGTGATCTTCTTTCAAATGTTCCTCAATCATCTCCAACCTTAAGCACCAACAATGTAACAAAACATAGAGAGATACTGCAAACTGGAACACAAGATGTTGAAAATGAATTTAACATTATTAATCGTATAAAAGTGTATTCTCAGACAAGTTCCTGCCTTCCAGAACCTCTAGAGAATACGAAAATTTGTCTTATTTTGATTCACCCGCGGCACCGGTTAGTAGACTAAGAAGAATAACAAGATCTCAGCGGCTATCGCAAGATACTGAACGAACGAACGAACTAACATGCATTGGCAGTGCTTCCTCCAGCATCTGTCCCGGTAGTCCACAAAGCTCAATTAGTAACATATCACATACGTCTCAAAAAAGTCTAGATATATTCCCTAAACATAAAATATCGTCAGTTCCAAAAAAAACCTCTCCATGGAAAGGTTTTGAGATTGTTCTTACTAATGATGATCTATCTTGTTCTTTATAAACGTTAGTTTTCTTTAATTACTTTTTAAAAACTGATATTTAATGAGTCTAAGTCATTTTATAACTATAAAAGACTGTAGGTATTAATGGTTGATTTCTAAAGGTTTTTAATTTTGTCACATTTACCTAGAAGTGATTTTAAGTCCAAATAAATAAAACTAAGCCAAAAGTTGATTTTTATAATTATGTTAATTTGTTATTTTAGCAATTATTTCAAATAAAATATTCCGTATTTTTGATATGTATGACTGATAATATGCCTTGACCTTTTTCTAAAATAATACATTTCTCTTACTTATTATAATCTTATTACACGTACACTGAATGTGACTGAAAACGGCTAAATAAATAATATTTCATCGGTATTATTTTTTTTTGTTTCACTGATTCTAGTTTTATGATCGCTCTGGCACCAATTATGATTGCTCTAGTCGCGAAATTTTTTGAACTTAAATATTTCTATATCTGTTTGTGTAAATTGAAGGCCAATAGTAAAAATGTACTATTTGAATATTATTCTTTTTTAATGAGATACATAATTACCATTAAATATCAATCTTATATCAATCAATATCTGAAAAGCACCAGAGCGATCACACAAATACGCCCGTTTTGGAGATCGATCGTGGACTATGGTAGAGGTCTGCTTTTACTATCATCATTGCCTAGTCTCTGACTAACCCTTCGGGGATATCAGTCGTGATTATATGTATGTATGTATGTTTGTGAACACAAACTTGATTTTGGCAAACGTGCAATACCAATACCCATTAATAGTAAATAGAATTCACTAATACACCTTTGCTCAGTAGTGGGACCATAGGTATCATAGACTATTTACTTACGTACCTTATTTGGTACCCCGTGCAACACGAAATTATCCATTGAAATTTCACTTTCGTAATATTCCGGTCATGTTCCCAATGGTTATAATAAAATAGAAATGATTTTTGACAAAATAATGTCTCAAATAAGAATTTTTTAAAGGAGAAAAAAATTAAATACGATTTCCTGTATAAATTCTCGTGTAACGTTTTAGTGATAAATAGTAATGTTCACTATTTAACGCACACAGTTTTTTTTACCGGCGAAACGAGCTTAACAGCCGTCCCGTCGTGAATAAAAGCCGGGGTTGATACTAAATTCTACTTCGAATGAAATAAAATGTTTCATTGGAAAGTATCGATAGGTATATAGCTTATAAAGTACCTAGGTATATTATAGAGTAAGCGAGTAGTTTTGTTTTTGCCTGCTAGTTATTGAGAATATTAGGAAGCTAATTATTAGAAAGTAGTAAAATTAAGAAATATTTACAAAATGAGCTTGGGAAAAGTATTTTTATTTATTTATTTTTTAAATATTTACATTTTAACTTAAAATATGACACTAAACTTTTTTCTGTAGTCCTTCAAAATACTTCATTATTAAAAACCGTTTTGAAAAATAAAACATTTATTTTTAAATTGTTAATCACCTGAACTTGGTTTAGTACAACACTAAATCCCACTTAAAATACCATAAAACAACAAATACAAGTTCTCACTAGCCTTATTTTCAAAGGTCTTAACACTATTTGCAGTACAATACACCTAACAAGGTATCATTGTTGGCGGTACGGTTTAAATTTACGTGAGATTCATATTAGAAACCAAGTTATAATCAATGTATATGTAGACAGAGCACACACTGTACAGTGTGTGAAAAAGATAAGCCAAGAAAATAAGAAACAGTTTTAACCGCATAACACTATTTAATGAGGTGTAAACATCGCGTTAAAAAACAAGTAGCATTTTATCTTCTATCCTCAGGAGACATTTATAAAGTTCTGAAGGAGATGGTTGATTGTAATTTGATCATAACATAATATTATACTGACGCTATTTGACTTCAACAATTTTCAAAGGAGATTGACCATTTTGAACCATAGCATGGGATACTTTTATTTCTTTCCTTACATGAGAGAGAAAAAAAGCATTCACGGGGTTATATTGTAGGTACCTTAAAAACTTATCTTACGGCTTTTTGGTGCTGTAACTTTTGATATATTTTTTTAACGTTGTCGTTTACGTTATTTAATATTATTATCTTACTTAGTGCCTTCGCACACGGCGTAATAAGACGTTTGTTATTATTTTTTGTTAATGTAAAACCTATACAACAGATTTTTTTTTCTCAATACTCCTCAGATAGATTCTGAAGTGCTTTGGGTTACATACTAGTATTAGTCTAAGGAACATAATGCACTATGATTCAGTGTTGGGCAGCACTCTTGGTTCAACGTCCATACAAACATGGTCAATCTCCTTTGAAGGATGTTTGTGAGGATTGTAGTATATGGGAAGTGGTGGTCTCTGCCTACCTAAGTGTGAATTTCTAAGTGATCAGAAATTAAATGTTTTGTTTAAGGGAATCCTGCACGAAATTGTGGAAATGTACGTATTTTTAAGTTACTTGTATGTGCTGAATTAGTTAAATACTTAAGTAAAATTTTAAACACTGAAAAAAGACGACAACCTCAGGCGGGAATCGAACCACGCACTTTCCGCATTCCGGGCGGCTGACTTAACCACTTGGCTAGTGTCGAGGTCTGGCTTTCAACCGTCGAAATTTGTCAGTGCTTGGTGCTTATTAGTTAAATACATTAAAAGCACTTACGTAACTTAGCCTGATCATTGCACAAAGTCGTGGCCTTGTTGAAATTTGAACAAATTCTTTAAACAATAACAAACAATACATAAATATAATTACTCCTAAAAACATTTTTTTCGTCAACTTTCTTAATTTTACGTATGAAACAATAATTCTTACATGAAATTATTTGTATTGATATTCCGCAGGTCACCCCCATCTTAAAAAAGTACATTTTAATTTTTAACACAGGCGCGTGATGGTTTTGTACATTTCGCAGAATAAAAACATTGCTCTAACCAAATTACTAGATCTGAAACTTCAAAGCAGAATTGTTTTAATGTTAAATATTATTAAGATTGCTTTTGCTTTGAAGTTCATTATGAGACTTATGTCAGTTTTTGCGATCGCGGGGAGATTATATAAGGGACGATAAGGCTGAAGGTGGAAGCGTATCACCCTGGAATATGTACTAAGGCAGTTGCTATCTTATCGCAATATTGTCTACACTACACCAATACTACTTACGTTGTTTTTATGGCAACAGACTTTGAAAAGATGGTGGCTATTAGGCAAAACCACAGATAGATTTATTAGTTTTCTTCCTTTGGCCCTTGTTGTTGTCCCCCATATCTCGCGAATATTGCCATTTTAAGTACACTCCCCGTTACAATTCACACTTAGTTCTTTCTTCTAAACACAATTCAAAACTTATTTAATTTATCATTTATATATACGTTGCAAAATCTTTCACAATTTGGGTGTGGCAGGCAGGAAGTGATGTGTTTTTGTACATACCAATTTTTTTTTCTTTACCTATCGGTTTATTTCGCTTCTATAGGTATGTTTATTATAAATTATATTACAGTCACTTATAATTATAGCTGCTACTTTTTTTCTTTTGTTGTTTATACTTTTGTTATTCTTTTTTCTTGGTAATTTTTTATATTGTAATGCATGCTCTGACCTACATTAATATTTTAATGTCGGTCAGTGAATGCGACGTGCACTCTTAAGGTGCGGCCAGAATACCAGTGCTGCTGCAGCGGCTCTCGGGCTGCCGCAGCACATGCTGAGGCACGCACCTCGTTGACCAAACTACGTAGAATCCGTTGTGCACAGCACGTTACTTACCTATATACCATTGTGTTTTTTTATTTATACTTAATTAAGATTTAACTTTTTTGTGTTATTGTTTATTGTGCTGTGTTATTTTTATTTTTAAACTTGTTTTTGGTCAATAAAATTTTTATCTATCTATCTAGTTTCGTGCTTAAATCGTCAACTCATCTTATCTATCTTATCTTATATATGCCAGGAAGGCAACTTGAAATGGAGACAAATACTTAAACCCGCTACCGTACCCCCGCTAAAGGTTAGACCGGTGGCGATCAAACCCTTAGAAAACAAATGTTTGTATGCCACAGCTATACAGCATTGCACCATGAACGTCTCATGATTTATGAGGACCATACATTATAAGGTCATCTAAGGCGAAACGAAAGGTTAACCATTTTGTTATAACGTTGGTAGCAATGTAAAGTTGGATGTATAGTTACAGGCCTTCGTAAGCATGCGTTAATTACTGTTTATTAATAGTGTAGAGTTATCTTCAGCAAACTCATCCGTTACATTGTGTTTATTGTTTGATAGATTAACACGTACATGTTCCTGCCACTTTAGATATTTCCTTAATTTTACTTACCATCGTCCTATCCTGAAAAAAAGTCGCAGAATAAGTAAAGATTTAACGTAGCTTTAATTAGAAAGAAAAACAGTTGTTAATACGGCAAAACTTGGTGTACTATCGGCTTATTGATTTAGGCTTTTTCGAACGTCTATCTAGTTAGTTTAAGGATTGACTAAAGGTTTGTCACTACTGTTGGAAGCATATTCCAGACATCAATCACTCAGCTGCTAAAATAGTGTTTGAACGGTTTGTTGTCTAATTCAGCCTTTAACAATTCATGATGGATTGCATATGGCAAATTACGGATGGTTTATTTTAACAATATAATAAAATAGTAATATCACAACAAAAGTGGAATTTAAGTGCAATAAAACTTCACGTTTATGTGTTCTACAACTGAGTCATGATCTGTCTAGATTTTGTAAAATATAAGATTGACTTAACTTTATTTTTAACTTTATTTAGTCACAAATAAAATTGATTATTAGTGAAAATTAAGTAGGGATGTTAATATTTGTAAAAAGCGTTTCATTATTAATATGTAGTGTTCGCGTAAACTTTACAAAACTAATTAATTGTCGCTTTCAAAGTAGGTATCTACCTATATGCATGATTTTAATTTTACTAAACAGTCTATTATCTTGTCATTACGATCAAAGGTTGCGTATGACACCAAGTTCAACATGCCGGATGTCCGGACCCGTCGCGTGCAACCCGAAACTGACATACGTTTCTAATTTGTAAACGTTCTGTAGTGAGAACTTGCTAAAGACAATCTAAGGCTCGTATTCTAAATACAAACTCAAAATCAAATCCACGCTTGAATACAGTTAGAAAGGGATGGCGATATATGCGATGAATGCACCATCCTCTTCTAACTGTACTCAAGCAGAGAATTGAGTATGAGTTTGGTTTTAGAATACGAGCCTTAGGGTGGATTCGAACAAACTGGAATAAGATAAGATAATTGTTTATTTGCACTTTGACATGGTATAAAGATGTTACATTATAAAATACATAGATCACATATCAAGCTCATTTTATAATAGCATGCAAACATTAAGTCATTTCAGTAATACTCTAATATTTTCAATAATTAAAATCCATTAAACAATAACATTATGCAAGTAAATCATTTTAAATTATATAGTAAATATATAAATATATAGTAATTATTTCCATCCAGACCTGAGCACGTATCCGATCTGGTAAATTACGTTCGCCTAAGTCTTTCCCTTCCAACTGTCACATTTACTCTCGCCTCATGCACTGTTTTGTAAGTATTTTTTCATGTATCCTCTCTACATCTCTAGGAAACCATATAAATAAGCATTCATAAATATGAATAATTTTTTGTTAGAAAACCTGCGCACAAGCTACGCCGCACGTCGCCAAGACCTGTATGAACTATACAAATTGTGTTTTTAAACATTAAATGTGCCCTATTTTTCAACACTTTGTTAGTAAATATTCCATCGAGCAATGGAGCGCAGCATCTTGGAGGTGAAACGAACTGACAGATTGCGTAATAGTACCTTGTGCTACAACGGGCTAAACGGACGTAGGCTACAAAGCTGCTAAGCTCAAATAGGATTGAGCTGGTCACTTAGCCGCATGCATCATGCCAGCTGCGCAAGTGTGACTACACAATGGCTCCCTGGAGATAGACGACGCCGCCGCCGAGGTCATCCCAGAAAGAGGTGGCGTGACGATTTAGGGTGGATTCGACCAAACTGGAAAAAGGACTTTATACCTAGTTAAACGCCGAATTTGTATAGACTAATCTTAGAGTAAATCTTATTCCAGTTTGGTCGAATCCAGCCTTAGACGCACACTATACTGACTGGTGTGATGTGGCTCAGGATAGAGATAGATGTGTAGATGAAAGATAGAGATAGGTGGCTCAGGATAGACTTTTTCTAAACACGGTGATGTACACAATTTCAATAAGTACTAGAAGTAAGTCAAAACTAGTAATGCCACAGTTTAGGTTTCAAAAGGTTCTCGGCTCTTTCTTGGGGCAAGGTATACAATACTAAAATAAATTACCAAGTACTGTACTAGATTTACCTTTAGATAAGTTTAAGAATCATGTAAAATCTTGTTTACTTAGGAAAGGTTATTGTACAGTCATGGTATATTTAAAAGACAAAACAGCCTGGTTATAAGTAATATTATCTTCACATTATTTTTTCTTAATCCATTATCTTTCTAACTGGTTGTATAATTTGGTAACGACATATTGTTTTGTAAATGTCGTTACTTCTATATTATTTTAGAGCTGTGGAGTTTCTTGCGCCCGTTCTTCTCCACAGCTAAAAGACGTACTGAATGGGTGGAGTGGGTGGGTGGGTGCCCATCCATTCATATAGAAAAGTAAATTTAAGTTGAGACTATTCAAAATGCTTAATTAAAGAAATTTTGATTTTGATTTTTATGGTAGGACTTTGGGGAGGCCTTTGCCCACCAGCGGGATATAGGCTAGAAAAAATAAAATAAGTATATAATAGCAGAACAGTAATGGGCTATGTGTATTGCCTATTTTATGTGCAGGTAAGACAAGCTAAACCTTTATTTCACCTGATAAGTAAAGAAAGGGAATTCAAGTGCTCTTGATCCTTACCCTTTTTTAGGCCGAACAGTTTGAACATTTATTAGGTTTTCAATCTTATCACATTAACATAATGTTCAAAATGTGTTGTGAATATACGTCCCACTTCCTGTAAAAGGGTTCACTGAATCTTGCCTTGATGTAATGAAACATAACAATGCTATTTACATAATGACGGCAGACGAAAATAAGATGGTCTTAGCTCACCAGATGATTTATTGTTTTTTGAGGTTTACGCGAGCACTACACATTAAAATGAAACACTTTTTTCGGATATAACTCGCGTTTATTACATTTTAAGGTTTTGATTTTAGTACTGACGTTTCGAACCTTTTACCGGGTCCGTGATCACAGGGAGACCTGTCTCCCTGAAAAAAGTGTTTAATTTCAATCAACAGATGATTTATTTATTTTTGAATTAAAGTTTATCATTCAGTAAATATTTAATTTAGCATTCCCAATGCATTTTTTACATTAAGAACTACACTTAAGTTGATTAACTAATAATTCTCATACTCTATAATTCGTTTTCCATTATACATACAGACGGATTATGTTAAACCTAAATATATTTTAATTTAGCACTACGGATAAACCTACAGCCATTTTCACTAAACTGCGGTTGATAAGATTAAATGTGGTTAATTACGTCCCAGTGATACTGATAAAATTAGATGACGTGACAAAATAATGCACTAACTGATAAAGCCTTTTAATTTTACGAAAGTGCCGCTATCCACTAAAGAGCTTCTGTATTCGTGGTACATTGACATCAAAACTATGTACATACACAATTATTTGACAGTTTTAGGGTCTTATTCCCAAACAGAAATAAGTGGGTGTTACTTTTTTTTTAAATTGACCCACGACCAACCAATAAAATTCTTCGTCTTTTATAACGTTTACAAATCTAACTTGTACATTTCGTGTTTTCAACGTTCTTTATTTACCATTACATAATTGCTACTTCCTAATACCTTATGAAATTATAATGGTCGTATTAGTTTTTATAAACGCATATTTTTTTAAAGAAGAATTTTTTATACTACTACTTTTCCGATATAAATTATTGATATCATGTGTACATTTGGTTTGGAGAGAAAATACTTTTAATACAGAACATTTATTTTCGCCAATTAAACTTTCCATTAATTTTAATTAGTCAAAGTCGCTTGTCTCAGTTGGAAAAATATTATAAAATTCATCAAAGTTAGTGATGAATCAATTAGTTGCCTTTACGAAGTATTAAAATAATGAAAATTGACTAAGATTTATGAATTTTCATAGAATATTACGAAACGGTTATTAAAACCTAAGCGATCTTTAAAATCAAAAAACATGCATCTTCACAAAGATATTTCACGATTACTTCATCCACTACTTTTCTGATATTTACTAAAAACTTTTCAATCTAACTACGAAATAGAAATAGAATTACCTGCGTGACTATTTTATTTTTAACTAGAGGCCCTCCCGCGAGTCGACTTCGTCTGCGTAAACACCACTTTTAGAAAATTCAAAAAAATCTTTCATACAAACCTTGTCCTGACAATTACAATCATCATCATCATCATCATCAGCCTATACTCGTCCACTGCTGGACATAGGCCTCTTCAAGAACACGCCACTGAGCACGATCCGCGGCCACTCTCATCCAGCTCTTGCCAGCCACCTTGCAAAGATCGTCGCTCCACCTTGTCTGAGGGCGTCCTACGCTACGCTTGCCGATACGCGGTCTCCACTCCAGAACTCGTCTACCCCAACGGTCATCGGTTCTGCGACTGATATGGCCGGCCCACTGCCACTTCAGCTTGCTAATACGGTGGGCTATGTCGATCACCTTGGTTCTCTGCCGGATCACCTCGTTTCGAATCCGATCCCTCAGAGAAACACCGAGCATAGCCCTTTCCATAGCCCGCTGAGCGACTTTAAACTTGTGAACCTGCCCTACCGTCAGTGTCCACGTTCCGGCTCCGTATGTCATGAAGGGTAGGACGCACTGATTGAAGACTTTCGTCTTTAGACATTGCGGAATTGGCGACGTAAAGACCCGACGTAGTTTCCCATATGCAGTCCAGCCCAGCCGTATCCTTCTGTTGGACTCTTTCTCGAAGTTGTTTCTACCCATCTGTAAAATTTGATCGAGATAGACGTATTCTTTAACAACTTCGAGAGCACTGCCATGTATTGCAATCGGTTCCGGGACGACACGTTCGTTGAACATAACCTTGGTTTTGTCCAGGTTCATCCGCAGACCGATGCGTCGAGAAGAATCAGCTAGGCCGTTCAGCATGTGTTGTAGCTCCTGCAACGTTTCGGCCATGATGACGATGTCGTCTGCAAATCGCAAGTGTGAGATGTATTCGCCGTTGATGTTGATGCCACGTCCTTTCCAGTCCAGCGTTTTAAACATATCCTGTAAGGCATTTGTGAATAGTTTTGGGGATATCACATCCCCCTGTCTCACACCTCGATGTAAGTGGATATGTTTTGTCTGCTGGTTCTGTACTTGGACGGCTATGGTGGCGGCATTGTAGAGACACCCAACACTTGGATATATCGCCAATCGACTTGGCATCGCTGCAGGGATTTAAGAACAGCCCAGGTCTCGATAGAGTCAAATGCCTTCTCATACATAGTCCACAAATGCAAGGCACAGGGGCCGATTATACTCTTCGGCCTTCTGTATAATCTGCCGCACTGTCAAAATGTGGTCTGTGGTGCCGTATCCTCCTCGAAACCCGGCCTGCTGACAATTACAGACACTACAAAAAATAATTAGCCAAATAGGTGCAGCCGTTCTGAAGTGATGCGTGTACAAACATTTTGGCAATTGATTTTTATTAATATATTAGGTTGGGGAAAAAATCTTTTCCCATAATATAGTATATCATCATCATCATCAGCCTATAAACGTCCCACTGCTGGGCACAGGCCTCCCACGTGAAATAGCACGTAGGGATATTGAGCCATAACCCACCACGCTGGCCCAATGCGGGTTGGTGGGTTGTATGTATGAACTTGTAATAAAATCTCTTTGGCTATATTATTTGTACCTGGCTGGTTTTGGTATACTCATTAAAAGTTTAAATTTTAAAGAAGATTATTTCAAATTCAAATTAGGATTATGTGTGATTTTTATTTGTTTTTCTTACTGTCAAGATGAGTGAATCTAATAAAGAAATTCGATACATTTTAAAAATTTATTACAAAAAATGTAGCCGCGAAAAGATTTGCGATTTTTATGGACCTAGTGCAGTGTCTGTGAGAGTAGCACAAATTTGGTTTAAGCGTTTTCAATCCGAAAATTTTGATGTCAAAGATGCACGTCGCTCTGGTCGCCCTACGGATAAAATGGATGCCAATTTTGAAAAAGTGGAGCAAGATCGGCATATCAGTAGTTACAACGTAGCTGAAGAACTGGGAATTGACTTAGATTAAAACAAAAAGGGAAGATACGGCATTAGCGTCTCGTGAGTGAGCCGCCAAAATTAGGCCTAAAGGCACAATTTCACTTCAGTCGCAATTTGCCGAGCGTACAGGCTACATCGTACTATTGCGGACATTCTGCTGTGATAAAAAGAGAAAGACGCTACTCCGCAGGGCGTCGGAATCGGTCGTACGTACTCGTCTGTTGCGAAGCGACCGAGATGTCAACGCGCTACTCGCTGACTCCCTCGCGCTGACGTTGAAACTTACTGCTCTGTCTCGCTCGCTCGATTTACACTTTTATAGGTGTGCGTGAGTGAGTGTTTGCATATGTAGTTGAGTAGGACTATATTTTGATTGATTAAAAGTAGTAGCATGCCGTATCTTCCCTTTTTGTTTTAATCTAAGGGAATTGACCACAAAACAATTTTGGCGTATTTGAAAAAAACTGGGTACACAATAAAGCTCGATATTTGGGTACCTCGCGAGCTCAATGAAAGAAACAAAATGAACCGTGTAGGTACTCATTTGTGATTCTTTATTACGACGTAATGAAACCGAACCATTTTTGAAGAAGCTGATAACTTGTGATGAAAAGTGGATCACGTACGACAAGAACGTGCGAAAAAGGTAGTGGTCAAAGGCCGGTCAGGTCAGGCTTCACAGAATGTGGCGAAACACGGGTTAACTCGCAACAAGGTGATGCTGTGTGTGTAGTGGGATTGGAAGATCATTGTTCATTATGAGCTGTTACCATCAGGCAGGACCATCGATTCTGAACTCTACTGCGAACAACTAATGAGATTAATGGAAAAAGTTGATAGAAAGCAACCGGAAAAATCAAAAGAAGGGATGTGGTTTTTCATCATGATAACGCTAGACCTCACACATCTTTAGCCACTCAGCAAAAATTAACAGAGTTTGGCTGGGAGGTGTTAATGCATCCGCCGTTTAGTCCTGACCTTGCATCTTCAGATTTCCACCTGTTTCGATCTCTTCAGAAGTCTTTAGGCAGTGTCAGGTTAACATCACGAGAGGACTGCCAAAACCACTTGTCGCGGTATTTTGATCAGAAGCCCCAACATTTCTATAGCAATGGAATCATGTCCCTACCTACAAGATGGCAAAAAGTTATCGAACAAAATGGCATCTACATACTTTAGTTAAATGTAAGTAAATAAACTATATTAAAAAAAGAAAAGAATTTTCTTAAAAAATGCGAAGAAACTTTTTCCCCAACCTATTAGATTATTAAAAATCTCTAAAATGCTTAGAGTAGGTTTTTAAGCAAAATATACTTAATAAATGTTTTTCTTTCTTTCTTTATTTACAATGACCAAAGCACTGGTTTAAAATAGAAAACGGCCAAGCACTAAGTAGTCGTTAATGTTAGTTGATGTCTCTGGGTGCGGCAGTAAATACTTAAAAAGAACTTCCCATTATACTTTTAATTATCTGTACTACATCAATTTTTTAAACAACTGGCCAGTAATATGTTATCATTGCTAATTCATAGGTTTTTACACTGATACATATGTTAAAACTAATTTAGTAGTCAGTCCAAATGTTGAAAAATAGCTTTCACACTACCTTAACACTAATTACGATCTGTCACACTATTCAGAATACAAAGAAGAAGCGAGATTAAATGAGAAATTCTAAGCAACACAAATCCTTCTTCAAAGAAAAGCATGATTAAATTCCTAAATGCAGCAATGCAAAATACAGCGAATATGAAGCGAGGTTAACCGTAATATGACCGAGCGTATCGAGAATTCAATATACACTTTGAAAATACTCAAATACGAGTTCCCTCCTTCCTGAACCATGGGACCTCTAAACGAGGTGTAAAGTAGCATCTTCAGGTCGGCAAGGTGGCAACAGCTACTATAGAACAGCTTCGTTTCGGATCAGGTGAAGGAAAGCAAATTTTTACTCTTTTATAAAAAAAATACCAAGAAACGATCAAACTACACAATGAGGATAGGCTTATAAGGTACTTGAACAACTCTCGCCTTATTCAAATTTCAGAACGGGGAAGCCCTTGACCTTCGTTTCATCTGGTGGTTGGTAAGTGACGATATAGAAATAATAATATTATTTAAGATCAAAGATGGAAACGCACTTCACCCGAATTCTTACTATTGAGGACCATTTGACCCTGCCTACTTTTTAAAAAACAACCAAAAAAATTCAAGTTATTTTAGCCAATCCTGATTTAGTTTATATATTTTATAAGTAGTACTTTGTTTATTGTTATGTAATTACTATGCAAAGGGGACATTATTTTACAGGCAGAAAATATAACTCAATAATATTTTAAAAATTATCTATAGTTTTATTATCTTATATACAAAAAAAATAGGTTCCTAGAGCCATCCTCCAAGCGTCCAAAACATCTCGACGGCAACTACCTACAGCAAAGTATAAAGTCAGGCAATATAATTTAACCCCCTTACGTGGGAAAAGGGTTGCACTTGACTCCAAAGCCATTGTTCTCAAAACTTCACCGTTCATACATTGTTTCCACTTCGACTCCAAAATGATTTTACGCATTTAATTTTCATGTAGAAATATGTACGTACTACTATTCCACTTGACTCCAAAATAATTTTGGTAGAGTCAACAAATCTATTCAAAATTTATTGTTATAATTTATTAGAACTGGTTTGGTTTACTGAATACTGAGAATTCACGTGCTGACTGTAAATCTTGGAGTCAAAGTAGAATGATTAAAATATAAATAAAATATTCACCAAAAAGTGTTTTAGAGTTAAAGTGAAAAGTTTTTTGGAGTTAAGTATGGAATAACCCGTGGGAAAAAGCATGGGTATCGTAATTTTAAGTAATAACCATATTCAGCGACTTAACCTGTTTAAGGATTACCTGGAAATTCCTTTATGCAAAATTTACGTGAGTTATTGTTATGGCACTAATTAACGAATAAACGTAATGGCAGATTCGTTATTTTAATGACTACATTCGGCCCAGTTAAATGAAATCTGAATAATGTTAAATATTCTCTTTGTTTGCATAGAAAATAATTTCATATTGAAGCTATTTTCCTTATATTATAATATTGGATTAGATTAAAATTAAACTTATAATGTACACAAGTAAATTCATACCATTGTGTGTTCAACTCAAAGAGTATTTATGAAAAACAAAGACAATTGAGGAGGCTAGGATCAAAACCACAACATATCCACTTTTAACACTTTGGTTATTTATTTTTTATTTTAAAGTTTAAAATGTACCCCTTAGGAAAGTCAGTTAATTCAAAACAGCACGTTTTCCATAGTAAAACGATGTTTAAATGGCAAAGTTTTGTTCAAAACCTGAATATATTTTTGAAGTTGATTCAAAACCACAGCTTATCCTACAAATATGTTACTATGAAACATTTTGCACATTTTGCACCACACATATCCTGTAATTTTTTGAATCTGAAAATATAACAAGTTTTGGCTGAACGTCCTGCAGCCTTTTGCTTTAAACTCTTGCCATGTAGGTACACACGGCGTCAGATCAACCTACCCAAAACTGTCAAATTACTACAATCAATTTTGAACTTTATTGTTTGGTCCTAAGGATCAATATTCATTGGAGAAATTTGACAGTTTAGGGTAGGTTGATCTGACGCCGTGTGTACACGGCTCAGAACAATATGTTTTAGTTATTGTTCTGAGGTACACGTGCAACATTTTTTTGACATTTGACGTTATCCGGTTGTCACTTTCTTACACCTAATATCCAGCATGGGATTGATACTGAATCTCAACATAGCACCCTGATTAAATTTGTCTTCACAAAACCGCACTTATCCAAAATATATCGTCAGACTAATAGACAGCGACGCAAGTTATCAAAATAGCAAAAACGGTTTCCAATGACCAATTTACCTCAAGTTATCATGGCATACTTAAAAATAATGCTAAAGTATGTGTTCATAATTTATTAGGTTTTTTTTAAATTTCTGCCTTACTGTTAAAAGTGAATATGTTGTGGTTTTGATCCTAGCCTCCTCAATTTAACACGAATTTTTTACTATACTACATACACAATTTGAAATTTATTTATTAAAAGAAATATTGGATATTTACCTACTTCCACTTGCCTGATAAGATATATAAGGCACCCGCAGAAAATCTACGTCGCAACTTACCACTTAACTGTTCTGTGCTACTAACTATACCTTTACTTTATTCTATGTAAAATCAGTCAAACCAAACGAAAACCTACTAAATAATTCAGGACAGTCAACAGATCCAAATCAAAGACAATCTTCATAAGATAACAAATCTCACTGATAGTAGGTATATATATTAGGTTTAATTTAAAACTTCTGAATTGTACAAGAAAATTTAAACAATTTCCATCTCAATGTTGACTAAAAACATAAGCATCAAGCACTGACAAATTTCGACGGTAGAAAACCAGACCTCGGTAGCCAAGTGGGTTAAGGTAGCCACCCGGAATGCGGAAGGCGGTTGGTTCGATTCCCGCCTGAGGTTGTCGTCTTTTTTCAGTGTTTAAAAATTTTACTTAAGTATATTTTAAGCTTTAATAAAACGCTAAAATACAGGTTTGATACATCGTGTGCCAAATCGAATGGGGTGATTGGAGGGGTATTTGGCTACCTCTTCAGCCCCCATAAAAAAATCTTGGTCCAACTGAATTATTTATGCTGATTTTAAATTTTTTTGGGTGAAAATTTATAAAAGTCTACATTTAAATTTTAATACAAAAAATATATTATACATGTCTACCTTCATTTTTTTTTTAAATCTTTATTTTGTAACGTTGTACGCTTCTATCGATACCAAAATTACTAACCAGCAACGTCTAGTTATTTTTTACAGCCCCACAAAGTTTTTTAAGTGAAAAAAATAAACTTGAACGTCAACTTTCGATCTCAATTAAAAAAAAACTAAAAGTGATCTAGTTCTTCCAATTTTTTTAAAACATCTCTGTCCCCTTTCTAATGGTGTGCAATATGCCATGAAAATTAATTAGTAACATCACATATTTGCAAATTTTCTGTACTTAGTCACAATTTTCTAATATTCAACCGGTGAAATAAAAACATGGTTTTGCGTTAATAACACTCACAAGGCAGATTACATTTTCTGTCTCTTTCATAATGTGAATAGTAAACCGCCCGTTGTATGTTTGAAACAGGTAAAATTTGTTTAGTGTAGACTTTTATAAATTTTCACCCAAAAAATTTAAAATCAGCATAAAATTTTAGTTGGACTAAGATTTTTTTATGGGGGCTAAAGAGGTAGCCAAAGACCCCTCCAATCACCCCATTCGATTTGGCACACGATGCACCAACACCCTGCATATAAAAAACATTAATTTCCCTCTCTCTTTTGATTTTAATTTATGTAAGTATTTGCTACACGATGTTTTCAATTAATATTTATCAGCGAAGTGTCAATATTAATTGATGTCTCTTTGGTGAAAATCCTCAAAGGCAATTTGTACTGCCTTTGCGTTGCTATTGAATATTTCCGGCCATTTGACCAAATTCTGAATAAGTAGAAGACAGCTGGTTGGCGATCGGTATATTAATTATATTATGGCGAAGGGTCGGTCAACTAGGGTAACCATTGTAAGCTCACTACGAAACGAAGAGTATGTATAGAAAACGCATACAAACATCCATGGAGTTAATAATTAAGTACTAAGATAAGTTCCTTGGTACAAAATTTCAAGCACACACTAAGTCACGGGCAAGTGCCTCTGCTTTCAGCCCTAACCTATCAGGAAACGCCTGTAAAAAAATCAGTTCTCACCAAATTACAAGATACCTAGATGTAGGTACATAATATTTTTTGACGTTATTAAAATAATTATGTCTGCAACTTTTTTTTGCGAAAAAAGTATTTTCCGAAACTTTACCGTACCTACATTTTAATGAGTTATCAAAAAATTTAAAGTAGGTGTACCTACAGCTGATTTCTTTCCGGGCGGATCCTGAAAGGTCCCTTGGTGAACTATTTAAAAAAAAATTAAATGCATCAGGCTTGGACCACCCTGTATATGGTAAGAAGCTCTGATGTATGACACTGCAGCACCATCAAACATTGACCGACACTTTCCTAGAGGTAATTTTTCATGTATTGATTGTCTAGGTGCTGAGTCAGGATCCAGCCGAAAGGATGAGCGCTTACCAATGTCGAAGAGAATCATTTTTTATCGCAACGTAGGTACTATGCGTTTCTATTCCGTGTCTGTTAAGCTAAGCAACGTTAAGCTTTGGTCTTTTGATCGTAACGCACAACGCTGCGGTATGCGGCTCAAACGCAGCGTCAAGACGCTGCGTTTACAGACTCTGCGGAGAAGTTGTCAGTTGATTTTGCTGCAGCTACCAAAGTAGACGACAAAGAAGTAGGCCGAGAAACATGTTTTTACAACGGAGGGGTGAAGGTTGTTTGGAAACTTTAATAAAAATTAATTTAATTGATTGTGAAGAAAATTTCATTCAAATTCTGTTAAATTATCTTCAAACAAATTATTGTCAACCCGCTACGCACACCGCAGCGAATAAACGAGAACGACGCCGCGCAGTGCGGAATACCCGCTCTCCAGCTCACCGCGCTTGCCCTTCGCTGCTGACGCATACTGCGACGGAACAAGCGATCATACTAGACGTTTTTCATACAATTATGTGTCGGGTACCGCATGCCGCATACCGCAGCGTTGCGCGTTACGATCAAGAGACTAAAGCTTATCCCTGCGGCGCCGACGCCGTAAGACTGATAACCATCATACTGTACAGACTATTAGTACTCGTACCAAAAAATTTGGCAAGTCGTTCCTCTGTTAGACCATTCGGCTTTGGAATTCTTTGCCGGCGCATGTGTTTCCCAGCTCCTTTCCCGGGTCTTTTAGGCGGGGCGTGAAACGGCATTTATGCAGGCCGTCATGAATGGGTGCGCTCGTTATCGTGCTTATTCCACGGTGGGGAGCGCTCTCATTATTTTGGACTGCATCGGCTGCTTACCATCAGGCAGGATGCAGTTACTATGACGAGTCATAATAGGAAAAAAACTTACGACTTTTCGACTCTCACACCAATTAAGCTTATTTTCTATCTAGCTCAAGTTAAGCTTCTTTTGAAACTCGTTTAATTGGTTAGATAATGGATAAACATACATAGAACACATCCAGATCCAAAATCAATTTCGAAAAACAGTTATTTTAAATTGAGTACGAGTACATAGATTAATAATTAAAATAAACAAGTG
The DNA here is from genome assembly GCA_963921215.1 of Scoparia ambigualis. Lineage (NCBI taxonomy): Eukaryota > Metazoa > Arthropoda > Insecta > Lepidoptera > Crambidae > Scoparia > Scoparia ambigualis. The sequence goes on from OY992506.1 coordinate 23,230,981, forward strand.
CTACAGAACGCCAACTTTATAGGTTGACGTCTAATTCAATTCATATTCCTTAATTTTTAACATCTTCCACATTATTAAGTTTTAATTTAAAATACCAATTTTTGTCGAACAACTTATTGAAACCGTGGACATATTTATTTCTCTTATAATCTTTTTATTTTTATTATAGTCTCATTCTTATATTTTGTAATTCAGTGACTGACAAAAAATATAATAATATACAAATAGTATATATAGCATTATACAAACCGTAAGTTTCCCTGTTTAATCATTAAAATCGTACTGCTATAAATTATACACACAACTGAAATGTTAAATTAAATTATAGCGTTCCTTTCCACAAGAACTAGACCAAAAACGTTCACTAAAATGTTATCTCTCAGGATGTCTGTGTGTTTGAACTTAGTATCGTGCAAAATAATGTTTGTTAATGACTCTAAAGGCTTTCGTAGTTGTAAATGTGACATTGTGATGAAATATTAACGAGATAGAAGAGAATGGTTGATAAAAATTATGTCACTTTCATGATCTGTTTACAATGTGAAACAGAATGCACTAATTGTTATTGTGATAATTTTGTTTGTGTCTTTAGTACCTACTTATGAGAGATACAAATACAACTTTATTAGGTAGGTACGTTTTACAGCACACACATAGGGCGTAAGTAGTAAGTTTTTAACTATGAATGAATGCCCGCTGCCTTAAAGGTTAAAGGTAGACAATCAAATAGTTTGATAGATGAAACCACGAAGCAACTCTATATTTGCTCCATAGTTGAAACGGATACGCAAGCTTGACTACCGCCATCCCAGTACTAACATGAGAGCTATTATTAATACGCTAATAAGCTTATCTTATCATCTAAAAACAGATGATAAATGAAGTTTACACGTAGTCGTGAGAGCAATGGTTCTACGAGAGAATTTCAACAGAATATCAGTGGCCGCAGCCTCATATTGCACGGCGCCATTATGTGGTTTGATCTTTTTGTTATCGGCCAGCCACTCGCACAATTACAGCAAGTGGACCGGCAGGGCACGCTATACTTAGGCTACATACAATATTGACAAGGCAGTTTTGTTTCCGTAATTCACCTGACTCAACATTATTTCTCATAATACGACGCAGGGCACCAATGTTTTGCAAATGTTGAGTCGAAATTAATTTGGAACACATGCCTAATTGTTCTATTACTTACATATTTTGCTTTTTTTGTACAAGCTATTAAGAAATCACATTTACAATAAAATATATTCATTGTTTTGTATATTATACGTTTCGTATGTATATTATACTTATCATACGTTATTACTAAATTATTTTAAGTTATGGTGTTGATGCTTGGTAATAGCTATTGTAGCTAATACATGTTTAGGTTATTTTTCTTCAGACGTATGTCATAAGTGGACGAAGTCGAAAGGTTTTTTCTGTGGCTAGCAGATAAAGAAAACAGAACGAATTTCTTTCTCATCCCTTTTCTATTTATGTACCAGACAGTTGCAAAACACGGCTGGTTATTAGGTTCGTCTATTGGTATTATTTCATACATATACAAACACTCACAAGACTATTCTTCCCTAAGGGTTAGTCAGACTCTATGCAATGAGGACCGCAAGATCTCTTCCATAGTCCATGTTTTACCAAATAAGGACTGCACATGTGCTCAGAATGAGCTCATCGCCGCACTATGATGTTCAATTTATGAGCAGTCTTTCGTCCGTTAGTAGTTTTTACGACAACCATGGAAAGAGATGTGTTTTTTGGTTCTTTTAATGAACCGCCACCTCACAGCTCATATCCTTTCACTCGCAATATTATTTCAGTTCGTTTGAAATACCTAATAATAAAGTGGTTAAAATAAGGTGATTAACTTCAAAAAAAAACAAACGAAATTCAAAATAGATACGAGTGCAGTTCAGCCGCCAGGCATTTGAATGTTATCCTGATATAATATAGTTTTTGCTCGCCTCAATTCTGTTGAGCTTTTTCTATGAACATTGAACATCAAAATTGATCACTTTGAGATTTTGCGATAAGAATCTGGTCACTTTTACCCGTCACACACATATTTATACGGAATTAAACGCGAAACTACTTACTTAGTAAAGGCATACGCATACCTTTTATATAGTTTAAAATTATATATATTCACATACACATAATATCATATCACACATTGCCTCTCGAAATTTTGTTACTGTTGCAGTTACGCGAACTAGTACGCGTAACTACTACGTAAATTTACGAAATCCGCAGTAATCCAACTATTATATTTCTAATATCCGACAATATCTGAATCTGACTATTAACTTCCATGAAGTCGATTACACACAACCATTTAAAAAAACGTACTATAAAATAATGAACCGTTCATTATTGTATTTATAATTTATTTTCTAGTTAAGTTTCTAATAGTTTTCCATAACATAATATATAATCACGACTCGAAGGGTTAGTCAGAGACTAGGCAATGAGGACCGCAAAAGCAGTCCTCTATCATAGTCCACTTTTCACTAAATAGCGACTGGACATGTGCTCAGCGTGACAGGTGGTGAGCCCATCGCCCCTACATGGTGTTGGTAGTATGTGCAGTCTTTAGTCAGTTTGTCGTCTTTTACGACACTCAAGGGAAGAGAGGGGGTACATATCTGCTTGCGTTTCCTAAGAAAACTTAGTCGTTTGATAAATTAACTTTTAACTTACTTATCACATTAGACTTTACCAAAATTTCGGAAGCTACTAAAAACAAATAGGTATAAAAACAACCAAAGAATTCCTACGAAATTATTAAAACTCCAGTTGAGACGTCACGCCTACAGCTTTACTCAACGTGACGTACTAATCAGAAAAGTTATTAAAGGTTGATCCGCGACTTTGCGTGTGGAGATTAGGCTACGAAATTAGGCTCACCATGTATCCATTGTGTTTTATGGTGGTTTCAAAGAGTGTTGAGACAGTTTCCTTTGTTCTCGATCGGCGGTCTGCTTAGTTCACTGTGCTAACAGGCAGCACACACAGGTTGGACTCGCCGCGCGCCTTACAGCATGTTTGCAATGCGATTAGCGCCGTTGTCCCAGCACCCAAAGTTGACATTGCGCACTTACAGATTTTTTAACCTTCACAAAGAAAATTGCTTCGGCAAACTTCAGCTAATATTTTCGTGTATCACTTCACACAGAGCGACATGTAAGGATGAGAAAACTTTACAATGTATAACTCGTTTGTACATCCATTAACGAGCGGCATACAATAACTTTATTTGCTTCTTCATGAGAAACGAAAAATTTCACTTGTTCTACGACGACACTATTATGCTTTAAAGTTGTTCAATTTGTACTATTAACTACGTATTTGCAAAGTTTTGAATTCGTTTTCCGACTTAATTACACTAATGAGACGATAATTTTATGTATGATACGTTTATGATGCTACTAAGTAGCTATAGTAGCGCGTGAAGCCTTAATTTTAGGTGTAATAACTTCAAGACATGGTTGTATTGATACGATTGGACGCGGACGAAAGTTTCAGCGGCGCGAGTGTGCGGCTGAAAGCGTTGCGCCTTGCCGCGCGACGCGAACCGAATGGCAGCTCACTCCACCAGCACCCACCCTTGGCAGTCTCTCGTGAAAATGGTTTGTATGCCAATACGTATGCCCAAGTTTAGCTGCAATAATGATGAATTTGTAATAGTCAGTTTTGAGTTTTAGCAGTATTAATCAGAGTTAATTGTGTTTTTGTGTTAAATTGGATACTTAAATTCGTGTGTGACGCTATGTAACTATATGCTAGGTAGTTTGCAACCGGCGGACGTATACCGTGTTATAAGCAAAGTTTACGGAGTTATTGTAATGGAAATGTTGTCCGGTTATTTGTTATGGAGGGACATTATTATCTTTCTGTACGAGTCTGGAATATTTTATAATACGGCCCACTGATTATTTTGTTCCTTCTAAAATGAATTTTATTAGTATGCATTCGAATATTTTAACATTAAGTAACTTACTCCTACAAATAAAAGAGTTATTTTTGAGGAATACGAAAATGGGTCCTAACCTATTTTCGGTAGAATCCTTATTCTACCGAAAATAGAATAACGATAGTAAAATTGTTTTGGATACAAAAATAAAATGTCTTTTGAATATGCAGATACTTTTATTTTGTTTCGATGTCTAAACGACGAATTGTGTTGTGACGTGCGTCACGTGCGGCCTGAAGCTAAATTTAGTGTTATAAAGAAAGATTGGCGTTTATTCGAAACGTAATTTTAATTGCAAGTGAATAATATCGTAAAAATACAACAAATTTTACTTACAACAAACGTATAAAAATTCAGAACATTTTTACTACCACTTGTTGTACCCTACAACGGCCATTTCCAAGTGTTAATGGTAAGTGCTAATTGTTTGGGCGCCTAACCTGGATACTCAGTAAGTGGGAGTTGAAATCCCGCACGTTAAATTAATCAAAACTTTTTTTGGCTCTTATTACACCGACTTCAGCATCGTAATGTAGCTTGTAGGGAAGCGGATCACGTCAGGGTTACCACTGTAGGGATAGAGGATGGTAGATGGATGGATGCCACATTGAGGATGGCAAAGGGAAGATCTTCCTCCGAGAGGTATAGCTCGGGGACCGAGGTCCAACGAATGTTAGTTGGAGGTGCATCATATAGCGAAGCCTCCTTCGCTCTTTAAAGCTCCTCCAACTAATAAGGTAATGTAATAAGGTCAAATTGTGTTTTCTATAGGTAATAACTTTTAACGCTTTTCCAGATAGAAAAGTAAAATCTAGTTTTTTATATGTTCAAAAATAATTTCATCCGCTTACTAAATTACAATATCGGAAAAATCAAGTCTGTGCAAAAATCGCTTTGATGTGATCTATCGCGTCATCTGTCGATTGTTGCATAATCTGCTACCCTGCCACAACATCCAACAAGATAATCACGTTACCAGGAAACTACGTAGTTGTTTTATCTAATAAGATTAACGCCAAGCGCCTTATGGTAATCTGTTTGAAGGTTATACATAATTAAAAATTGCTAAGTTAGTTTTTTTATTATTATATTTATGGCATAGGTACCGTAGCTACTGAAACGTGGTTGCGGTCGTATATTCTTCACTTCGCTATTTCAAATAAAAATATCTTGAGATCCTCCTTTTTTATAGGTACGTAGCACGGCAGAGGAATCAACTCCACCTACCGTTAAGTAAAAAATATGGAGTCCAGGCGCGAAGATAACTGGTGCAAGTTAACAAGACGAGGCATCAGTCGCCACTCATTGCTACTTCACGTCCGTTTAAACAGTTTAAAGGACCCCATTAATTATTTAAATTAAATTTGTTTACGCTCACACCAATTATCTAGCTAGCCCAAGATAAGTATTCTTTGGTATTTCGAGTGCTTCTCTCTCGCTCTCTCGACGGTAAGACGGTAAGGGACGGGTATAATGGCGAAACGGCACGAATAAGCGCGATTTATATTTTAAAAAATTGATAGACGTAATAAAAAAAACGATCGGTTATAATCCCTCAAGTTGGCTATGAACTTCATTTTGGTAAATAACTGATAATATCAAATCACTTTTCTAAGGAATAAAACCTAGAAAAAAAGATAAAATGTCACAAAAATATGTTATTTTTGTGAATTTATTCTATCAAGCTAACTTTATCAAATCGTATTTCCATCGGGTATATTCCACAGAATAAAGACTCGAAATCAATTTTGAAAATCAGTTCTTCTCTAAATTGACCCGACCGGTAATTCAAACCGGTTCCTCAGAGATATCGCGACGCCAGACCCGGCGTGCTAACCAATCGACCAGGGAGGTCGTCATTGAAGCAAGGAGGAAAAGCATTTGCTGGTAGACTCTTCCATAACAAAGGAGACACAATATTTCTTTGTGCGCGATGGACAAATATTGGAGACAGTAAAATGGTCTTTGCTTCAGCGGAAACGTTAAGCCGTTGATACATTTTATTTATTTAAACTAAATGAAATCAAATCATAATTTATTTGTTCAGTAAACTTAAAATAAGCATTTTGAATCGTCAAAAATTAATTTTACTACTCTATATGGACTATGGTCATAGTATTCTACTATACTAAGTTGGCTATCCGCACCCACTCACTCACCCCACCCATTCAGGACGTCTACTAGCTGTGGAGAAGAACGGGCGCAAGAAACTCCACAGCTTTTTTTATTAGTTCTTTCTTTTTTTCTCAAAGATCTCAAGTTTTTGACGTGACAACGTCTTATAAATTGGTTTGCCGGGTGACACTTCAAGAAACTGCGTTACGCTCCGCTCACGTTATGCGCTCACAATGAGAGCGAGTGAGAGGCACGCGTCCCTTCCACTCGGGCATGGTTAGCCCGCCTAAGAGCGAGAGAGACAGACATAAAAAGCGAATGAATATTCACATTAAAATTATTTTACCACTCAAAGTCGTTGTCACGTAAAACTTTCGCCCGTATACCGACTTTACAGGCAACCAATTTTTCATTAAGAAAAGATAGATGGACTGTGTGAAAGATGACGGTTTAGAGTTGAGAATGGAGTACATAATGTAAGTTAACCGTGCCGCGTAGCGGTGAAAGAATACTACAACCCCCTCTCTTCCCTTGAGTGTCGTAAAAAGCGACTAACGGACTAAACACTGCACATACATCAAACAGAAAATAGCGGCGATGGGCTTATCACCTGTCACGCTGAGCACATGTGCAGTCGCTATTTGGTGAAAAGTGGACTATGGCAGAGAACTGCTTTTGCGGTTCTCATTGCCTAGTCTCTGACTAACCCTTCGGGGATAATAGTCGTGATTATATAGTTAAAGTGACTGTTATAAATACATACATATATGTATATATATGTATGTATAACAGTGAGACCATCACGTGTTATGTGTGTTAACACGAACGGTGTCGCGGGCGGGCCTCTTGTTGTCAATAAAGACATTGAAAAGGTTGTACAGATAGTATACAGCATGAAACAAGTAGATACCTAACTTCGGTTAAGGATTCTTCTCTCAATACCAAACAAATGTTAACAAATCTAATGAAACATCACAATCAAAATTTACATGGCTTTCGAGTATACTCGAGTTGCATAATATGATAGGTTGCCCTCATTTGCATAGAGTTTATTAGTTTTTCCTCTTTTTCTTACAGATATCAAGATTTTCATAAAGAATAGGTAGATGGACTGTGTAAAAGATAAAATAAAGTGAATAGAAAGATGACGGTTTTGAGTTGAGAATGGAGTAAATGTAAATTAACCGTGTCGCGTAGCGGTGAAAGAATACTACCACCCCCTCTCTTCCTTTGGGTGTCGTAAAAGTCGACTAACGGACTAAGACTGCACATGGTAGTATTATTTTAACGCTGGGCAACACGGTTAAGAGATTAAAAAATAACAACTTAATTTTGATTTCGTAGAAGCATAAAGTTACTATAGGTACCTATAGTAACTTTATGCGTAGAAGTCAATGTCACTTTTATCCGCTTCTTGTGACTGATATATACTTACATTTGCGTCCCTTGAATTCAAGGTATTCTGTTTTTATTTTATAGATAGAGTGATTTACGTAAGGTTGGCGAAGTGTCAGCTTTTCAGGGCGGAAATTCAGGCATCTGACATTGCTTGTTTTATGTTTGCAATCTTGTGATAGCATCCGGACTTAACGTGCCTTTCGTGGCTTATAGGTATAGGTGAATGAAAACCAATTTTTGGTCATCTTTTTGAGTGCTGACCCTGCTCTCTTAGTAGTACTATTAGTTATTCTGTGCTTTTACGATCGTCTAAAATACCTTTTATAACTACGACGTCTGTGAACTCTTAATTACTTAATTATTTACATAATGGAAAACAACTGACTCTGTGAATTTAAAGTCTTAGCGTTATGACACTGTGTGGAACCGACTCATACATGTGAGCAAGGCAGCTACAAAGTTTAATTAGTATTCGACTATATAGCAAACGTATAAAGTTAAATTTGCGCTGTCAGAGATATGGACAAAGCCATATAAAGGGTTACTCCAAACTATTTGATTCCAATACTCTTTATATTGTGTCCGTGTTTGCGTTTAGCACACAACCTTTGTAACGTGCTAACAAGACCTTGAATATTTTGGATCTGTATATCCCATTTCTCATGTACAGGCCATCAGACCCAACTGAGAACCTATTAGCATATGTCATATAATAAAATATTACATATTTATGATAATAAAACATTAGCATATTTATATTGTTCTAAGTCTTCAAATCAGATGGTTAGGAGCCTTGTTTATTCGTTTATAGAAATATTCACATATTCCATTTTACATAATATATCCTTGTACACTGATGCTTTGAGTTAACTACTTGTAGTTACCGTAACGAAGTTACTAACGCAAACCACATTAATTAAAACTTTACTCATACATACTTCAATTAAAATTTTATAAATACAGGCCTGATGTTTTCGTGTAAGTAAAGATAGTTAGAATGACTATTTTAAAAACCTGAAAATATAAAAATTGTTTTATATATTTTCTGTAAAAAAAATAAATTTAATGATTGTTTTGCATTGCTATTGCTTAAATATTATGGCAAATATAAAAATTTGAAAAGTGCTTGTTTCAGCATTATCATCATCGTTATCATCTAGCATTATTCCATCTTTTGATTGAAAACTATAGGTATAATAATTAAACTAAAGGTTTAAAGTGTTAGTTTACTTCATACAATTTACAAGAAAAACCATAAAAAGTAATCGTTACAAAAAATAAAACATACTGAAAAGGCCTGAATAGCGGCTTGAAAATTCTAGCACTTTGTAAATTTTCAAGTAGCATTTTCAATGGATATTTGTCTTGTCTTGCCATGCCTAAACAATGATCGAGGGAAAATCTTTTCTTCTCTCAAGGCAGCACTTGACCTTCATCTCACCTGAGGATAAGTGAAGATAATAGTGAAGGTAGAAGTGCACTTTACCCGAAATTTTTTAACTACTCAAGTGCTGGCTATCTTATCTCTTAACTTTCATTCATTCATTCATTCATATAATTACGACTATAATTCCCCGAGGGTTAGTCAGAGACTATCGGCAATGAGGACAGCAAAAGCAGTCCTCTATATACCATAGTCCACTTTTCACCAAATAGCGACTGCACATGTGCTCAGTGTGACAGGTGGTGATCTCATCGCGCTATATGCTGTTGGATATATGTGCAGTATTTAGTCCGTTAGTCTCTTTTTACGACACCCAAGGGAAGAGAGGGGGTGGTAGTTTTCTTTCACCTCTACGCGATGCGGTTAATCTCTTAACTATCGAAATATAACTACTTAGGTATATTTTTGGCATGACGACAAACATGCCAAAAATAGATTTTGTTGTTTGAAAAATAGAGATTGTGATAGACAGCACCTCCATAAGATGAAATAGTTTACCAGCATAATATGTTTTCCCTTACCTTCCTTAAGGGGTCCTTCGAATGATTCATGGCTACGTTATTTAACGCTGTACCAGTTGTATTCGCGCCTGAACTCCATTTTAACTTAAAATTAGTCATACGCCGGGCTTCTTATAAAAAAATAAGACAGGTGATATTATTTCATTATATTAATGTGTTTGTTTCCTATTAATGGCATAGCATAATTAACGGATACGCTGTCCATAATTTTAATATTTTAAAATCCATTGTAATGTATCACATTTGTGTTTAATGTAGCAGGGACAACAAAGGTTGCTAAAGAACAATCTCTTTAAATATGGGAAGATGGTTGCAGCTAACCAAGCAGTCTTAGAATAAACCCAATCACCAAGCAAACTAAGTACTCGTATTTCTACATTACCCCCTGGGTTTCAATTTAGAGACATCCATTTTAACTATCTGTTTTAGGCAAGGAGAGGAAGTTGAAGTGGTTTACAATATTTTTAAGGGATTAATTATTAATATACTGTAAACACATTATTCATAGCCCAATTTATTTATTTCCCCAGAAAAGGGTTATTTATAGGGATCGCGACTAATATGGCTTTAGGGATTAAATAACGATTTCTATAGTTGAAATCTAAAAGTGTCGAGAAACGCTTTTTGGTACTGAAATAGTGCTATCTGCAGCATTTATGTCACAAATTTGCATTATAAAAGTAACCAAAACATGTTTAAATTGCTTTTTTGCTCCGTAAACTTGTGGTCTGTTTTATCACACTAATAAGTGATCTTTTTTATCACACTTCAATCATTTTATTCGTGTTGTGGTCGTGTCGTGTGTTCTCCAACAAAAATCTACAAATAACATAAACAAATATCTATGCTTTATTTCATTCGCCAATGTAGTAAAAAGGATAAGGACACTACGTAGCTCTGCCGTAACTTGCACTTGCGAAATTAATTGTATTGATAAAATCATGAATGCCAATTTCAAATTTGACTTTGCAATTGCCCTCGTAATTTTCTTGTTTAAATTAAATTTAAATTAATAAAATAAGTACTTTAACCGACTATGGCTGCTATAGTACACATTGGCACCAGCCGTGCTGCTAATGTGCTATCATGGCAGAAAACAGCAGCCACATTTGATTAATTATTTGTGGCTGCTGTTTTAGTACTTTTTGTCACGATTTAGTATCGTAGCAGAATCAACAAACTCACCTATAGAGCTATTTAGAATTAAATTATTTAGCAGCTGCACCAGGAGTCGCTATGGTACTGTTAAGTACTGTAGAAGAGTTATCATGATTTTTACAGAACTAGCTCCATACCGATGTTGAGGGAGCTGACTAACCCTTCGGGGATAATACTCGTGATTATATGTATGTATGTATGTTATTTTAAAGCATGCAATACACCTCATGATGAATTAAATCTAAACCAAAACAATATGATAAGCGATCCCAAAAACGTGCATACACAGCATTACAAAACTGTCACGTAAACATGCGAGATTAGATAACTAGCTTGTTCCGCTGATACGGGACATCACAGCATCGAATAAAAGGAAAGGTAAAATGGGGGGCTCATTATTTTTTATTTTATTTTATATTCACAGGTGAATCGACAGTTCTATAAAAAAAAGTATAACACTGAAAATGTGGAACAGCAAACCATTTACAGATTCACACAAATAAAAATGTGATAGTAACATTATGAACTCAAGCAACAAATACAATCGATTACTTCACAAGCGCCAAATTAATAATAACTAAACTATTACAGAGCATGCTAGATGTGGAACTTAATTTGTATTTTAAGTATTAAACCACCTATTTCAAGAACAAACAATATTATAACAAACACAATAGAACCCGACAGATTTAATAATCGGATAGTAATAATGCAAGTTTACGCCTCACCGCATCACATTTAGAACCGAAAAGATCCATATCAAGTCTCTCGCACAATTCGTTGAAACATTTGCCTGCATGGAGAAAGAAGGCATTTTGCCTATAGTTAGTATTGAAAGTGGTAGATGAATTGGTTTATAGTGACGCAGGTTTTTATTTGGAACATTCAGAGTTAATAAAGATAGGAGCTCGGGGCAATCAATAGCACTTGTGGCAATTTTTATTAAAAAGGTGATGTCAGCTATGGTTCTACGACTTTCCAAAGTTAAAAGATGATGTTTGCTACATAATTGGAGATAATCACTAGAATGGTATCGCGTTCCAATGCGGTAGCACAGATACTTTAAAAACTTTTTCTGAATATTTTCAATTCTGTTGATATAAACAGCGTATCTATTATTTAAAGGACTGTCTCGACTTCCCAAAAGAAAAGGCGACTAACGGACTGAAAAAAGCTGTAAGTATTTATCTGATGTGAACACTATCATGTAGCGCCTTTATATTTATTTTTATTTTTATTAATAATGGCACCCGCGGAAGACCGCGTCGTGGTGGGTAACACCGGACATAATATGTTGAGCGGAGACCAGTTTGGTACAAGCATATTATATTCCTGTTATTTTTTTTTAATTATGATATGTATTGTATCAAATAAAGATTTTTTATTTCTATATAAGCATATAGCGGCGATGGGTTCACCACCTATCACACTGAGCACATGTGCAGTTGTTATTTGGTGAATCGTGGCCAGCGGCAATGCACTGTTTTGCAGTCCTTATGTTGTCTAGTCTCTGAATAACATTTTTAGGATAATAGCGTGAGTGTATGTTACATTATGTACGAAAAATTAGGAATACACAAATTCAAGACTTTATAAATGAAGAATACACAAAGTCACAATTCATATTGACTTAAAGCACATACTTTGTTTCTTTAATGAATACAATTTGATTAATGACCAAAGAAAAAAGTGGATGCTCAATCGAAGATATACTCTTGACCTGTAGTTTGAGAGATACGTATTTGATGTAAATATGAAAAACCTTTTCGCGTAGCATATTACCCCTGTCACGTAGCGGTGAAAGAATACTACCACCCCCTCTCTTCCCTTGAGTGTCGTAAAAGGCGACTAACGGACTAAAAACTGCACGTACCTACTTCTTCTATGCTGTTATAGAGCGGCGATGGGCTGACTACCTGTCACGCTGAGCATAATGTGTAGTTATTTGGTGAAAATTGAACTATGGCAGAGGACTGCTTTTACTGTCCTTATTACCTAGTGTCTGACTAACCCTTCGGGGATAATAGTCGTGGTTATAAGTTTATATGTATGTAAAACCTTGACGAAAGAAGCGAGCGAAGAGTGCCCTTATCTGACGATCATGTATGAAGAATGTTAGTTGATTAAATTTAACAAAAGAAGTATGTCAGTATCGTATTCAATGGAAAGCTGTAGTTCCTTCCTTATATCTCAGGGAAACGGGCGTGTATATTAAACATACATATATACAATCACGACTACCATCCCCTAAGGGTTAGTCAGAGACTAGACAATGAGAACCGCAAAAGCAGTCTGCCATAGTCCACTTTTCACCAAATAGCGACTGCACATGTGCTCAGCGTGACAGGTGGTGAGCCCATCGCTCGCTCTAAGCTATTGGATGTATGTGCAGTCTTTAGTCCGTTAGTCGCCTTTTACGACACCCAAGGGGAGAGAGCGAGTGGTAGTATTCTTTCACCGATACGCGACACGGGTATAATATTTAATAAATAATTTGTAATTAATGGTTATGTAGTATATTTAAACAGTATAGTGTGACACCGTTATCGCCTAATAAATACATGCAACAGACGCCCTTCATTGACCAGATGTGGGCCGAGGCTGTGATAAATATTGGTAGGCCGATGCTAGAAAACAAAGAACGAAATTACAGTTACATCTTGTTTTAATAAAACATACTTAGATACATATGGAGGCTTTTGCCCAGCAGTGGGACAGTATGCATAGGAGAGAATGCCTAAGGCATTAAGTCTGCCTCTGTACTTTATGTGCATAAAGTGTTAAATAAATAAATAAATATGCAGGCTGTGCTTTTTAGGTTCAAAATCTATACTTCTTCTAAGTATTTAAGGGTTTACAAAGTGAATGAAGTGTATCTACATTACGCTCGTTTCTCAGTAAAGTAGGCAGAGACCACGATTCTGACACCTAAGAAAAATAAAAATAATTTATTTCGGGCATTGCCCATAAAGTATTAGTAACAAAGGTCTTACAAACTATGTTAGTAAATTACATAAGCCTGCGGTGTTGTTTGTCGCCTGTAGTCTAACGTGGATATGAGATGAGGATTGAACCACACTCTTGCAATTACTCTGAGCGTTTTCCTTTTCGTCTACCGACCGACGCTTTAATATGACAAGCAGGTTATCTTTAAATGTGTCAATCATATACTCTTAACTGCGGCCGGTTATTAAAACTTACCTTTTGTGTGTAACAAAACTATTTCATTTGTCTCGATTGTTTTGCAGTCTGTCATAAAAGAGACCAACAAAGTTTCTGCAAACCTTCTCTCTGCATCAAACTGTACAGTACGCACCTAGTCCTAAAACCACGGGGTCGCATGTGTTAAGGGGAAAATATTTCAAGCATTGAAGCTTTAGGAGAAGTGGTGTGTTTTCGACGTTTGATTCAAGAGCTCTAATGAAGTGTTAGACTCTTTTTGGGAGTAGTGTTACTTTTTAGGGTTCCGTTCCGTACCTCAAAAAGAAAAAACGGAACCCTTATAAGTTGTTCGTCCGTCTGTCTGTCAAAACCCTTTATCTGAAGAACGCGTAGAGGTATCGAGTTGAAGTTAAAACGATAAACTCAAGCCTACAGTCTCTTGAAGCTGTAAAAAAATCAAATTCCTAAATTAACGTAAAAAAGATACGGCCGTTTATGCCGCAAAAAACGAATATTTCGACACTCACAAGGAAATCAAAATTTAAAGGGTATTTTCCGTTGAGCTAGAACTATGAAATTAGCAAGTATTACCGTCTAAAAACAGGGTCTTTATGCCAGGAAGGGCGGTCCAAATTTTGAATTGAGTCATGTGGGGTTTCGTATGAAAGGGTTTTATTGGCACACATTTAAACAGATTTTTAATTATTTTTATTGTGTATAGTTTTCGATTGATCGATCAATGACGAAGTATGAAAAAAAAACCTCTTTCTTTTTTATAAGTATAGGATCTGGATTAAATTTGATATGTAAGTAAATAAAAAACTATTTTGGATAACATGTACCTTAATTTTTTTTATAATATGCACCTACAAATTTGTACGGACCCTCAGTGAGCGAGTCCGACTCGCACTTGTCCAGTTTATTTGATAAATAGTTCAACATTTAATTTCAGAGCTAGTGATTTCGGTCAGAAGTGAAGGCTTTTTTCTAAAAATGTTATTTCTAGTATTTCTAATACATTTTTAGTGGAATTTACCTTTTAAGTTATTCATGGCAAGAGCACATAGAAGTAGATATTATTTGTGGGATGTGGATCAACAAAACAACGTCCATAAAACCAATAACTTTGTAAGGATATACGCTATTTAGTAGATACTAGTGTTTTAAAAAGAAATACAGTTTTTGGATATTAAGTCTCTTAAAAAACCTAATCTACCTACAGACAAAACAAAAAAATGAAAACGTATCAGCAAAAATACTTTCTAAAGTGTCATAACAGAGGGAACGTTACGAATGACAAAAATAATACGTAAGTATTACAATTCAACGACACATAAATATTACGGGTGTATTAAAGGCCTCGGTTGGTTTACGTGACATACGCAGAGAGTCGGCGTACGGTACAAGGTAATGAAAACGTATTAGTTATTGCAAAAGAAGTATGGCAATGTGCGTTCCGTTTTGAAGAGTAGGTAAGTACTATGCATATATGCATGCATATAATATAATCACGACTGTTAACCCCGAAGGGTTAATAAGAGACAGGCAATGAGGACCGCAAAAGCAGTCCTCTGCCATAGTCCACTTTCTACCAAATAGCGACTGTACATGTGCTTATCGTGACAGGTGTGAGCCCATCGCCGCTCTAAACTGTTTGATGTATGTGCAGTATTTGGTCCGTTAGTCGCCTTTTACGACATTCAAGGAAAAGGGAGTGGGTGGTAGTATTCTTTCACTGTTACGCGACACAGTTACTCGATCAAGTAAAATTACAGGGCATAGAGAAATAAGAACTGAACCTGAAGCGGGTAAGGCCTTCGGTTTCCGATATAACTAGTAATGCAACTTTTGCAATACTGGGACACCAACCCGCATTGAGCCAACGTGGTGGGCGCTGTTCCAATCTTCTCATGTGCTGTTGTCCATGTGGTTAAGTGGGTAAGTTAGGTGAGGGCATCAAAAGTTTGAAAATAAATATATACAAAAGTCACACCAAAAAATACAAACTACGAGTATATATGAGGAGTTTTTATTGAGGCAGATGATAGATGCGTAACGTTGTTACAAACTACTCTACGTATTCTATATTTTTATGGTATGTATTTTATAACCTCCTTTTATGGAATTCGAAACAAGTTTGTCAAATTTGTGCATGTTCTGAAAAGTAATTATTTGATTGTCATGTCGTTGCTATGGAATGCTTTTTTTTTGTTTGACACGCCAGACTTCAAAATTATTTTGTTGAGTTAACATCGTTTTCTATTGTATTTATCATTTTATAGTTCTGCATCACACCTTTTTATATAAAGAAGAACCTGTACTTATACAGGTTCTTATTTTATGTTTTACAATATATACTTAAGTACTATTGCTGTGGAATCTGACTTTTACTGGCCGTACATGCCACAGATGGTTTAGGTAGATAGCTTTGACTATATACATCATTGAGTTAAACTAATGATATATATACATGTCATAATCAAAGGTAGTTAGATATTATGACTAGTATATCATCATCTACATCATCATCAGCCTATAAACGACCCACTGCTGGGCACAGGCCTCCCCACATGGACAACATCACATGGGGAGGTTAGGCCATAACCCACCATCCTGACCTAACGCAGGTTGGTGGGTTTTAACTACTGCCATCTTTCGACGTCAATCTTAGTAAGTGACGATAAGGTCAAAGATGGAAGCTCATTTAAATCTGTGATTTCCATCTCTGGCTAACTGCTTATCTTCTCTTTAGTTTAAAGAACACAACAATGTTACTAGCACAATTATTATTGTTGTGTAACTACGGTAGGTTTAGATAATGTGGTTGTAGTTCTAAACCAGGCGGACTTAGTCTGTACTAAGTTCGCCTTGTAGTTAAGGTGCAGCTGTACCTTACTTAAAGAATCAAAGTAAGAAACTAGCCTACGGCACTAATCAAACGTCAGGCCTATCTCATCTTAGCTTGGATGAATCCAAGCACCATCAAATTAAACATATAGAACATCCAGAGGGACGAACGAGTACCTACTTACTACAGGTCTAAAAAGGCCACTTTGTACAGTTCATAAATTTTTTCTTGTATTGATCGTGACATTGAAATTTTGCACGTCTACTTTTGTTTTAATGTCACCTTGTCAAAATGTGTTGTAGGGTGTAAAATAAAGTACTTATATCTATTTTTATAAACTATAGCTATTTTTTTATTCACTATTCCAACGTGGAGTTACCCTATAATGTGTATGGGATCGATGCTGTGCCACTTATTGACGAATTTATGTAACCAACTTGTAAACCGTATTTGTGTAATCAACTTGTAACTTAGTTTGTGTGTAACCAACTTATTATGTGGTTATGTAATCAATTTATAACCAAGCAAAAAAAAAGATTATAGTTAATGTGCGCATAAGGGGATCCTGCACGAAATTGTAAAAATTTACGTATTTTTGAGTTACTTGTACTATGTGCTGAATTAGTTAAATAGGTACATTAAAAAAACTTACGTAAGTTAGCCTGATCATTGCACAAGGTCGTGGCCTTGTTGAAATTTGAAACAAATTCTTAAAACAATAACAAACAATACATAAATGGAAGGACTCCTAAAAAAATTTTTTTCGACTACTTTCTTAATTTTATGAATGAAACAATAATTCTTACATGAAAATATTAGTATTGATATTTCGCAGGTCGCCCCCATCTTAAAAAGTAAATTTTAATTTCTAACACAAGCGCATGATGGTTTTGTACATTTCGCAAAATAAAAACATTGCTCTAATCAAATTACTAGGCCTCAAAACTTCAAAGCAGAATAGTCCTAATTTGTTATATTAATATGATTGATTTTGCTTTGAAGTTCATGAACTTATGTTAGGTTTTGCGATCGCGCGGCACCCTCTCAACATAATTGATAATATTCCTGTTAACCCATCCCGTAATCTAAAATGACTGTGTAGGAGTGGGTGTGGTGACGTCAGGAGTCTAACGGAGCTATGGGGATTGAACCACGATTTATCGCGTTCAACCCGAGCATCTATCCGCTCGGCTACCGTCGACGCCTCAAAGTTTGTGTTTAACCAACTTATCACGTGTTTAAGTAACTTATAGCTTATAAGAGCTCTAGTTGGCTCTTATTGCTCAAATATTAATTAACCACTTAAGCCCCAAGCGGCCAAATATGGTCGCACGTAAAAAACTCGCTATTCCGTCAGACTGTTTTCATAAAAAACTCGCTATTCCGTCAGACTGTTTTCATAATCAAATTTAAGTATTTACGAGATCTTAGAAAGATATTGATATTTACAAGGCACACATTTTTGTATGACGTCTCGGTGGCCAAGTGGTCAAGCACTTGAATCGATATCCGGTTTGAATCCGAGTGGGTTTAATCCCCAGATCGGGCAAAGTGTGTTTTCTAATTTTTCTATGCATATCCCGGGTTTGTGATCACCAATCCGCATTTGGCAACCGTGGTGACTAAGCTAATACCCATCAATTGTAGCGATGACTTGATTCCAATGATGGAGGCTTTTGCCCAGCAGTGGGACAGTATACAGGCTGTACTTTATTTTACTTTTTTACACTTTTGTATAGCTCCTTTGTCAAATAGTTATTTTATGCATGTCTGAATTGCTTCTTTTTCTGATGTACTAAAAAAGTTGCTATATAGCACTTTTGTCTGATTTATAGAATGACTTAAGAATTTTATAGCCATTTCTAACCCAATCTAAAATAATATCATTGGTAGGTACATATTTTAAGCCAATCTTTGAAAAATGAATGTAAGTTACCAGTATTAGTATGAACTTCCGATTCAACTGATTTTCCTGGGTATGAAGCGGATGGGAGCACCTCGAATTGAATGGCGGGGAGTCCTCTGATAAGGCTGGCAAGATCGGTGGTACAGGTATTGCCCGCCGCCGCCACCACGATGGTAGAACTGTGACTACTGGCTTCTTCGAGGTGGACGGGGCCCAGTAGTTTAAAGGATCAGGTCACTTTTCAGCAGACTGCGTTCTATCAATCTTTTTCTTTAATCGGAGATCATTAGTAGATCTTTCTAAATTTTTCGTTTCTTTTATAATTCCAAGAACATTGCCAACTTTAGAGGAAATAACTAATGGGATATACATTTAAGTATGTATGAACCTCTACAACCATTCAGTGTTGCGTATAAGCGCCCGTCTTATCGCACAACACATTAAACTAATGGTTTTTTAATTATATTGTCTTTAAGCCTCTTTTTCTAACCCATTAGACATTATATTTTGCCAAATCTCGGTGATATATAAGTATATATGAACCTCAACAACCATTCAGTGTTGCGTATAAGCGCCCGTCTTATCGCACAACACATTAAAGTATAGGTTTTTGAAATGAAACACTTTTTACGGATTAACTCGCGTTTAATTTACTATTTACATAGTTTTTATATTATCCTGACGTTTCGGGTCGGGAAAGGGTTCGAAACGTCAGGATAATATAAAAACTATGTAAATAGTAAATTAAACGCGAGTTAATCCGTAAAAAGTGTTTCATTTCAATGTGTGGTGCTCGCTTAAACCTCAGAAAACAGTATAGGTTTTTTTTTAATTTAATTATATTGTCTTTATCCTCTCAGACCCCAAGCGGGCATATATGGCCGCACTCTCTACTTGACTTTGTACGGTGTTTTGATACACTTAGAGACTACTTTAGTTATTACTTTATGATTAAGGTCGATTATTTCGGTTCTGTTCTGTTACATTTTATGCATCGTGAACGCAAAATTTAACATGAACTGCGTTCGATTTTTTTTATCCATTCCCGAAAAAAAAATTTTTTTTTATTCACGCCTGTCAAAATTTTTTGACATTTCGATTCCAAGACTGAGAGGTAAAAACTTTGTAACGGATACAGATTATTAAAAAAAAACCATTTTTTTTCGATGTTATGTCAAAGCACACCATGCACGCCAGAACGCCCGCACGCACGCACGTACCTACTTACGCACGCATACACGTACTCACGCACGCACGCATGCACGCACGCACGCACACACACTTACACAAGTTAAAGAAATAAACGTTTTTGATATTTTTTGATATGATTTGGATACTGAGCCCTTTAAAGGGTTAACGATATCGAAAATTTATATGGCTATATACTATTCGATGATGAAAACGACAAGCGAAGTAAGTTACGTATTTTCGTTTTTGTTCAATTATTTGATAAAAATAGCGCTCGGCACTTTGATTATTGTGATTATAAACTTCATTTACTGATATATAAAACAATAAAGATTTATTATTATACAGCCACTATGCAGAATGGCCAGCGCAAGGCCCTTCTACGCCTGAACAACGGACGTAATCAATTTAACTAACTAGCTAATTGCGTGCTTAAAGATAAACGTGGATAGGTTTAAGCAATAACGTCACAATTTTATTTATAAACTTTTTATTGGAAATGTTTTATCTGTGCGGTGGCGGCTTATGAAAAATATCATCATGTATCTTTTCTCATGGGTGTTATCACTTAAAAGTCGAACATATTTAAAACTATTTTTTAAAACCGGAACTAAAATGTTTAATGGTTAAGGCTCGGACTACATGCATACGGAATCAGTCCGGCCCGGGAAAAAACCAAATTCGGCAAGTAATCGACTACACGCGCTCCGTTTTGAATCCGGAGAGAAATTTACTCAGTCGGTCTCTAGCACTTGCGCTGGATAGTCGTCCAGTCGACAATGGAAAGTTTAACTTTAGTTGAAATTGTATGCTTAGCTGTAGCCGTTAAGAGGCCTATTACTTACATCTCGACTGTGATTTTTGCGTAAAATGCCCATTTTCGCATTTTGTTGTAATTTAGCAGTTGTATTTATCGTTATTATCGAAATAGGATAATAAATTCATGCTTAATATTACAAATGTCCTTTTGCGAGGATAAGCTGAGTTCGGACGGCCGGCGCGTCGCATTTTGAAGTAATTTTACAGTTGTATTTCTCGTTTTTATCGAAATAGGATAATTAATTAATTATAAAATATTTATTCATTATGAAGTAAGTAACGATTATTCTGGTATAAATTTTGCTCAATAATATTATCGTAGATAGAAGAAATTCACGGATACCTTAAAGCAATTTTCTAAGTTTTTTGGTTTCGAATAAGATTTTTTTTTCTATATAAAATCAATGATATCTAAAAATTCCGAGACCGCTACGCACTTTAAGACTATATAAGTGATAACATTCTATTTTTTTTATTTCATTTGTTTAGAACAGTACTTAGTTCAATCTAGGAGCTCAAAAAAGTGCCTTCCCGCATTTTATGAAAATCTTTCTCTGCAATTTTGGGTTTCATTAAAAATCTTTATTATTGAAATTTTGCATTCACAATGCTATATAGATATAGGATAAAATGTTTACTAGAAAAAAAAACAACCAGTCTCTGGAAAGCTCGAACGGGATTCGAACCCGTGACCTTTGGATTGCCGGTCCACTGCTCTAACCGCTAAGATACCTCTCGGAAACCCCAGAAGACTCTTGAATTTTTTTTTTAATCGGGTAAGCGCTTGGTCTTTATCTCACCTTATGGTAAGTGACGATAAGGCCGAAGGTGGAAGCGCGCTTCACCTGGAATCCTCACTGAGGAACTGGCTATCTTATCTCAAACTGCCGAAACACAACAATGCTATAAACATCGTTGTTATGGCGACAGACTTAGATAAGATGGTGGTAGCTAGCCAGGCGGACTTAACAGCCCTACCACCAACCAAACCGAGCACTCAAAATGTACCCCCCGCTGGGAATCGAACCCGGGACCTCTAGGTCTGAAACAGGTAGCTTAGCCACTAGACCACACAGGCGGTTAAATTTTATGATTTTTTCTAGTAGTGCTGCAAGCCAGCGGTATTACGTCACTGTGAAGTGTGTGTGCGTGTGTTTTTTTCTAGTAAACATTTTAATTAAAAAGGACAAATTATTACAAAAAAAATAAGGAAATAATATTATTTCCGTAACATGGGTCTAAAACAGACTCAGCTACAATCAACAGTCTGGTTGGCATTTGTTAAGTCACCCCGACCCTAGTATTTGTCCGGTGCGTCTTATACAATTATTAATACAGGCTTCTCAAAGGAGAAGATCAGAAGTAAACTAGACCAACTGTTTATTTCAGTAACAGGAATAGTTAAGACTGCCACCAGGACTATGTTGTCTGGATGGATAAGATCCATTTTTAAAGTTGCAAATATAGAAGCACCTCCGGGCAGTATACGTTAAGCAAAATTTACAAAAAGCGAGGCCGCTACGCATTATTCCAAAAGCTATTCTACATTATTCAATAAGTCAAAATTGTAAATGTATTTTGGTTTCCGAAATCCGCAACGCCAAAATTGGCCATTTTACGCAAAAATCGCAGTCGAAATGTAATTGGAATAAAAATGGAAACAGAAGAAAGTGAAAAGATATGGGGTAATCCTTTTCACATAGACCGCATAACGGAATATGAATTCTACAAGTCTTATACAAAAATAAGGTTCTTTTCTGATAAATTCTACGAACAGTACTACTACTAGTAGTAGTAGTAGTATACTAGTAGTAGGGTACTATTATTTATTCTGTGCTACTACTACTATCACCATAATGAGGCGCTCGGAATAAACTACTATTTTGCAGTTTTGCTTGCGCACGCGACGCGACCGACCGCTTTGAGCGTCTGTCATCGACTGGCGCGTGATTCCTCCGGACCGGACCGGAACGGACGTTTCTCGAGTTCTCGTGTGGTCAGCTCCATACAACTTCATACGATATTGATAGGCCCCGCCCCCCGTGCCGAAAAATAACG
This sequence comes from Scoparia ambigualis, assembly GCA_963921215.1. Lineage (NCBI taxonomy): Eukaryota > Metazoa > Arthropoda > Insecta > Lepidoptera > Crambidae > Scoparia > Scoparia ambigualis. The sequence goes on from OY992506.1 coordinate 23,253,574, forward strand.
GACCGGCTACTCGGAGACGTCCGGAGCATGTTTCGGTTGCTTCCGGGTGAAAATCGGGATCGGAAGGCCCCTGATCACATGTAGTCGATGCAGTAAAAATTCATATATTTCTTTGAGCTACGGAATGAATCCGGGGCCGTGTTTTTTCGGGTCCGTGTGATTCCGGATGCATGTAGTCCGAGCCTTAGATGTACGGAAATATGTGAACGTGCTCAGGGTGAATAATTCAAAAACAGCGAATAACTAATAATAAAGAACTTTTCATTGTTTATAAATAACTTTTACGTTAAAGAACAAAATTCTGTACCTACACACTAATAAACTGCACGGGAAAATATCTCTTCGAATTGAATCGCAAATTATATATTTTCTGGTTTAAAGTTTCGACTACGAATTCAGGTTTGCATTTCGGGAGCGCGTGCATTTGAAGGATGTTCCGCAGTATCCTAACAATATTGTAACAATGTAAGGTAGATATTTCGAATAGCAATGGAGACCACACCTTAACAAACGTAGTAGAATTTCGCTTTGTTATTTTCCAACAACAGAGCAATATTTATAAAAAAATTGGTAAGGTAATCTTAAAGAAATAACAAACGTAACAGTGTTAGGTCTCGTTTTGTTATTTTCCAACAACAACAGAACAATATTTATCACAAAATCGGTTAGGTGGGGTATTCCTCGAAGCGCCCCCAATATGAAGCGCACCCAGACCAAGCGCACCTAAACTATTCCTCCAAGCGCACCCGTTGGGTGCGCTTCAGATTAAGTAATTTTTATTACTCGAAGCGCACCCACGGACAAAAATAGAGAGGAGCTTAAAAGATTCGTAATATTGTTGTCGATAGAGACTAGGACTAGTTGCTTATGCAACTTACTACGTCAATAATAAATTGAATCATGACAGTCATTTTGATCTAAAAGTACCAGGGAGACATACTCGTAAATGAAAAGAGGTAGTTAGGCGCGTTAGCGATCTCACTTAGTAGTAGTAGTAGTTAGTTGCCCTCAATCAATAAAAATAAACGTACGTTATTCGTTATCGATATTTTCTGATAGTTACTACATCTGTTAGTAAAGTTGTTTTCTTTTATTTATTTATTAGCCAAAAATATCATTACGGTATTGGTTAGTAACCTTTATAAACCAATAATTTGCTAGTACGGACTAAATACTGCACATACATCCAACAGCGTAGAGGGACAATGAACTCATCACCTGTCACGCTGAGCACATGCGCAGTCGGTATTCGTTGAAAAGTGGACTATGGAAGAGGACTGCTTTTGATGTCTTCATTGCCTAGTCTCTGACTAACCCTTCGGGGATAATAGTCGTAATTGTAGTAATATATGTAGTGTATTATTTAACATAATATTATAACTTATTTTTATTAAATACCTAATATGGGTTAAATATTGATAAATATGGGTTTTTAGTAAAGTTTTTTACGTTTTCTTCATAATTATTCATGCTTACAATTTCATAACGATCCTTTGGTAGCTTGGTAGACATTGCTTTTTTTTTTGTAAAGGCTGTAATTTCACACGAATTCTAAAATTAAATTGTGTTTTTATGTTATGAATTTGGTGTACCTACCATAAAAATAATTCAATTCAAAAGAAAAACATGAAAATTTTTGCTCATGTTAAAGAACTATGAAGAGGTTCTGCTGTAAGACTACCTCAATTCTGGATTAGATAGGTACGATTCAGACAGGGTTGCAATACTGATTTGTATGAAACTATTATAATATTAATTCCGAGCGCGGCGATACTTTGAGAGATGCATACAAACTAACTACGGAGAGCAGTTGTTATTTACTTCTTACCATCACATCAACTCCTAAAACAGTATTACTTTAATACTGCTTTATAGGTGACAGTCGGCCCTAGACCTTGCTTTAGTATCCTATGTCCTCCACTGGATGGGGCAAGGACGTTCATAGTAGACTTCAAACGTGATCTGTTTTGAACTTCGCGCTTCATCTCGCTCCACGTTCTCTCTATCCCTATGAATCGTACCTTAAGAAAGTTCATAATAATACCTAAAGGTAATATTTAAGGATAACCTAACCGGGGTATTCCTCGAAGCGCACCCAATATGAAGCGCACCTAGACCAAGCGCACCTAAACTATTCCTCCAAGCGCACCCGATGGGTGCGTTTCAGAATAGATAATTAAAATATTAATTTTTCATTCCTCGAAGCGCACCCACGGAAAAAAATGTTGAAAGAGATATAGTAACTATCAGAAAATATCGATAACGAATAACGTACGTTTATTTTTATTGATTGATGGCAACTAACTACTACTACTCGTTTATTTCTTTTTTCCTGATAGTTAAAGGTAAGTGAGATGGCTAACGCGCCTATCTACCTCTTTTCATTTATGTCTCCCTGGTACTTTTAGATCAAAATGACTGTCATGATTCAATTTATTATTGACGTAGTAAGTTGCTTAAGCACCTAGTCCTAGTCTCTATCGTCATCAATATTACGAATCTTTTAAGCGTTCATTTCTTTTTTCCTGATAGTTAAAGGTAAGTGAGATCGCTAACGCGCCTATCTACCTCTTTTCATTTATGTCTCCCTGGTACTTTTAGATCAAAATGACTGTCATGATTCTATTTATTATTGACGTAGTAAGTTGCATAAGCACCTAGTCCTAGTCTCTATCGACATCAATATTACGAATCTTTTAAGCTCCTCTCTATTTTGGTCCGTGGGTGCGCTTCGAGGAATAAAAAATTAATATTTTAATTACTTAATCTGAAGCGCACCCAACGGGTGCGCTTGGAGGAATAGTTTAGGTGCGCTTGGTCTGGGTGCGCTTCATATTGGGTGCGCTTCGAGGAATACCCCACTTTACTGATACAAACAACAAAATAGGCCGACATGAAAATGCGAAAAAGAATCAGCTGTTTTGCACTAAAATACTGCTTCAGTGTTGCACAATGTCGCTGCTAAGAATTAAAATAACAATATTGACCATTCAGAGAGCGTTACTCAATAGTTAGTAAGGGCTTTTATTGCTTCTTTCAGTGGTATCAGTATGTTTTTCCAAAGCAAGATATTGTTTGTGTTTACCTTCAACTTTGCCGGTAACGTACTTACTAAGTTAATTATTTTAACTTTAACTATAAACTTTTTATTTTTTACCTTCTTTGAGAACATAATTTTCATGTTCAATTTTAAGAATCATTTAGTAGGAAGTTCGTTCAGTCGAGGAAATGCAATACATGGTGGCTCCTTAATTATTGTTAGTAAAAAGTTTAAATTAAAAGAACGCAAAGACATAGTGAGCCTCTCGGTTGAGCGAACAATAGAAATAGCTTGTGTGGAGTTGGAGCAGTTTGTTGTGATAAGTGTATACAGACCTCCTTCAGCATTGTATGATCTTTTTGAAAAAGTTATGGATGAGACATTGCGTAAGGTCCGCAATGTAGGTAAAACAATAATTGTTTGCGGTGATTTTAATATAAATTTGCTAGAAAACTCCACATTGTCAACTAAAATTAAAAACTTATTTCTATCATACAATTTGAATAATTTATTTTTGGAGCCGACAAGAATAACTGCCACTTCGGCCACCTGTATTGATAACATATATACAAATGTAAAACCACTGGCTAAGCAAATTATTAATAACCTGGACTCTGATCATTGTGGCCAAATGGTCAGCTTTCCACACCAGCGTAAGCAAGTGATGAAAACGAATATCACTGTTGTGCCAAAAACTGCAGGTCGGCTGGAACGCTTTAAAAGCAATCTAGATACAAAATTAAATTATTTAGAATACAATGACAACCCTGATGTCTTTTATAATAATTTTTTTAATATATATTGTTCAGAATTTAATAAATCTTTTGTTCCAAAAAAGATCTCGGTTAGTGGTACTGCATCTTTTAATGAATGGGCTACAATTGTTATTCACAAAAGTAGGAAACGCCTTTATGAACTTTATGGTGAACGCAACTATAACACCAACGACGACTGAAGCTGGTAGTACTTAAGCAGGGTGTTAAATGAAAGTGGACTGTATTACATAGACTGATTATTGTATCTAATTTAAATATAACTACAAGATTAGCCCGACAATGAATTGCTCGTAAGTGCGCGGCCGTGGATGTATGGAAGTGTCTCGCGCGCGGACTCGGCGCCGTCGTGTCTATCCGTCTTCCTCGTCCCGCGCACGCTCCCGCAGATCGCGGCGCCCCCGTGCGCCCAGTGTTGCCATAGCTATACTCCCCGCCTTGAAGTATTATCTTCAACATTTGGAGGCAAGGGACAGATGGTGTTGTAGGCGCGACGTATGACGCCTCTCTTCGTTTTGATGTCGGCGACTCTGGCTACGCCGTCTGTTCCCGGCAAGACGCGAACAATGCGGCCAAGCGGCCACATCAGTGGAGGCGCTGTCTTGTCCTTGATCAGGACTAGCGACCCCTCCTGTAGCTCTCCCCGCGACGTGTGCCATCTTGTCTTCTTCTGGAGCCATAAAACATATTCATGGTTAAAGCGTGACCAGAAATGTTGCTTCAGCGCTTCAATGCGTTAAAATCTTTGAAGTGAAGTCACGCGTTTGTCGATAAGTTGCGGACAAGGCAAGGAAACGATTGATCGTCCAATAAGGAAGTGAGCGGGAGTAAGACAGGACAGATCGGAAGGGTCATCAGATAGTGGGGTTATGGGACGAGAATTTAAGATAGCTTCTATCTGTATCAAAAGAGTAGCCATTTCCTCAAAATCTAAATGGGTCAATTTTAAAACACGACGAAGATGATGTTTGACAGATTTAACTGCTGACTCCCAAAGACCACCGAAGTGAGGAGTGTATGCGGGAATAAAAGAAAATTTGATACCTTGGTCTACGAGATCTGAAGAAAGTGAAGGTTCCCTGAGCAGCTTTGACAACTCGTTAAATGTCCCTACAAAGGTTGTACCATTGTCTGAAAACACGTTCTGCGGCTTCCCCCGGCGTGCTATGAACCTGTTTAGAGCTGCAATAAAGGCTTCTTTAGTCAGGTCCGAGACAAGCTCCAGATGCAACGCCTTGGTGGCTAAACACACAAAGACACAAATATAACTTTTTATAAGTTTACAACCCCTTCCCTTACGATCCGCTATCAGCATTGGCCCAGCATAGTCAACTCCAGTTTCGAGGAAAGGATATTCTAAATGGACTCTGTTGGTAGGTAAGTTGCCCATCACTGGCTGGATAGTTTCTCCTTTCAAACGACAGCACTTAACACATGAACGTACTGTACGCTTTGCAAGCCTAGTCGCTCCTAATGGCCAATAATTATGCCTCGCTGTGGCTAACAACAGTTGAGGACCCGAATGCAGATAGGTTTTGTGTAACGCGCTGAAAATCAGTTGGCACAAACGATGTTTACCACAAAGGAGAATTGGGTGCTTAACGTTATAATCGTAGTGAGAATCACTAAGCCTGCCACCCACTCTGATGATATTATTAGAATCAAGAAATAGTGACAATGGTAAAAGCCTGTTTTTATGAGGTAATTCATTACTACTGACGAGCAATTGACGCTCCACAGAAAAAGATTCCTGTTGAGAAATTATCACAAGTTTATTAATAGCTACCTTAAGCTCGGAAAGTGATAAGTGTCCTAGAAGTTTATTATTATTTTGTCGACAATTGCTTATAAATCTTAATATGTAAGCTAGTGTCCGTTTTAATTTAGATAGGCTTGATGAATTTTGGATAAGTGTAGTGTCAGATTTTTGTGTACTATTGTTTATTGTGTGAAAGCTTTTAATCGTCTCTGGTAAATCTTTGATCATATTTGGACCTTGATTAGGTTTAGTTGGCCAACCACTAGTTTCTAGTTTCAAAAATGACGGACCAGACCACCACAAATCACAATTCTTTATAGAATCTGCTCGTACTCCGCGGGACACAAGATCAGCAGGAGTTTGCTTGGACGGTACGTAACGCCAGTCTAACGCATGATCCTGTACTTCTATGATTAGATGTCGAACAAACGTTTTTAGTTGATTAGGAGAGGATGAAAGCCATCCTAATACTATCATCGAATCGGTCCAACATGTACAAGAACTATATTTAAAAGTAACTGACGAAACAACCTTTGCACACAGTCTTGCTCCCATGAGAGCTCCACAAAGCTCCAAACGCGGTATAGTGACTGTTTTGATGGGTGCTACTTTACTTTTAGATGCTAAAAGTCGGACAATGACTGCACCGTTGTTATCTACACTTCGTATGTACACACAAGCGCCATATGCCTTCTCGGACGCATCTGTGAATACATGTATTTGAACGTCAATAGACTGGTTAAGTTTGATCTAGGAATTGAATCTAGGAATCTGTAAATTATTTAATTTTGGCAGTGTTTCCGCAAATTCTATATATTGGTTTTTAATATTGACTGGTACATCCTCGTCCCATGAGCATTTTGATATCCATAATTGTTGGATTAATATTTTTGCCTCGACTATGCATGGAGATACAAGACCCAATGGGTCGAACACCTGTGAAATGGTTGACAAAATATGTTGTTTATTAATTTTATCCCTGCGATCTATATTTATTGAAAAGGTTAGTGTGTCTGAAGAGCAAATCCAGTTTAACCCTAAAGTTTTTGCTGCCTCTTTAGCACTAAGATTAACCTGATCTGAACTTGAATTTTGACTGCTCAATTCATTAAGAATTTCTTGGTTGTTAGAATGCCATTTTCTTAAATTAAATTTGGCTGACTCCAATGTACTAGTCACACCTTTACATAGATCGATCGCATCGGTAATGGAGTCTATGCTCGTTAAAAAATCATCTACGTAGAAATCGTGACAGATGGCACGCTTTACCTAGGGTCAGGTGAATCATGCCCCAGTTGAGACAGACACCTGGTGGCTAAATAGGAGCAGACGCTGTGCCATATGTCACGGTATTAAGGGTGTAAGTCTTAAGAGGGTGAGAAGGGTCGAACCTCCATAGTATACATTGCAGCGGACGTTGTTCTACTTCAATGTTAATTTGTCTGTACATTTTCTCAACGTCCGCCGATACTACAAATTGATGATCACGAAATCGCAATAAAATAGCTATAATTTCATCCTGAATTGTAGGGCCAACACGCTGAATGTCATTAAGAGACCTACCTGACGACGTTTTGGCTGATGCGTCAAATACCACACGTAGTTTAGTGGTAGAACTACTCTCCCTATAGACCCCATGGTGTGGCAAATAGCAATACCTAATCTTTGGATTAGGTGCGACTTCAGTCATATGACCTAGATCTATGTACTCTCGCATGAATTGTGTATAAAGTTGTTTCATGTGAGAGTCCTTTTCTAAACGATGCTCAAGGGAAAGATACCTACGCCTAGCTATGAATAGCGAATCGCCTATGGCATGGAAACTGTGAACCTGCCGTCGTTGTCCCTTTTGGTGGTATCAAGAAAATACTTCTCACATGCCTGTTCGTCTGGAGTAAATTTATCTTTCGAAGGAATTGTGTCCAATTCCCAAAAACGAGTTAGTTCAGATTGATTGTCCGAATCAGTGGCAAATAGACATAAACTACTCATGGGACCCTGCTGGCATATGGCGCCCGAAACCAACCATCCAAACTTAGTTTCAAATAAGACAGGTTTATTTTTACCTAGCTGGATGCGATTTGTGCCAATCACTCTCCAAAAGACGTCCGCACCTACTAAGAGATTGATGGTTGACGGTACGTTGAAAGTTGGATCGGCTAAGACCACCCCAGAAGGTATGTTAAGATTACTTATATCTATATACGTATTAGGTAATAATGCAGTTATTTGTGGAAGAACAAAGCAGTCAATGTCCGTCCGATAGCCTCCATTATAAGACTCCAATGTAAGAGAGCAAGACTGAGAACTATTAGACGTTTGACTGTTTATGCCCGTTACCCTTGAACATGTTTGATGAGTCGGAAGATTAAGCCGGGTACAGAGATCGTGAGTCACAAAGTTACTCGTACTGCCATTGTCCAGCAAGATTCTAGCTGGATGTGGGTTCCCACACTTGTCAATCACCTTTACCAGAGCTGTCGACAGCAAAACATTGTTTTTATTAGTATCTATTGTATTATCGGCTGAAAGTACAATGCTGTCATGTAGGATAGGCTGTTGAGCTGATTCTATATGCAAAAGAGTATTATGCTTATTGTTAAAATACTTGCAATGGGTCAACTTGCAACGAGATTCGTGATGGCCCAGTCTAAGGCAATTTTGACAAACTTTAAATTCTTTAGCTCTTTGTATGCGTGTCTCAACCGGTAGCTTACGAAATAAGTCACATGAGTACAACTGGTGATCCTTATGGCACAATGGACAAGTTTGTGATTTGGCTTTGCCAGTTGAAACAATAAAACTTTTAGGCCTTTGAATAGCTGACGAATTATTATTAAAATTAAATTTGTTACCTTTAGCCTCCTCCAATGTCTCCAGAAGGTCAGCCCGGTTTGTTAAAAAGGTTAAAAAGGTATCTAAAGTAGGCGGGTCACTACGATTATTGCGGTACTTCTCCCATTCCCTATTTGTTGTGCCATCCAATTTTGTAGCCATCATGTAAATGATCAATGTGTCCCAATGTTCTGTGGGTTGATCTAAGGTAGACAAAGCTCTTAAATTTTTATTCGTAGTGTCTACAATGTATCGCAAGGCTTTGCTCGATTCCTTTAGGATGGAATTGACATTAAAGAGCGATTGAACGTGATTATTTACAAGCAAGCGTTTGTTGTCGTATCGCTTGCACAACAACTCCCAAGCAGAGACATAATTATTGGCCTTAAAGTCTAAGCTTTTGATGACTAAGGCAGCACTGCCTTGCAAACAAGCACGAAGATAGTGGTATTTATTTATGTCATCAATGCTGTTGTTTGAGTGCACTATGGAAATAAAAGTATCGCGAAACTCAAGCCACTGCTGATAATCACCGCTAAAGGAAGGCAATTCTATTTTAGGTAGTCTTACGAAATTATTTTGTCTTTTTGTGTTTGCATCGTGAAAGCTTACCTCGGAACCATAAGACTCGCTCGGAGAAGCCGCAGAGGACGTGTCGCACAGCGCTTTCGCGATGCCAACCGCGGCGTAGTATTGGTTTTCGAACGCTTCCCGCTCCAAATATCTGGCATCAGGATCATCGGAAAGCTCCTCTATCTCCCCCTGAAGTGCATCAAAATCCAAAAATAAGGCTTCTATCTTGTCTAGACGAGTTTTAAGTTCATTTAAAAGTGGAGGATTAGCAGTAACAGTGCTTTCTTTTATAAGATTAACGTGATTAGAAAAGCTTGTAAGCTTGCTCTTAAATGTGCCTCTCTTTTTAATAAATTGGGAAATCTTTGCATCAGCCATTTTAAATAGATTTAAATATGTACATAATATGTATATAATACATACGTATTTAGTTTTAAGAAAAAATGTAAATATGGCAATAAAATATATATCAAGCAATAGATGTGGTTTAAACTGTTAGAATATTTATAACTGATAAAATAAATTGAAGCAAAAAAAAAAACAAATCAAAATATCAAATGTGTACGTACACAAATGTTATTAAAACAGACCTTTATTAAGGCTGTATGATACCAATTTCTTTACCTGTCTGCTCTCGAAAAGTCTATGGTTGTCTTGTCTACTGTCTATGTAAATAATTATTATGCAAGAACGTAATTGTGGCTCAAACTAAAAGTGAATTAATGTTAAATTAATTGAAATTGTCATAAGTTTAAGTTGTTTACAAAATCAGAAATATGTATTTTACTATGTACTTTTGTCTCAGTATGAATCAATAGTGAAAAATTCAAAATTCAAATGATTGTCGTTATCGTAGGTAGCAAGTAATGTGTCGTACAAATCGTACAATTCCAAAATTAAATTCAGTTGGTGCAATAAAAGACGCCAATTAGTGATTATTCCTTTTTTTTCAGTAAGATAAACAAAACGCTCAACTTTGCAATGCCTCTGCAGCGGCTGCTTCGTCGGCTCGCACTCCCAAAAGGTCATGCAGTGTCCGACCTAGAAACACAAAAAAGGCAAAAATAAGAATAATGCACTATTTTTTAAAAATAAGCTGTTAGCTAGTGACTAACTAAGCAATAGCAACGAAAGCACAGCCAATACTACCTACTTTCTATCTAAAATCCTTAGATTTCTATGCGTTTAACTTATTCTGTAATATTGACTTTTTTACTAAAAGCACTGTAAATGCAACTGAATAACTAACAAAATAAACAAACTACTTCTATAGCTACTGGTTTTATTTACTATGCAAAGCTACAATAAATACGTTACAAACGTTACAATTTACGAATATTGTAACGGCTTTTTATGAAAATTTGATTCTGATTCTGCTAACTACAACTACTGATACAGATGAATGACTATGAAGATGGAAATGATGATGATGAAGATAAATTAACGATTTGAAGATGACTGGAAGAATGGAAGATAAATAGGAAATTGGAACAATCTCACGGTTTTGATGCTATGTCGCAACTTATCCTCTCTTCTTTTTTCTTCTTGACACTTCTTGGGACAGCTGCGCTGAAGACACGATCTTGATTCTGGCCGGAAGACTATTCTTGCTTACAGACGAAGTATGTAACCGTTACGCGAAGCGATGATTCAAACAGCTGTTCGACAACTTCTAGTACCGTTACTTCTGCTTGCTCGATGTTAAATTAAACGGCTCGAAGGACCATATGAAGCTGGTAGTACTTAAGCAGGGTGTTAAATGAAAGTGGACTGTATTACATAGACTGATTATTGTATCTAATTTAAATATAACTACAAGATTAGCCCGACAATGAATTGCTCGTAAGTGCGCGGCCGTGGATGTATGGAAGTGTCTCGCGCGCGGACTCGGCGCCGTTGTGTCTATCCGTCTTCCTCGTCCCGCGCGCGCTCCCGCAGATCGCGGCGCCCCCGTGCGCCCAGTGTTGCCATAGCTAACGACTTCAAATTATATGTTAAAAATTATTCAAAGTTATTTAAAAGAGTATGCCGATTAGCCAAGGCAAACTATCTGAGTTCTAAGATTAAGAATAGTAATGACAAAATAAAAATGACATGGAATATTATAAATAGTGAAACAGGAAAGGTCAAAAGTCGTAATAATGAGTACAATTTAAATTGTGATAATAAAACCTTGACTTCTGATGCTGATGTTGCTGCAGCATTTGAGAGGTTTTTTACTGACATTCCAGTTTCAACTACAAAAGCCTTGATTTCCTCCCCCACTGTAGCTGAATCTGTTTTGAAGGAGAATGTTAAAGATTGTGAAAGTAATTTCAGTTTTCAAAAAATTTGTGTTATAGATATATTAAAAACATTTAACACTCTCAATAAAAAGAAAACTGCTGATCTGTGGGGTAATTCCGTGGATGTCGCTAAATCAGTAATTATGACAATAGCTCCAGTTTTAGCTTGCATATTTAACGAATGCATTGACTGTGGTGTTTTTCCTGACCTAATGAAACATAGTAAATTAATTCCATTGTTTAAATCAGGTAGCACTTCTGACCCCTCTAATTTTAGACCTATTTCTGTGCTACCCACATTTAGTAAAATTTTTGAAAAGTTGATGCTAGACCAAATTCGAATTCATTTTCATAGAAATAAACTTTTACATTGTAAACAGTATGGTTTTACTAGGGGTCGCTCAACAACTGACGCCGGTGTTGAGCTTTTAATCCAAATATTTGATACCTGGGAGGAATCACAGAATGCCCTAGGGGTATTTTGTGATTTATCCAAGGCTTTCGATTGTGTTTTACATGAAACGTTGGTCAGGAAGCTTAACCACTATGGAATTAGGGATGCTTCTTTGAGCCTTCTTATCTCATACTTGAGTAACAGGATTCAGAAGGTCGACATTAACGGTAAAAGATCTCCGGGATCAGTGGTTACAATGGGAGTTCCGCAGGGTTCAATACTAGGTCCATTCTTGTTTTTGGTTTATATTAATGACTTACCTTATTTTGTAAAAGACAGTCATGAGATAGTATTGTTTGCTGATGATACTTCACTTTTATCTATATGAATATCTAAATGAAACGACGACACCCAAATTATGACGATGTGAATAATGTGATCTCAAAGATTGTTCACTGGTTTAGTGTAAATAACTTGCTATTAAACGAGGGAAAAACCAAATGTGTAAGATTTGTATTGCCTAATGTTAAGCAAGTAACAACTAGTGTACATAAAGATAAGAATGTGAATCCTGTGGACACCACTGTGTTTCTAGGCATCACGTTAGATGCCAAGCTTCAGTGGGGCCCACATATAGCTAAATTGTCGAATAGACTTAGCTCTGCGGCTTATGCAGTAATGAAGATCCGTCAGTTAACTGACGTTGATACATCCAGATTAGTTTATTTCAGTTACTTTCATAGTGTAATGTCGTACGGCATTTTACTGTAGGGAAATGCTGCCGACATTCAAACTATATCTTTGTGCTTCAGAAGAGGGCTATCGAGCAATCTATAACCTAAAGGCTGGCGACTCTCGCAGAGAGAGATTTAAGAATATAAATATAATGACAGTTGCATCACAATACATTTATGAAAATTTGATTTATGTTCATAAAAATACTGGAATGTTTTCAAAAAACAGTGATATTCACAATGTAAACACTAGAAGTAAGAACATATTAGCAGTACCTTTTACTAGGCTCCATAAAATAAATAATTCTTTTAGGGGTTTGTGTGTAAGATTTTACAACAAAGTACCAAATGATATTCAGAAATTAGATCTTAATAAATTTAAAATCACAATCAAAGAAAAGCTTTATAAAAAAGCTTATTATAAAGTGTCAGATTACACAGAAGACAAAACAGCTTGGATCTGAAATGCTCCAAGCACTCCAACAGCTATTTCTAATTGTCTCTATTTAATTGATACTACATTGTATTGTAATTTTGTATTGCATCATTTTTTTTTATTTTAAAATATATATTTCGTATTGACCTGGTAACGACATACTCTTTTTTTTGTTTGTAAATGTCGTTGCTTTTGTGCGCTGTGGTTTCTTGCGCCCATTCTTTGCCACAGTTAAAAAATTATGTCCTGAATGGGTGGTAGGTTAAAAAAGATTTGGACGATTCAAAGTACTTATTAATTGAGTTTATTGAATAAATATATTTTGACTTGACTTGACTTGAATACTGCAAGAGATGTTTTAGGTAATAGGTATTCATAACTTTATCAAAGTGCATGCTATAGGTATTCAAACAACAAACAATCTTTAACATCGTTGTTTTTTTGTTAGCATTGTATTTATGACGAAAAAGAAGACTCACAACATTTGCACCATCATTAATTCTATGAATACACGTTAGTTTACGCTTAAACGTTTTAAGCGTTACGCATAAACACTTAAGTGTTTTAATAAGCTGTTAATGACATCTATATGACCATAAATTTAGTTTAATTACAGTTGACAATTGAAGGTATCATAATCATCAGCCTATAAATCGACCCTGATGAAAGTGGAACTTTTTCCGAAATATGTCATGTTCCGGCGATTTCGTGTTAGGACCACGTAGCCGTGAAAAAAAACTCTATTAATTATGTTAGTCTGTAAGGTATGTTTATTGTTATTGTTGCTGCATAAAATGAATAAATATTATACCCATCAGTTTTAGCGCAGACTTCATTTCAATGGAAGCCTTTGCCTTGCTGTGGGACAGTATGTAGATTATAATATTTTATTGGCTATCAGTGTATACAATGTTACTTTATAAAATTACTAGAAAGCTGTTGGTTTTCCAAAAATTAAATAAATAAATAAAAATAAATAAACAAATAAAAAAATAAAACAAATAAGTAATCTATTTTATTTTATAAGACTTTAATGTGATTTTTACACAATAAATATTATTGTACTTTATTCTATTCTAATAAAGAATAAAATTAACACCAGCTGCGCTTCTTCCACAAAAACCATAATGTGCCGGGTCTTAACAGACCACACTGCCTTAGTACGAGTCGGTAGAATACTTGAAGGTGTAATTTAATTTACTGTAATCTTATTATATAACTGTGTTGCATAATACCCTCGGGATTTTGCACTTCGCACCACGTTAGAACAGATTTTATCGAGGGAAATCTAAAGGTATTATTTTATATCAGAGGAAAAAATAGTTTAGGGCAGATAATGTTGTCTTATGTTTTTCGCTTACAGCTGAGATTAAAAGAAAACTTTAAAAAAAATTAAAAACACATAATTACAAAGTTTTCTGAAAAAGTTTAAAAGCCAATAAACAGCCATGCCATAAAGTCTCTGATTAATTACACAATATTAATAACCAATTTAGGTGTTTTGAGAATTGATTTTCTTTAAACTTTAAACATAAAACAACTTGTTTTACTAATATAATAATTATAAAAATCAATATAAAGCCCCGTATGTATGTATGAAATTCCAATAAACGTTTATTGTGAAACTGTATATAAGATTTATAATGTCAAAAAATGTATGTAGTTTTACCCCCTGTAAAGTGGAAGAGAAGCTTTATAGTTAGCGTTCACTTAACATATTAAAAGTTATGAACTCCTTATTTCGTACAGTAGGTATATTGAGTATGTACTAATCTGATAACCATTAATTTTTAATCTTATCAGAATATAGAAAGGTTCATTTTATAGTTGCATCTCCACCACTGCTAGCTCAAGATTCAAAGCACCAGCGTGCGTTTACTCGTAAATGCACTTTTAAAAGTGTCTTTGGTACAGCGGTTTTAAACAATTCCGCGTTTCGACGAGAATTAAGGCAAAGTTAACAATAAGATTTCTTATATTAATACGTATTTATTATATTTCGTATAAATTGAAAATATAAAAAATACTTCTTATCAATATCATCTAACAGAAAGATCATATTTAATAAAATACCTAGGTACCTACCTCGACTTGGTTGGCATAAAGTCCTCCCTTTTTCAAGCGAGTTCCGAAAAAAATGAGGTTCTATCTCATAAATTACGCGTACTACATCGCCCTTTGGTTGTGGAACCGTCTGTGGTTTGTTTTTCAATAGCTCCCTAACGCTGATCTAGTTAAAAAACGTGCTCATGCAAATCCTGCCACAATAAATGGATAGCTTCAGTATCGGTATCCGTTTACAGCATTATCAACATCTTATCAACATCAACATTTTATCCTATATCTATATAGCATTGTGAATGCAAAAATTTTCAATAATAAAGATGATTATCAACATCATACAGAATAAGTATTTAAAATCAGTTTTACAATGATAAACCGGTGTTCAGCAACGTACCATTCCATTATAGGAAATCATAAAATTAATTTTTCAAACTGTCAATCACTCACCGTCGCTATTTTGGCATTTGGTCATTCATTGAGTTTCTGTTATGAATAATCTTGAAAAAAATCCATAATTCGTTAATTATGTATGTTACTCGTGTCGTCGTCGTGGTTATTTATAAGGTTATTAAATTATTGATATTAAACAATAACATCACAAATAAACCTGAAACCCAGAAGTTACGGAAAAATAAGTTTTTCAATTCTCACAAACTGTAACGTATATTAAATTAAAAAAAGTTTGTTATTTAAGCTAAATCCACCAATTAATATTTAGACAAACTAAATTTAAACCGTCATTTATGAGAAAATTAAATGTAGGAGTATACTGTTTAAAATGCAGCGTATTTATTAAACTAATCTATTTTTAATGTTTTATATTTTAGCGTTTTATTAACGCTTAAATATACTTAAGTAAAATTTTAAACACTGAAAAAAGACGACAACCTCAGGCGGGAATCGAACCACGCACCTTCCGCATTCCGGGCTTCGGCATTTCCTTAACCACTTGGCTACCGAGGTCTGGCTTTCAACCGTCGAAATTTGTCAGTGCTTGATGCTAAAATTTTATTTAATCTATTTTTTTATATTTTATAGTATTTTGTAGGTAGGGAAGCCTGCAGTGGGACAAGCCGGGCTGAATAATAATAATAATCACTTTATCATCACGGACAGGACTATTGTAGTAATATTATTCTGTGCTATTGTCGCCAATAAGCCTGATATCGTGGTGATCGACCGATCTCAGCGCCGGGCAATAGGTATTGGTTGATATCACCATACCTCATGATGAGAACCTCGTGAAAGCCGAGAAGGACAATCAGTAAGTACCTTGACTTGGCTCACGAGGTTACCGCCATGTGGGATATGAATTCAACCATTATTGTACCGATAGCCGTTTCGGCAAACGGTCTTTTGTCTAAGAGCCTCGATCAACACCTAGAGAGGCTCTCGCTGAAAGGTTGGGTCAAGGGTCAGATACAAAAGGCATTACCTATTCCTTGGCATGGACACGGCACGTATTGTCAGGAGGTTCCTCATCTCTGCAGTCCTAACCACCGATAGCTTGGGTCTATCCCCGCTGCCGGTGGCAAGGTTAAGTCTTGTATAATATTTTATATAATATTTTTTTTTATTTTGTTAAATAAAAACCATAAAATGTATCTTAAACAAAGAGAATAATAATAAACATTATTTTGGTTTTTCACTAATTCTATTAATTGTTATACTTACCTATTTCTGCGGTCATAGGTAATTCAACTAACGTTCATTTTTCACAATCACAACGGCGTCAAAATTAATCTTCATGCAATCCAAATTCGACGTTACTAAACCCAAGCCCGGCTTAGAAGCGTGTACCTGCCACCTATAGAACTGTGCCGACATTGACATGGCGCGGGGACATTAATTTCACATGATAGTGTGACACGAGCTCAATCTAGCATGGCGGACCTAACATTAATTTATGACTGCGCCGCGTCAGATTACTTTTACCTACTACGAGTATTACCTTTGAACCGTTCGGTGCAGTATCGAAAAGGGAACAAATTGGCTTTTAAGAGGTTTTGCTGTATTAACTTCAAAGATTAATATAGGTAATTCTATTGGAAGTTAGTAATTAGAAGCTAGTAGAAAACATTAAAAAAACGTTTATTCAAGTCAAATCATTATTTGACGACTTAATCCAACAGCATAGAACGGCGATAGGCTCACCACCGGTCACGCTGAGCACGTGTGCAGTCGCTATTTGGTGAAAAGTGGACTATGGTAGAGGACGGCTTCTGCTGTCCTCATAGCGTAGTCTCTGACTAGCCTTTCGGGAATAATAGTCGTAATTATTATGTATTACAGACTTAATAACCCTATATCACCAACATTTTGCAAAGATGGTAACGCTTTCACAGATTTAGTTTTAATTAATTTAATGAAACTTACTTCAATGAAACACTTTATATTGTAATCGATAGTGGCTAGATACTCACGTTGATTCAACATTTTATTTTAGTATGAAATACATTTCAAACCCACGGATGCACCCACTTAAAGATTCAAGAAGAAGAGCCCATAACTTTTACTTGTTAGCTGTGAAAACTTTAGTTAATTCTGAAAATGTCTGTCCGTCTATCTAAATATAAATCGGAGACATTTACTACATCACTTCATATCGATCCCGCACCATCGTGTGGGAAAAACATTCTTTCGATAAAGTCCATTATTATTTATTTATTTTTATTTATTTAAGGAAAATTAACAGCAATATAACTAGAACTAGAATATGATAATTAATGACTGGGAGCCATTTACAAATTTTCACATGTAAATTACAAATTTAAAAGATACAAAAGATTTTATTTTATTTTTATAACAGAAAATTTATGCTTTACAACAACAACAAAAGAAATCCAAAAAAATCAAGAACATATTTTTAAAATTAATTCTTAAAGTATTGCTCTGTTAATAG
This sequence comes from Scoparia ambigualis, assembly GCA_963921215.1. Classification (NCBI taxonomy): domain Eukaryota; kingdom Metazoa; phylum Arthropoda; class Insecta; order Lepidoptera; family Crambidae; genus Scoparia; species Scoparia ambigualis. The sequence goes on from OY992506.1 coordinate 23,271,369, forward strand.
CCGTCTTATTAATTTAGCTGAATTACAAAAAAGATCAACGTCTATTGTTAGTTTATTAAGCTGATTGCCAGCTCGCAAGAGAAATGCGTTACGTCTATAGTTGCTACTGACCAGTGGAATATTAACAGATGCAGAGCCACGTAGAATTTTGCCCGGTACCTTTAGACAGATTTTAGAAAGTAGCTCTGGACAGTCAATTGACCCATTGGCTATGCTTACAAGGGTATATTTCGTCTGTAGTGTAGTGGTAGAAAATGATAGCGACGACAACGGTGCTCATAGTCTGTGGATCTAACATTACATTTATAATCCAGGTAACGTAAAAAACGCCTCTGGATACTCTCAATCCGAGATTTATAAATTATTATAATTTACTACTTGTGACGTCACACTACAACGTTTAATGTTGAAAATTGAACGCTCCGTATGCTTCACGAGAAGCCATGAACAAAAAGCGCATTGTCGTATTAGAAATATCGAAAGGTATAAATGTATGTAAAATCAAAACTATTCATTATTCCACAACCTCTGTAATGGTGGTCAAAGTGTTTTCATTGTTTTCTTATAATTTCGAGGTGCTCTAACTTTTTACTCTTAACTTTTTTTGGTTTATTCCTACATTGTTTTTGCAAAATGTTTGATGTAGGTACTTTTATAAATGTACGAGAATACTGCTTAAAATGCAGCGCATTTATCAAGCTGACCTTTTCTTTTTTGCATCTTTATCGCTGCCCTGCGTACGATACTTTTTATTGCTATCTTAATTTAGCTTTATTATTATATTATTTTCTATGTAGGTATTATTTTATTTCAATGATGTTACATACTGTACGATATGGTCATACTACCTCAGATTGTAGATGAATCTGATACTGTCAAGCTTATCAAGTAAGACTGAGTTTAGGTCGTAATAACACACGTCACCATAGTCGATCGTAGGAAGGATTAACGTTTGCGCAAGCATTACCTTCGTCTTGAACGGTAAAAAGTTCCTCAGGCAATTTAAGGAGCGCAGAGTCCAGGTAACTTTTTTGATAACATTAGTAACCCGAGAATGCCTGCTAAGTGTAGTGTCGATACGTAAGCTGAGATTTTTAACGGTCGTGCTGAATGGTATGACTGTTCCGTCAAACACTACAGGAGTAATAGTGCTAATCCCCATTTTATTTATTAATCTCAAGCTGCCAACAAGTATCGCCTGACATTTTGTAGGATTTACAGCCACACCAAACCTACGCGACCAGTCGTTAACAACTCCCAAGTCCCGATTTATTTTTACAATAGCGTCTGATAAGTCATCTACGCGTGCATGGTTATAAAGCTGAAGGTCATCGGCGTACAGATGATACGCACACTAAAGGTGGTGGGTGGTAAAGTTGATTAATATTAAAAATAATATTGGAGAAAGAATACCGCCTTGTGGAACACCAGCATTCAGGTTACGCCAATTTGATGATATCTCATCAATGCGGACTGACTGCTGACGCTCTTGAAGATAAGAAGAGAACCATTCCTGTACATCAGATGAAACCATAATATGGGAAAGGATAGAAAGGAGGATGTCATGACAGACGGCATTGAAGGCGTTTGAGAAGTCTATGAGTACTAAAACTGTGATTTTTGTATTATCCAAGCCTTCTCCAATGTCGCCGGTAACTCTCAAGAGAGCGGAAACAGTGCTGTGTCCAGGTCTGAAGCCAGATTGCAGAAGAACAACGAGGTTATTTAGATAAATGAATCTTGCAAGCTGCTTATGGAAACAGACCACGATTGCCTTGGACAGAAACGGATGTATAGATATGGGTCGGAAATGGATTGGATTGGATGGATTGGAGATCTTGGGTAAGGGACGCACATAGGCTTTACGCCATTGGGAAGGGAATTGGCCAGAGTCAAAGGAAAAGTTGATGATGTGGGTAATCGGAAGAACAACATGGTCTAATGCATATTTCAAACTTTGTTTTACAGTGCTGAATTTCAGTTTAAAATGTACTATAACGAGTGATATTATAAGGTCTAAGCCCTGTAATGTTACGGTATTCTACTATTCTCAAATTTTAACTAGTACATTTTCAACTTTATATTTTAAAGGGCATTATGTTCAACTTTGTCAGTTTATTAATAGATTGTATAATCTCAAACTCTTCAATTGAAGCTGCAACAGCAAATTTCAATCTTTATATAATATATTCACATACGTTTTCCTTGTTACGTAACTTAACATAGTGCAAGCACTTACGGCGTCGTGACACACTAAGAAGATTTATGGTTAAACTTTGCAAGAGTTAAAACGCTGCAAGTCTTGGTTGTTAATTAAATAGCTTATAATCCAATTTGCTTCATAAAATTGAACGTCTTGAACTTAATATGTTAGATATTATGATGGTGGATTCCTTAATCTTATTTGTTAGAATGCTGAAATTATATTGTGATATAGTGAATTACAACACCATTACAACGTGCGCGATGCTTGCTCTATTTTTGGCATTTCCATACTTAACGCTTGTAAAGTCTGCCTGATCAATTTCATATACGACATTGAAGAAGTACACAAATCTCTGTGCACAAACAAATATCGCTTCTATTCCAAATTCGATTGAGTACATATTGTAACACATACAAGAGTTAAGTTTAAGCGACCATATCTTCTGCACTCGCTGTAGAGAAGCGATCTATCGCAGGCGTACGAATAATAGTCAGTGAAAGAGAAACGAAATATAAGTTTGTAACTAACGCAGGTGCTATAGGTATAGACTAAGTAAAATAAAAAGTAACTGAGCAATCGGTGCATTTGTAAGTTTTAGAAGGACGAAGGAAATAAGAAGAAAAACTGTAAGCCAAAATTGTTTAACTATGGGAAACCCACAATCTAAAGACAATATTATTGTCAGTCAATCACCAACTCAATCGGCGGCAGCATCAACTCCCTTGGCCGTTGGGATGCAACTTTCAGAGATCTTTTTACTGACCATCGTCGTTGTACTAGCGGGCTATATAGTACTTAGGCTGCTACGTTACTTCAACGCACGACTATTAGAAGAGGTAGAACGCAGAGCGGTTCGACGGGCAATTGGACCAGCACAGAACGTGTAAGCCAGCACGAATTAATATAACTATGCTACCAAGAATCTATGTGTGTGTGTGAGTGATTTTTTTTTTCTAAAGTGTGTTCATGGCAAACCTGTCAGAACTCTTGAGTGAGCTTAAGGCTATTAGAGACTCTATTATTAAATTAAGTAAGGACAAACGTTATTCCGCTCAGGGGCAGAATAAGTTTTTAAGAGCAAAGGAAATTAAAAATATTTTTGAACAAATATCTGCAGACTTATGTAAAAAAGGGATAGATGCTGTAGAATTACAAATAACAAAAGCAATATCGTCAAAGTTTTTATGTAATTTTGAGGAAATCGAGTCACTCGTTAACCCGCATCATTCAGAAACGATCACAACCATGGCCACGTTCGATCTAAAAGTCGCGCTCACGCTCCTCCCAGTAGTAGATTGCGACGAAACGCAAATTAACCAACTAATAGACGGAATAGAGTATTATAGTAGTACCCTTAGAAACGAGGACCAGCCTCTGTTAATCAATTTTGTTTTAAAAACTCGTCTTTCTAGCAGTGCTAAAACAAAAATTAATAAGTCTTATGTGTCTGTGGCAGACCTAATAAAAGATATAAAAAATGTTTTAATTCCGATTAAATCATACACAGCCATTTTAGACCGAATGCTACGATGTAGGCAAGGAAACAAGACCATAGAAGTGTTTGGTAGTGAAATCGAAAAAATGTCCAACGATTTAAGTACAGCACAGGCTAATGGAGACGAGTCGGCATATAATTTATTAAAGCCGATTAATGAAAAAATGGCTATCAAGCGTTTCGCTGACGGCCTAAACAATGCTCGTACAAGCATTATAGTTACGTCTAGGTCCGTAAGCACAGTTAGGCAGGCAATAACTATAGCCTTAGAACAAGAAGACTCGGTAGCGAAACCACCAATAAACAATTATGTTAACTATGTTTCGAACCAGCGATTTGAAAAGATAAATAAAAACTATCATCAACAATATAATAAGTCACGTAACAACAACGCGACGAGTCAGCAAGGTCGGGGTCGTGCCTACTATAACTCGAATAGGTTTCAGGGTCAGCGCAACACCAGGTTTACGTCACCTCATAATAAACGTAGGAATGTACATTTCTTAGTTGACTCAGCAGAACAGTCTAATGACGAGAACGAAAGTGAACGTCAGAGTATACGTCAGAACGAACATCATAGCGATGATTTTTTTCGTTCTGAATAGCGCTGAGGTAGATATTTGTAGTTATGGTAGTGGTAATTACGTTTGTTTTACTTGTAGTCAAACTCAAATTTCTCTATTAGTAGACACAGGAGCAAGCATTTCAATTTTAAAGTTAGATTGGTTAAATAAACTCCGTAGCGTGTCCCGCGACGCAAAGCTAGTAAGGGATGAAATTAAGATTAAAGGAGTATGTGGGGATTTAGTATCAATAGGTTATGTTTATCTAGACTTATGTGTTAACAATTATAATTTTAGGCATAAGTTTTATGTGTTTAGCAACTTCCACTGTAAAAATGATGGAATTTTAGGAGAAGATTTTTTATTAAAATATAGTTGTAAAATTAACTATGAAAATAAGCTGGTTACATTACAGGATAAGATAAGTCTAGAATTAGGCTTAGGTAAAAACATAATAACGACTATTCCAGGGAGATGTGAGGTCGTAAAATATGTTTCGTCAGAGATAAAGGGCGAATGTGTCATTTTAGCGGAGGAAGTTATTGCAGGCGTATTTGTAGCAGGCGCCGTGGTAGTAGGAGACGGGAAAAAGATTCCGGTGCGATTTTTAAACACACGGGAAGAAGATGTAAAATTAAATAACTTTAGCCCGAAAATTAGAAAATACTCGGATTATTTCGTATGCTCTTTTGATACGGAAAACGGAAAATCTGTCGAGAGGGTTAAACAACTATTCGATTTTCTTAAATTAAAAACATATCTTGGTGATGAAGAGAGACGGTCTATTGAGAAAATATGTGCAAAATATGCAGATATCTTTCATATGCCGGGTGATAAGCTATCCGTTACAAACTTATACGAGTACAACATTAAACTGCAAAATGACGCGTCTCCTGTTTATGTCAAACCGTATAGAATACCGCACGCTCAGAAGGCTGAGTTAATAAAACAGGTAGGTAAATTGTTAGAAGAAGATATTATCGAAGAGTGTACCAGCGAATGGTCTTCTCCATTATTATTACTTCCGAAAAAAGCTGACAGTAGCGGTGAAAAAAAGTGGAGAATCGTAATAGATTATAGACTTTTAAATAAAAAAATAGTAGACGAAAAGTTCCCGTTACCAAATATACAAGAAATTATTGACTCACTTTCGGGATGCTTATACTATTCTCATTTAGACCTCAGTTCTAGTTATTACCAGCTAGGGTTATCACCAGAATGTAGGAAATTCACTTCTTTTACAGCTGATAAGCAATATCAACTGAAAAGATTACCTATGGGTCTCAAAACGAGTCCTAGCGTATTTTCTAAACTTATGTCTATGGCTCTATCGGGTTTAAATTACGAGATATGTTTTCTATATCTCGATGACGTAATAGTTTTCGGGAAAAGCCTATCGCAGCATAATACAAATTTAATGAGTGTATTTGAGAGGTTTAGGTCAGTTAATTTAAAACTAAACCCTTGTAAGTGCGAATTTTTGAGGAAAGAAATTAATTATTTAGGGCATGTTATTACGCCAAACGGGGTGTTGCCAGACAACAGTAAAATCGAGGTCTTGGAAAAGTTCCCAGTACCTAAAAATGTAAATGAGATTCGTCGTTTTGTGGCTTTTGCGAACTTTTATAGAAAATTCATAAAAAACTTTGCCACAATAGTGTACCCACTAAACCGTCTTTGTAAGAAACATGTCGAGTTTCAGTGGACGGAAGAATGTGACGTGGCATTTCAGACCTTAAAAAAGTCACTTAGTTCATTTCCTGTCTTAGATTATCCAGATTTTGGAAAAGATAATGTTTTCCGGTTGCAAACCGATGCGTCAGGGGTAGCCTTGGGGGCTGTATTATCAAATGGAAATAATAAGCCCGTAGCTTATGCAAGCAGACAATTAACAGTTCAGAAATAAACTACCCAACCATTCATAAAGAGTTATTAGGGGTAGTGTGGGCTATAAAACATTTTCGACCATATTTATACGGACGAAAATTTAAAATATTAACAGATCATAGACCATTGGTTCATTTATTTAGCATAAAAGATCCTAGTAGCCGTTTAACTAAGTTTAGACTTTGTTTAGAAGAATATGATTTCGATATTGAATACATAAAAGGTTCCGAAAATGTAACGGCAGATGCCTTATCGAGAGTCATTATAACATCAGACGAGTTAAAAAATCTAAATTAAAATTTTTTGGGGGTATTAACCCGTTCAATGAAAAGAACCATGGAGCAAAATAATGAACCCGCTACCTCTGGAAGTAGCAGGGTTGAGCCCCCTGTTGATCATAGGCAACCAAGAGTGGTAGATATTATGCAGAAATCACAAAATGATGTAAGGTTAGATATTTGGTCGTATGAAAACTTCGTGAAGTTGAGGAAAAAGAAAAGATACGTCTCACAGACGGGTGATATGTTATTTAGTGACTCTACTAT